>CM019117.1:23712027-24109527 GCA_009720345.1 Fragaria iinumae
TAGGACGATCGGACTGCTAGGAGCGGTTTCCTCCCGCTCGGCGGCGTCCCATGCGCGGTCACCGTCCCAGGAAGAGAGAGGGAGCGGCGGGGGTCCGAACAGGACTGGTCCGGCGGTCGGTGGTGGCCGGATGGCGGCGAACGTGGGTGAGGAGTCCGGCGGTTCGGGGAAGATTCAGGAGAGAGGAGAGAGAAGAGAGAGAGAGTGTGGTTCGGTTTTGGGCTTCTCCAATAATACCCGGTCCAACACTTAAAACACCCCAAAATAAGCCTAGTAAAAATTTACCTATTTTTACCAACTCAGTAACTTTCATTTTTAGACCATAACTTCTTCATACGAACTCCGTTTTAAGCATGTCGCGTGTCCACGAACTCTGTTTAACGTCTTCTACAACTTTCATGAAGAAAGTTTTCCTAGAATAATTTTCCTACAAAAAGTCAACCCTAGGGTTCTTAAGGGTAAACGGTTACTCATCACGGTAAAAGACCAAAGTAATACCAAAGGTAAATAACCGTAAAATAACTTAAGAACCGGGGTGTGACATTGCAGGTTAGCTTAGAAGAGGTCGGGCGTACACGGAGTTGAGGCATAGTCAATATCACATCTTTCGTTGGCTCTCTTATCTATGTTTTCCTTCCTTATTAGAATTGCTCTGATGACCTTTGAAATTGTTGTAAATTAGCTAAGGCATGTTGTGTTCAGGGTGTTAATGTAGAGTTGGGAGTAGAGAGGCTCCAGATGTTGAGGATAGTTTGTTTTGCTTATAGAATTGTATGTTTAGATTTGACAGGTAGGGTTGTCCATTTTCAAGGGAGATTATACCGAAATTGTAATACCCCAGATTTTCATACCATTTTTCCTTGTATTATTTCCATAATTAATGAAGGATTATTTGTGGAAATTCTTAGTTGGTTATGCGAAGTTGAAGTTTCGGGAGTAAATTTTAGGGTGCTTTAACTTTTAAGAGACCAAAAGTTGACTTTATTTTCCGTAAGTTATTTGTGAAAACTTCCTTCATGAAAGTTTTAGAGTTTGGCGATACGAGTTCGTGGACATGTGGTACGCCTGAAACAGAGGTAGTATGAGAAAGTTATGGTCAGAGGAAGTCAGTTTCCGGTTTTGGAAACTGTATAAGTAGAAAAATGTGAGGGAGTTATTTTTGGAAACCTAATTTCAGTTTCACTTTCTCTCTCCTCCCTCTCCCGACGCTCCCGAGCTCTCTCTCTTCTCCGGCCGAGTTCTCCCTCTTCCGGCCACCAAACCGGACGCCACAAAGCTACTCACCATGCTTTAATCTACAAGTTTCATGTTGTGAGTTTCTCCTAATTCGGAAGTTTGGGGTGGCGCGCGGGGTTCACTCGCCGCCGCCTGTGGCAGCGCGTCCGGCTGATCTGTGACCTTAGTTTCCTATGGTTAGCTAGTCCTTGCTGCTGTGAGCTTGTTGAGTGGTAGTATGGCTAGGTTTTAAGCAAGGTTTGCCTGTTAGGACTTAGGTTTATTTGTTTTGGCTTGGTTGAGTTTGAGTTTAGGTTTTGAAGATTTGAGGCAGCTCTATTATGTCGTTGAGTGCAACGACTTTGGAAAGTTGTCCTCCCTTGAACTAAGGGTTAGTTTAAGGGTATTGTGTTATCCTTTAGTACTTTGGTTTCTAAGGTTGTTAATTGTGTGATTTTAGGTGATTTGTGAAAATTGTGATTGGCTTGCGTTTGTTGCGTTGAGGAAATCGCAGCGGGATTTTTAGGTGAGTAAATCTCACCGTGGTTCACTTTTGGACCTAATTTTATTATGGTCATTGGTTTTTGATGTTGGATTCAATTTTATGCTATTAATCGTTTTTAAAATATATGAGCTTGATCGCCAACGGCTCATAGGTAAGATAAAACAAACTTTTCTTATATGTTTATTTTTTAGGTTCTTGTGATCATAATTCTATTGATTATTGATAAGTTATTCTTGTGGAATAATATATATTAATTGTTCATATAATTATATCCTTGTGAAGCATATAATCTTATGATGTGGATCTTGTGTTGTTGATAATAATGTTGTGATATTGTGATGGTTGGATAAATAGTCAAACCGGGTTCCAAGCCTTTAATCGGGTGATTGATTACGGTTATAATGCTATTTTTATTTTGTAATTGGTTATTGGACAGTCAAACTGGGTTCCAAGCCTTTGGCCGGGTGATTGTTTACGGTTATGAATAAAGCTCTAGTTCGTCTGTCAGTGTAGGTCATGAGAGATACTTTATGGTATCTGGGACCCATGGATACACAAATTATTGTTGTAGGTCATGAGAGATATTTATTAAATATCTGGGACTCATAGGTACATTTCTTTGGTAATGTGTTGGATGTGTGGTTTTTAATTATTGATCAAATCTCTCTTGTGGTATGTTGGATGTGATAAATGTTGTGGTATTTTTGAGTTTACTCATACAAGCTTTTTAGCTTACCGGGTTTGTTATTTTACAATCTCGATGCACCAATTCTTGGTGTAGGGGTTAGACCTGCAGGTGAGGATCATCAGGGTTGAGGCGGAGGCGTAGTGCAGAGTTCTTTTTGGTTTTGCTGTACTCTGTATAGTTTTAGAATTGGGTAGATAGTATTAAACTCATGAGATTGTTTTCATGTTCTTATTTTGCAAGTTTATGTAAACAAGGAAATGTAATATTTAACTCAGTGTTGGGTTGTGTGACATTTACAAGCCCGCTATTGAGTTCTAGTTGCTTGAGTTTGCTTGCTGAAACAGGTTGAGATGTTAATATTTTAAGTTATATCATGCCAAAATTTTTGAAAATTATCTTTCGAAAATTAGGGTGTGACAGAAATTTTTGGTAAAATCTCTTTTTAGGTGGACTCCGCAGGATTTACTTAAGATTTTATAGTGAAATCTGGGGTGGGTCCTGTCATAGGATTTCTCTCAATTCATGCGTTTTAGCCTTCTTTTGTGTAAAACTGCCTCTTCCGGTCAAGACCCACCCCGAATTTCACCCTGAAACCCGAAGTAAGTCTTGCGGGGACCACCTCCAAGGAAAATTTACCGATAAAGGAAAATTTACCGATAAGCTAGGTAAACCTCCTTTGAAAATGGACAACCCTAACCTAGAAAACTAAAGTGTTACTTTCCTAAATATTATTGAGCATCCTCCAAATCAACCCACAATTATCCGAAAGTGAGAATATAACAATTACAAACTTCGTATATTCTAAAATAAAACATAAGTCTTAGCACACCACCAGAAAAATTATACGATAAACCCCAAAGAGTATTCAGAGCTACTAAACACTAGAGGAGCCAGAAAATACCCTAGTAGATTAAACAGGTAACCTACTGATGAAATGTGGCTGAGAAATGGGTAACTATGCCTCGTTGTCTCCTACTCGTACTAACCCGAACTCTGCAGACTGGGCATTTTTAAAACGAAGAGCCCAGGAGAAAAACATTCGCAAAAATTAGAGTGAGTGGACAAAAATAAATAAAGAAAATAATTTTCAACATTTATGCTTTCCCAATTTTATTTCAAAAAAAACGAATGCATGCCTCAAACGATAAATCTCTTATCTCATAAATATCGAGCCTCTTCAGCTCAAAACTATATATCAAAATATGTATGTATTTACACTCGCCCATACTCCCTATATAAATTAATAATAATCTATATAGGGCTACTACGCTCGCGTCCAACGCTCACGTCACGCCTTAATGCGGTGATACACTACGTCATTAAGGTGGATACACGAGTGTATAAATATGTGCCCATACCCCCTATATGAATTAAACACTCATGTAGGGCTACTACGCTTGCGTCCAACGCTCACGTCACACCATAATGCAGTTATATACTATGTCATTAAGGTGGACAAACACATATTGCTAGCTTGCATTTATATATATACTCTCCTTAAAAATATATTATAATTTACCGAAAATAGCGGTAACTCACCACAATGAGTAAAATCGTCAAATAAAAATAACGACCAATATTCCAACCAAATAAACAATTGCATGCACATTATTTAAACCAAGAGTCCACTCACAAATTAGGCCTAAGCCTGAAGTCAGTCTGAAACCTCTTCTGCTCGAGCTTCCTCACGTCCTGATCCAAGAACATAATTAAATCTTCAACTATATACCAACGCTTATATAAAAATAAGCAAAATTAAATGTGGCCTTATCTACTCTCATTCTTGCCCAACTTTGCAAATCTTAAAATTGATACCGTCCAAACTTCACCACAAATACCGGCGGCCTTAAATCCACCTTCTAGGGCCGGAACAACAATAATCTAACGGCCGGATTCTATCCCAATTAACGGCCAAAATACCAAACTTCAAAAAATTCCAAACCTATCCAAAATTCCTCCAAAAATTCCTAAATTCACATCATTAACCTCCCCTTAATATTCCACATCTAAAGCCATAAAAATTCCCCAAACAGTAGCGGCGCCGCCGGCGGCCGACTCTGGCGACCTCCAATAGCTACCAAATTTTAACAGCATCTTCCTCTCAATCTCCTCTACAACTTTCCTAACTAGCACAAACACCAATTCCAAGCCTAACTATGCCAATCGAACGAAAACATCTAATAAGCCCTAGAATTTCAACTCCATATTTCTCCTTACCTAGCTCAAAAGGGAGGGAGTCTTTTAGAGGGATGAACGTACGGGAGGAGGGCTTCCTTTTGAGCCTAGCAGCTCCGGCTATGACGGCAGTAGGACGAAGTTCCGGCGAGAAAACCACCACGGTAGTCGGACCTTCCGGGGTTAATTTCTCCTTCACGGCGGCACTAGGGAGGCTGCCACCGGTCTAGGATGGGAGAGGAGGAGATGGCCGATCGTTTGGGACCGGTGCGGCGGCGAACGGTGCCCGGACGGCGGCGGCCGGTCGGAAAGAAATTCCGGCAGAGGGAGAGGGAATCGGGAGCGGAAGAGAAGAGAGAGAACGAGAGAGAGAAATGATTTTTGGGCTTTGACCACAACAATGGCCCGGTCCAACTTAAACACCAACCAAAAACATAACCCAACTCCAAAATTTAACACCCCAATAAAACTTATCTTTTTAATTGATAACTTTTCCATGTTAACTCCGATTTTAAAGCATAGCATGTCTACGAACTCGTAACAACATCCTCTATGACTTTCATGAAGAAAGTTTTCCCAAATTCCAAACAGAAGCAAAAGTCAACTTTTGGAGTCTTAAATAGTAAACGGTTACTTAAAACGGTAAAAGACCAAAATAATACAAAAGTAAATAACCGTAAAATAACTTAAGAACCGGGACGTGACACTTCCAACCTACAACACAGAAGCAAGCTAAAAATGGCAATATTAAGGAAATAACAAAGCTAAATAAGGTCGGAAATACATTAACAACATAGCATAAAATGCGTTTATCAGTTTCGCATTTCACTATATTGTTGTGCTTCAAGGGTTTAATACCTGGATATTGATGAAGTTGGGAGTGCAACTATGGTTTCAGATGCTTCTAATAAGGTATGTTCATTTTGAATATGATTGAAAATAGATTACCCCACCATCTCCATCTGTATGTATTTGTTATGTATTTCATCCGTACACCGTTCAGGCAACAACAATCGAAAAAATGCCTCGTATTCGATGATCACAATGGTTGAGAGGGAGAAATTGCTGAGTTTGAGACTAAGTATTAACTCAACGAAATCAATGCGATCCTTCCGGAGCTTATTCTTTTCAGTTACTCATTCGGACTCTAGAAGGCGCTTGGCACAATGGGTTATGCTGGGTGAGATAAGGGTCGATTAGCGGCGGTAGAATTTTGGGTCCAGCGGCAAAGCATGAGGCGAGAGGAATTGTTTTTGCTGTTGGGGGTTTCGTTTGGCTGAGAAGAGAGTTTTGCTAGGTGTGAATTTATTTGTGAGTTTTGATGGGTTTAACAAAGAAAGGGTATTATTGGAAGGTTGCTGGGTCTACTTAGAAATTTTATAATTTTGCTGGGTGTATAAAGTTTGCTTGGTCTACTTAGTATTTTGCTAGGTACATTTAGCAGCACCCTACCTACCCTTGAAAGAAATTGAACCTGAAATGTAGTTGTCTTTAAAATTTTGTTCATTATCTTTTGTTTATAACTCAGGTTTACAAATCCTTGGAAGAAATGTGTATTTGGTATTTCATAAGATGTTTATTTCCCAAGTTCCTGCCCAATGAAGGTAATAGAATGATTCTTCATTCTCAGATTCTTCAATCAGTTGGTTTTAACAAAATGGTTATCATTTCTAAGTTTTAGTGACTATTTCCCGGTTCTTTATAAAAGTTCTTCATTCCAAAAGTTTATTTAAAAGGAAAAAAAAAATATCCACCCATCTTTCTTTCAATTTAATCCATCACATTAGTCATACCCTAAGGTCCAGGTGTGACAGGTGCATATTATGTTCTCCGAGGGGAACACATACATTATGTGGTTGCCTATAGATGGTTGCTAGAGTGCCTACGTATGAGATTAAATCAATGGTAGTTCTTCTTTTCTTTTAGCTTTGTAGTTGGGTTACCGGTTCCACTAAGTTTGATAGGGTGCGGTATGCCGTTGAGGCAAAGGTGTGTCGTCTAGGCATGACAAGAGTGCCGTTGAGCCATGGTTGTTGTGTCGTTTAAGGCATGGCGTGGGCCGTTTAGCAGACGAAGAACATACCGTTTAAGGCATGAAGATTAATTGTGTCGTTTAGGACAAGAAGAGCGGTGCTGAAGCGTAGAGGAAATGTTATTGAAGGGTATAGAAGAAACCGTTAAAGCTTAAGGAATACAATACTGAAGCATGGCGAGTCTTCTTGAGGCCGGTAGGTCCCGTTAAGGCACGGAGAGTGTGTCGCTGAGGCATGAATTAAAATCTCTGCGATATATCTGATATATCCCTCGATATCTTATTTTTTTGAATGACGGATATATCTAGAGGGGTAAATATCTTATCTTCCACCGTATCCCCGATATTTCTCAGATACGTTCAAATATCTTCTATAATTAAGAAATTTACGATATATCTATGATATATTAAAGAAATATCTATAAAAAAATGATTTATCTCTGATATACTTTTGTGGACCAGGATGCGTTTTTTCAACCACCTAGATTTTCATATTAGATGTAGATGAAGTTGATGTGGATGAAGTTGATGAAAAAATGGGTGGTGCTATTAACATACCCTATTTTGCTATTCACACACCCCTTTCATGATATTGATCAATCATAAAACAACTTTAAGAGGCAATTCCGTAAACATAATCAAATTTGTAGTGTTATGAAAATGCATGAGGTATGTGAATAGCAAAATAGGATGTGTTAATAGCATTTATTAGTAAATCTAATAAATTAAATATTTAAGGAAAAAAATTCTTTCTAAAATACCTATATTTTTTCCCGGATATCCCCGATATATCTTTAATCTATCTGATATTTTCTTTTTTCAAGATACCAATAAATACACCGATACCGATATTTTAATCTTTAGAGGCGTTTTGATTAGAGATTAGGATAATGCGAGAAGTTTTGATTCAAAAGAGGAAAAAGAATCTAATAAAAATTCTATGATTAAAATGGAATACCGTCTTCTTTGTGTTATGTGTATAGTGGGTATACGCTTACGCTATACAATCAAATATAAAGATACGGGGGTGGTTCATGAATTTGGAATAAATCTATGGAGGCGACGGAATATGCGAAGCTGTTTTTTTTTTTTAGACAAGTAATGGATTTGAAGGACAGGTGGCTCGGAATGACCCACATGAGCATGCGAGAAAGCATAGCAAAGTTGCTGCCACGTGTTGGAGAGAAAGATCGACATGAGTCGATCAACCCACCATCCTCATATCCAATTAAATCTTATCCACTTTAAAATAGCTTTTTCCTTTCTTTCCAGCCGTCGATCAAACAGACGGTTGAGAACGTTCCAGACAACATTCTAGAAACGAACCCCCTCTCCTTCTCCATTCCTTTCTTTTCCACCACCACCCCCATCTTTCCCTTTGCTTCATTCAACGCGCGCTCTCTCGGTGGAGATCTATGGCGGAGGTGGTTGTGAGCAAAACCAATCTGTTCCCGTCGTCATGCCATCATCAAAACATGCCTGTGTTTCCCAAGACTTCAGGGTCTTCGTTATCATTCTCACCCAAGACCGACTTTCATGGCAAATCGATTAGGCTTGGACGACCCTTTCCAACTAGAAGCAGTCTGCAATTCCGTCCCATTAATTCCCAGCTTCAGGTTCGTGTTCTATCAACGATCGATCGATTGAATCATATCTATTAGATAGATGCTCAAATCTCTGATTTGTTGTGGTTGTGGGGAATCAACAGCCGGGTTTTCGAGTCGGTAAAGCTCGTAAATGGTGGGAAAAGGGGAACCAACCCAACATGAAAGAGGTGACATCAGCACAAGATCTTGTGGATTCCCTGTTAAACGCAGGAGATAAGCTTGTCGTCCTCGATTTCTTCTCTCCTGGTTGTGGTGGCTGCAAAGCCCTTCATCCCAAGGTCTTCCTCTCATCCTGTAAATGAATACAACTTGTTTTGTTCTTCTTAATTGTTGCTCAGGCTCTTTACTTTTGGCAGATATGTCAATTTGCAGAGATGAACCCAGATGTTCAATTTCTTCAGGTGAACTATGAGGAACACAAATCCATGTGTTATAGCCTGAATGTTCATGTCCTTCCCTTCTTCCGCTTCTACAGAGGAGCTCAGGGTCGTGTATGCAGCTTTAGCTGTACAAATGCCACGGTCTGTATTCTCTATCCCTAATGCGAAGCTAAATTATTTGCTTTTTTTTTTTTTTTTTTTTTGTATTAATGTAAATCCATTCTTGAAAGAACTCCTACTTGCACGAATGTCCCGTCATCCTCACCTTTTACTAAACCTACTAGAGTTTCTTTGGACATATGTGTGTAAATTGTTGTGTAAATTGTTAAATACTCCAAATAGGTGTGCTTTATTTTTGCGTTCTAGATCCACCAACAGTTGTAATCCTTCAATTAATTCTGAATTTGTGTGTTTTATATTCTGAAATATTTTTACAAATCATGTTCACCTTTGGCCAATATCTGAACTACCTATGCAAGTATGTAGTATATATGTTGCTTTTGATCTTTGATTCAAAGCTTTCTCTTTGGTTGTCTTTTTAACTTGATTGTGCTGTCACAGATAAAAAAATTTAAAGATGCATTAGCCAAGCACAAGCCAGAACGTTGCAGCCTTGGGCCAACTAAAGGGCTGGAGGAGAAAGAGCTCCTTGCGCTCTCTGCTAATAAAGATCTTGAATTCACCTACACCCCTAAACACGTTGAACATGTGTCTGCAAAAGCAGCGGAGGAAATGATTGTGACAGCACCATCTCGTTCAAGCTCAGAGTCTCTTCCTTTGCCTTCGGCAACATTGAAGTCTGGTCTAATCTCCAAGGAGAGGAACACGGTCAGTGCTGGGAGATGATGCTATGCATTCAGCTTTTTACTGTTCTGCCCTGTCGATAGAGCCCCTGTACAGTTGTGTTGTTTTCTTAATGTAATGTAAAGATACATACTAGGTAGCAGGATAGTAGTGAAGGTTAAGTCAATACTGTGAGTTGTAGCAGGCTGTTTGGATTTGATTTTGGGAAATCCATGGCCTGAAATGTGCGAGTAAATTTGATGAGCTACCAATTGTGCGAGTGTTGGTTTGCTCTGTTCTGCTGTAATTGTGTAATACAAAATGCTTATTTTCCATTTCTCCATTGATGCAAGAACTGTGGGAGCGATTATGTTAAACGTATCTTTATGACTAGCGTTTTGACTCTGTTTTCACGGAGAAAATGCAAGCGCATAAATAAAGTGGTCACTTGTACTGATCCTTTCACCTTTTTAATATTTCAATCTTCTATCTTGTATCTTGTATTTGTGTTCCTTGGACCTTGCTCTTCTTTTTTCTTTTCAATTTTGTTCTGGGTTTGGAACCCAGCGAGGCTTAGTGCCATATAACTTATCATTCGGTGCTAAGAAATTGTTAGTGCCAATATTGAGGCACACCATAGCCTCTTGTTTGTAATCCCTCAATCTGATAGCTTTGAGATCTCTTTCCCTGGCATATTATCGATAGACAATACAAACGAAAATTATAGAGCGCACCCGGCCGATCTCACCGTCCACTCACCCGTGCTGGCCCCACCCGGTGATCTCACCGGCGATCTCACCGTTAAATTTCCGGGTGCGCGGCGCACCCGGGTGCTCCGAATACGCTCTCCAATACAAATGCAGAAGGTAGAAAGAACACGAGCGACCCATGCCTTCAAACGCGCCTCACGCGTGCGCGGGATGATGTCCGACCTCGATCTCCCCTGCGCCTTCTCCTCCCATCCCTCTGTCGCCCACGATGGCGCTGCCATTGAACAATCACAAACGCAAAAACCAACCACCTTCTCCAAAACCCTCTTATGCTTCAGTAATCTCAATTAACCACCCCCCCCCCCCCCCCCCCCCCCCCCCCGAGTTTTGCCATCGATGATCTGCCGCTGCCAATTGTAGAGGAAGGATTTGTAACAGTGCACATCTCCGACGAGCCTTTCCAGCGCTGTTGGAAACAAATTGGACTTTACATGTCTGAAAGCCTTAAATGATATATAGATGGATTTTATTCTCGGATTAATCAGTAGAAATGCAGCTATTAAACTCTTGCTGTTACCTATTGAGATATGTCTCTCAATTGAAGTTGAAAACTTATCTGTTAACCAACCTTGTTAATCTAAAGACTAAGAGATAAACATTAAGTGAATTATGATAAACATGAATCGATTCTTAAACTCCTTATGGGATGAGCACGAGATGAGTTTCCAGGCCTATATATATTAGACTAAAGTCCCTATACTAGCGGCGCAATTCCTTAAGACAAAACAGTCCCATTCCGTGAGAATATAGCAACATAGTGTAGAAGACTTGGGCTGTGCTTTTGTGTTTCTGTGTTGCTGTTGCTGTGGTGATCAAGGAGTGCAGGGGCGGAACTACATTATGCAATGAAGGGATCTGGACCCCCCCCATTATCAATCACCACTTAATCACCATATAAACCTCCAATAACTGTAGTAATTTGGTGTAAATTCATTCATGAAACCGCCCCCCTAATCAGTAGCAATGTCAACAAAAGAACAAAAAAGTGAGAATAACAAGATTTAATGTGTATTAACTACGCCTAATTTATAAAAAGAAATACGAAAATATTACCTAGATCTATAATATTTTGCAATTTATTATCATTGATGTATAGTTTATTCAATTGTTTTATTCTATACTATCATGTTTTAATATCCCGGCCCCCCTAAGGTATAAATCCTGGTTCCACCACTAAGAAGTGGTAATTCTCTAGTTATACTAAGAAACTATATTCCTGGTTTTGTTTATATCTGATGAACGTGTCTATCAATCTTATGACTAGATCCTAAACTTTATTTGTTGTATTGTGCATCTCAAATACAATAAGCGCCCCTCCTAATGGCGTAATGCCGAAAGCGCACGAGCTAGCCCAAAGATTGTGTTTGTTCTGGTCCAATGTTCATAACTGGTTTGTAGCAGCTTCCCCAGGTAAGGAGTCTTCATGCTTCAATTCAGCAACCTAGATGATATGCAGCGAATTTGGTCTCTGGGATCGATTGCTTTGCGTCCAGGGATATTGAGACTCATCTAATGGATCTTCTAGACTCATCCATGGTTTTGTTTATATCTGATGAATGTGTCTATCAATCTTATGACTAGATCCTAAACTTTATATGTTGTATTGTACATCTCATATACAATAAGCGCCCCTCTTAATAGCATCATGCTGAAAGCGCACGAGCTAGCCCAGAGATTGCGTTTGTTCTGGTCCAATGTTCATAACTGGTATGTAGCAGCTTCCCCAGGTAAAGAGTTTTCATGCTTCAATTCAGCAACCTAGATGATATGCAGCGAATTTGGTCTCTAGGATCGATTGTTTTGCGTCCAGGGATATTGAGACTCATCTAATGGATCTCCCATAACGTATAAAAACACGAGTGCTCAACTATGGGTCAAATTTTGGGACCTTGGTTTTGCTTATTGGGATCATCAGACTTTGTTTTGTTCGGTTTGGTCTCTGTCCTTCTATGGTGGTGATATTTTGCATGGTATGAATGCATTGTGTTTATGGTTTGTGCATTCATAGTGACACTTATGCATGGTAAATTCACTAAATTGATGCATAGTTAAATGCATGTATTAGGCATAAATACATGGCGAAGTTGATACATTGGGAATAAATTTATATATGGGTTTATTTATGATGTGCCTCTCACGTGGCGTGAGAGAACAACAATAAGAGAGAGAGAACTCCAAGGGTTTTCAAGATGTAGATGGAAAATTCACTGTAGGGCATTGACGTGCTCGTTACTGGGCGCACAATTTAAAAACCCTTTTTAAATCAAAATGTAGTATTGCCAAATAGGGTTCGATCAATCCGGGGACTTAAAGGGCGCTCTTGCAGTTACAGTTTCACTAAATAGTCAGCAACTATAAGTATTTACAAGCATTCATTTATAAATATACATATGGTACAAGGTAAACAGGGGGGGGTCTAGAGTTTGATTCTAACGTTCCTACTAAAAGATAAAGATAAAATCTAAACTAATATATACAAGTGATCGATTCATTCAACACATCCATCAGAGAGAAACTCAGATTCTGACCACACATCAAAGATCACATTTCAACCTTAGCAATCCGATAACATGCCAATTCAAAGAACTAGAAAAAATCTCAAAACACAAGCCTACGAGGTCATGCATTTTATAGTTCTACTTACTTATCCCTAGCACAGAACGTCTAGAACTAGGACATCTCATGCAAGGTTGCTATCAATACTACGAGTATTTGTCTACACTTAACATGAGTCCTTATAATCTATAGAACGAGATTGAACACAATTATATTATGAACGTCACAACAGGGAATTGCATAGTATACGTGTTCAGCCATATCTGAGACACAACTTCCACCACTAAAGATCTACACTTACCTACGAGGCTTAGCATAAATCATGGCATTAGTTAGCATGCATTCTAACATAGTAATCAAACAAAAATGCACACTTTCTAACCTATGAATTGACAATATCATATTGTTAAAATATCATGAACGAAACTTCAACATGCTTAACTAAAATTCTGAATTTACTAACAACATAACAATCGAAACAACATCCAAATCCAATATTTGAAGACTGAAAACATGTTTCTGAAAACTGTAAGAAAAACTAAACAAAGCAGAAGTATGGTTACACTTTTATCGGTCTTCAAGAAGCTTGTAGACATCTAGAAAGTGCTCCAGCTTCAAAGCTTCAAGGCTTCAAAGCCGCTGGTCTTGTGGAACATCCGACAAGGCTTTGGCAAGGGAAGAAGAAACTCAGCAAAGGAGAGGGCTCACTGCTTAGTAGAGCTATATGTTTCCCTGACTTTTGTCTGAATGAATGATGGATTGAGAAGTACACAAGGCTGTCTTTATATAAAGAATATCTTGGTAAAACTTCTCTTCAAAAAATAATGTGGGACTAGGTGCACATGTTTGACTTTTCTTCTTTAGGTGCACATGTTTGACTTTTCTTCTTCCTTTCTTGGACTGCATGGGCCTTCTTTTGGGCTTTCTGCATTTTTCTTCCATCCTTGTACTACTTGGGTCTTCTTTTGGGCTTTCTGCTCTTTATGCCTCTAATATCACAAAACATGTTTAGAAATAGAATTATTATGAGAATATCATAGCTAAATAGGGTAGGAAACACATTATAAACATAGCACTTTGTGCTCATATCAAATTCCCCCACACTTAGCTTTTGCTAGTCCCATAAAAAAACCATAACAACAAGATTCAATAACAATTACAACAACACAAACGTCACATACAATTACATTAGGGGACGGACAAATTCTAATGCCCTTAACTATTGTCTCAGAATCTCTAATCTCATGGCATCAAAATTAGCACTCAATCAAGAATTGTTCCATGAAGTTTTAGAAGCTAATTGCCATGCATAGATCACATATTTACATGTAGGACACAGAAGAACAATGGTGATGGTTAAGCTCAGCATGTTCCAAACATAAATGATTCAATCTCACAAGGTATGCACTCATTTTTCACACAGATTTTCTGGCTCAGTCACTCAACACGTATGCAAGATAGAATTAAAAGCTTGCATTTATATGAACAAAAGCACAATAGAACATATATAAACCTCAAGAAAGAATCAATTACTCACACAAATGAACCATACCATAGGCTCAACTCTTGGAACAAACTCCACAGATCAAATTTTACTCATCTTTTAGATCAAAAGGAACTTTAAAGGGTATTAACTTGGCTAGGCCAAGGGTATGAATTGAAGGATAAGGAATTGCAAAATTCCTAAGGACCTAGCAGAGTATTATCAAACACACCTTATGTCGCCAAAACATTGGCCATATATCATCTTGGGCCCTTCGCCATTCACACCACCTTACAACATTATGAAACAGAACAAAGACCAAATAATTTCATTTTTTGAGCCTTCCATTTACAACAAAAACTCCCATTTCACAACATAAAGACAATGTCCAAATTCCTTTGTATTTTATTTTTTTCTGCCGGAATTTTCTTTTTCCTTTCTTTTTACTCTTCACGGCATTTTTTTTTTCACAAGGACAAGTCATTTCCCCCACACTTGTTTCACATCATCACTTCATACAGTACACCACAATTGCTCTACTAGGTCCAAAGGACAAGGGTAGAGATATCATTGTACTTAGCTCAAGGTGAAAATTACATTGGTGATGAAAGAAAAGGCTCAATGTAGGCTCAAAGAGAGTTCAACTAAAGAGTGTGCAGCGCACACAAATAGGGACACATGCTTGTTTGGCAATGGTGTTCATCCTAAAAAGTTCCATTTATCCTTTCTAAAATCAGAGTGTTTTATGATAAAAGTTTTGAAAGTCCACAAGAGTGAGTTCTAGTCATCTAGAGTTCATTAAAAGCTATGGTGAGCAATCAATCAAATTGAAAGAATAATGAGGTCTTCGAACAATTATAGCCAAGAAAGTGAATCAGAATATTTCAATAAGCACTAGATGGACAAACATTGTTCATATATAGAAAATAATTAATTGACTATGTAGAAAATTGTTCATACACTTTAGCTAAACTAGTACAAAATCACCAATGCCAATTGACATTCTCGTCTACTCCTATGTCGCCTAGATCATCATTGTTTTGTGGGGAAACATGTGGAGGAGGAAAAACAACTGGAGGAGGAGGAGGAATCTGTGGAGGAGGAGGAGGGGGAAATTGTGGAGGAAAAGGAGGTGGCATACCTAGGCGCTCATATATGGCTACAAATTGGGACTGCATAGCGCTATACATAGACTCCGCACGCAGGGCACGCTGTTCGGCCTCTTGGAATTGCTGTTGCTGCTCTTGGAATCGTTGGAATTGTTGTTGGGCACGCTCCGCAAGAATGGCACATATATAGGCTCAAAAGCTCAAATTTAAGGTTCATATGAATCAAAATTTATCTTAACATGCTCATTTATGTACCAAGGTTTCAAAACCACATCCACTACATTTCATATGATTTCCATTCATTTCAATTAACTTCAGAATATCAGTTGACAAAAACAAAAGACTCAAAAGCAACAAAAACTGTTTTTGGATTTTTCAAATTTTCAATTTTTCTGTGTTTTTTCAATAAAAGATTCAACAAACTTGTAAATCCCTCCAACACACTCAAACTCTACATTGTCCTCAATGTTCACAAAATAATGTGTAGAATCAAAGCATGAAGCAGGAACACACGACACAACAAACAAAACAAATAAATAAAAACGAAATGTAATTAAAAAGAAGGGAGGGAAAACAAATCTGTGTTGATGGCTACTCCACATCTTCGGTTGAGTTGGGTTGCCTCCCAATTAGCGCCTTGTTTAAGGTCTATGAGCCAGACGGTTGTACCACACCTTAGTTCTGTGTGAATGGAGCTTCTTGAAGGGGTACGTCTTGTCAAGACCCACCCCGAATTTCACCCCGAAACCCGAGGTAAGTCCTGCGGGGACCACCTCCAAAGAAAATTTAATGATAAGCAAACCTCCCTTGAAAATGGACAACCCTAACCTAGATAACTAAAGTGTTACTTTCTTAAATAAATTTGAGCATCTTCCAAATCAACCCACAATTATACGAAAGTGAGTAAAATAATTACAAACTTCGTATATTCTAAAATACAACAAAAGTTTTAGCACAACACCAGAAAAACTATACAATAAACCCCAAAGAGTATTCAGAGCTACTAAACACTAGAAGAGCTGGAAAATACCCAAGTAGGTTAAACAGGTAACCTACTGGTGAAAGGTGGCTGAGAAATGGGTAACTATGCCTCGTCGTCTCCTACTCGTACTAACCCGAACTCTGCAGACTGGGCATTTTAAAACGAAGAGCCCAGGGAAAAAACATTCGCAATAATTAGAGTGAGTGGACAAAAATAAATAAAGAAAATATTTATTAACATTTATGCTTTCCCAATTTAATTTCCAAGAAAACGAATGCATGTCTTAAACGATAATTCTCTTATCGTTATAAATATCGAGCCTTTACTGCTCAAAACTATATATAACAAAATACAGCCTCTCAGGCTAAAATATATACATGTATATATTTACACTCGCCCATACTCCCTATATAAATTAATAATAATCTATATAGGGCTACTACGCTCGCGTCCAACGCTCACGTCATGCCTTAATGCGATGATACACTACGCCATTAAGGTGGACAGACGGGTGTATAAATATGTGCCCATACCCCTTATATGAATTAAACACTCATATAAGGCTACTACGCTTGCGTCCAACGCTCACGTCACACCATAATGCACTTATATACTATGTCATTAAGGTGGACAGACACATATCGCTAGCTAGCATTTATATACATACTATCCTTAAAAATATATTATAATTTACCGAAAATCCCATTTTCGGTAACTCACCACAATGAGTAAAATCGTCAAATAAAAATGACGTCAAATGGTCCAACCAAATAAACAATTTCATGCACATTATTTAAACCAAAAGTCCACTCACAAGTTAGGCCTAAGCCTGAAGTCGGTCCGAAGCCTCTTCTGCTCGAGCTTCCTCACGTCCTGATCCAAGAACATAATTAAATCCCCAACTATATACCAACGCTTAAATAAAAATAGGTAAAATTAAATGTGGCCTTATCTACTCTCATTCCTGCCCAAATTTGTAAATCTTAAAAAATTGATATCGTCCAAACTTCACCATAAATATCGGCGGCCTTAAATCTACCTTCTACGGCCGAAACAATAATAATCTAACGGCCGGATTCTATCCAAATTAATGGTTAAAATACCAAACTTCGAAAAATCCCGAACCTACCCAAAATTCCTCCAAAAATTCCAAAACTCACATCATAAACGTCCCCTTAATATTCTACATCAAAAACCACAAAATTTCCCAAAACAGAGCTACCAAATTTTAACAGCATCTTCCTCTCAATCTCCTCTATAACTTTCCTAACTAGCACAAACACCAATTCCAAGCCTAACTATGCCAATCGAACGAAAACACCTAATAAGCTCTAGAATTTCAAACACCGATTTCTCCTTACCTAGCTCAAGAGGGAGGGAGTCCTTTGGAGGGATGAACGCACGGGAGGAGAGCTTTCCAACGAGCTAAGGAGCTCCGGCTATGGTGGCCGGAGGAGGGAGTTTCAGCGAGAAAACCACCACGGCAACCGGGGCTTTCAGGCTCGGCTGCTCCTTCACGGCGGCGTTAGGGGGTCCGAACTACCCAGAAATGAAGAGGAGGTGGCGGGGGTCCGAACGGGACCGGTCTGGCGGTCGGTGGTGGCCGGACGGCGGTGGTGAAGATCCGGCAGCGGGAGAGGGAGAATCGGGAGGGAGGAGAAAGAATCGGGAGGGAGAGAGAGAGAGTGTTTTGGGCCTTTGACCAAAAATAAGGCCCGGTCCAACTTAATAAACATAACCCAACTCTAAAATTTAACACCCCAAAATAATACCCCAATAAAACTTACATTTTTAATTGATAACTTTTCCATGCTAACTCTGATTTTAACGCATAGCATGTCTACGAACTCGTAACAACATTCTCTACGACTTTCATGAAGAAAGTTTTCCCAAATTCCATACGGAAGAAAAAGTCAACTTTAGAGTCTTAAATAGTAAACGGTTACTTAAAACGGTAAAAGACCAAAATATTACCAAAGTAAATAACCGTAAAATAACTTAAGAACCGGGGCGTGACACGTCCTCCACATTGTATTCCTTGAAAGCCTCATAGTGTGGCTTCAATCTATGGACATTCACCTTGAATTCTTCCCTGGTCTTTTCACTCTTAATCTGCACAGCACCATGTGAAAAAACATAAGTAAATAACCGTAAAATAACTTAAGAACAGGGGCGTGACAATTCTCCCCTCCTTATAAAAATTTCGTCCTCGAAATTTACATAACTGTCAAACAAAAATGTAGGGATACTACTGCCTCATTTGTTCCTCTGATTCCCAAGTAGCTTCCTCTACTTGATGACTTCTCCAAAGCACCTTGACAAGTGGAATTGTCTTGTTCCTCAGTACTTGCTCCTTTCGGTCAAGAATCTTAACCGGTTCCTCTTCATAGGTCAAATCTCTCGTCAAACTAATTGGCTGCTCTTGCAACACATGAGAGAGATCGGCAAGATACTTGCGAAGCATGGATACATGAAACACATTATGTATCTGTAGACATATAAAATTTAACGATAATAATAGTCGTTGAATAATCCAAGTAAATATGTGGCTTGTGAGTCAAAACATTGGAAAGTCGTCGGAAATAATACGTGGCAACGTGGAAATGGTCGGCCGACAACAAAACCTTAAAACCCGATTGAAATCAATTATTAAATGTCAATTGATGATCAGATATCAATTAATTGGACATTCCCAAAAATGACTGGTGATGGTTCGCCAGCGGTCAGGCGAGCTAGAAAGTAGACTTCGCGAGGCGAACTTCGTGAGGCAACAAGACTTTGCAAAGCGAACTAGACTTCATGAGGCGAACTAGACTTCACTTCGCGTAAACTTAAACAGTGGCGAGGTGAAATGACTTCCTGTAGACGTAAACAATGGCGAGGTGAACTATACTTCACTTCGCGTAAACTTAAACAGTGGAGAGGTGAAATGACTTCGCGTAGACGTAAACAATTGCGAGGCGAACTATACTTCACTTCGCGTAGACTTAAACAGTGGCGAGGTGAAATGACTTCGCGTAGACGTAAACAGTGGCGAGGCGAACTAGACTGCACTTCGCGTAGACGTAAACAATGGTGAGGCGAAATGACTCCGCGCGCATGTACATGAAGGCGAGGTGAAATGACTCCGCGCGCGTAGGTTTACGTGAAGGCGAGGTGAAATGACTACGCGTGCGTAGGTTTACGTGAAGGCGAGGCGAGATGACTACGCGCGCATAGATTGACATAAAGGCAAGGCGAGATGGCCACACGTTGGGAAATTCACGAAGTAGCTAGACGACAGAGTTCGCATGCTTGCAGGGATGTACGTCCAAGATAAGTCATCCGCGAAATGAGATTAGCAATCACCGTTCGCTTGGAAATCAAGCCTCCTCGCGAGATACTTTCCATGTCCGCGAGATAGCTCGCCCCTTACTAAAGATCTCGCCTAAAACAGGACATTCAATCCAAAGCGATCGGGGTATATCTAAATCTCAAGATTTGATTGATTTGATTATGTTAAAATCGGCAAGTAGATCAATCAGTCAAGATTCATTGATTCGATTAAGGAAATATTATTGATTCAGAATCTTCATTACTTGCCTTAAGTGGAGGCATGTTAACACTACAAATACCCCCTCTCATACCAAGAGGAGGGGGAGCAAAACAAAGAGGAGCATAAACAGAAGCAGCGAACTAGAGAGAGAGAAATCCCTCCACGAGCTCAGAAGTCTCCCCTAAACCCTTGAAGAACTATCAAGCTCCCCAGATAGCCAGTTCTTCACTAGATCCTTGAAGAATTATCAAGCTCCCTAAATAGCCAGTTCTTCACTAAACCAAATCCCAAATACTTGTTACGTGATCAATCCGCGTGAACCTCAAGAACAAGTGCTTGTCACCCTTGAGTTAGACCTAAATTCGGAGATAGAATCAGAGGAGTTCACAAAGATTGTAACCCGCATTCGCATTGATTTAAATTAAATTATTCTTTGTACACGTGTCTTTCTGTTATTTGTTGCAGATATTTTTGTGTTTACAGTATCCTGGACAATTCTGGAGGCAATAGTAACCGATAAGCAAGTAAGCCAACTTGCTCTATTATCTCATAATGCCTAATATACCTCGGACTATGCTTCCCACGCTTACCAAAACGTACTATCCCTTTCCAAGGAGATTGTTTCAAGAACACCCAATCACCCACTTGAAACTCAAGGTCGTTCCTGCGGACATCTGCATAACTCTTCTGCCTACTTTGTGCGGTCTTGAGTCTATCTCTGACCACTTTAATCTTCTCATTAGTATCATGGATTAACTCAGGGCCACAAAGTTCTTTTTCTCCTACTTCATTCCAACATAAAGGTGTACGACACTGTTTCCCATAAAGTGCCTCAAAGGGAGCCATACCAATACTAGAATGGTAGCTGTTATTATAAGCAAACTCTATCAAAGATAGATTCTTATCCCAACTCCCCCTGAACTGCAAGGCACAAGATCTCAACATATCCTCCAAAGTCTGAATAGTCCTCTCTGATTGCCTATCAGTCTGAGGATGAAAAGCAATGCTGAAGTGTAATCGGGTACCTAAAGCTGCCTGAAGAGCTCTCCAGAATTTAGAAGCAAATCTAGGATCCCGATCCGACACTATTGATTCAGGTACACCATGAAGTCTCACGATCTCATTCACATAAAGCTCCGCCAATTTATCCAGTGTATACTTCTTTCCCATCGGTAAGAAATGTGCAGATTTGGTGAGTCTATCCACAATCACCCAAATACCGTCATGCCCCTCACGGGTACGAGGTAAACTGAAAACAAAATACACGGTGATGTGGTCCCACATCCACATTGGAATAGGCAACGGCTCAAGCAATCCTGAAGGTTTCTGCCTTTCAGCTTTCACTTGCTGACAGATCAAACACCTACTTACAAAAGTTGCCATTTCCCTCTTCATGTTTGACCACCAATAATAATCTTTCAAAGTCCGATACATTTTAGTACTACCCGGATGAGCAGCATATGCAGAACTATGAGCTTCTTCCATTATCTCTATCTTTAACTCTTCATTTCTCTTTGGAACACAAAGTCTATTTTTGAACAATAAAGTTCCATCTCTTTTTACAGAAAAATCCACGGCGGTTCCATTCGCTGCTCTTTCAATCAACCGAACAATGGAAGGATCATGATACTGCGCTTCCCGCACTTTATCAACCAAAACTGGCCTCACATGGAAACCAGCTACCAAGGCACCCATTTCATCCACCGCTAAATCCACCCCAGTAGCTCGCAACTCAAAAAGAAGTGGAACTCTAAAAATCTTCAGGTGAGACAAAGATATGGTGGGATTTCGACTAAGAGCGTCAGCTACCACATTAGCTTTTCCAGGATGATACTCAATAGTGCAATCATAATCATTGATTAATTCCATCCACCTTCTCTGCCTCATATTTAACTCTTTTTGAATGAACACATACCGAAGACTCTTGTGATCGGTAAAAATCTGACACTTGGCTCCATAAAGATAGTGTCTCCACAACTTGAGAGTAAAAACTACTGCTGCAAGCTCTAAATCATGAGTGGGATAATTCACCTCATGCTGCTTCAATTGCCTAGAAGCGTAGGCAATAACTCAATCATGCTGCATCAATACCCCGCCTAAACCTCGTTTAGAAGCATCACAATAAACAACATATTCCCCACTATCATCCGAAAGTGCTAAAACAGGAGCACTAGTCAGGCGATTATTTAATTCTTGAAAACTTTGCTCACACTGATCTGACCATTCAAACTGGACTCCCTTCCTGGTCAATCTTGTTAGTGGAGCTGCAATCTTTGAAAAGTCTTGCACAAATCGCCGATAATAGCCTGCTAACCCCAAGAAACTACGAATCTCCGTCACAGTGGTGGGTCTTCTCCAATTTGACACTGCTTCATCCTTTTGGGGATCCACACTAACACCTTCAGCCGAAATTACATGACCCAAGAATCCCACTTTATCCAGCCAAAATTCACACTTGCTGAACTTGGCATACAATTGAGCATTTCTCAAAGTCCGCAATATCATTCTTAGATGTTTGGCATGCTCCTTTTTACTTCTTGAGTAAACCAAAATATCATCTATGAATACGATCACGAAGCAGTCAAGATATAGACTAAACACCCTATTCATGAGATCCATGAACGCAGCTGGTGCATTAGTAAGTCCAAAAGGCATCACCACAAACTCATAATGACCATAGCGTGATGGAAAAGCAGTCTTGGCTATGTCATTCTCTCGGATCCGCAACTGATGATAACCAGATCTCAAGTCAATTTTTGAGAAAACAGAAGCACCCTTTAACTGATCAAATAAATCATCAATACGGGGTAACAGATATTTATTCTTCACCGTGACTTGATTTAGCTTCCTATAATTAAGGCATAGTCTCATGGTGCCATCTTTCTTCTTAACAAACAACACCGGAGCACCCCATGGAGACCTGCTAGGCCGAATAAAACCCTTATCTATCAACTCATGCAGTTGAGTCTTTAACTCCTTCAATTCTGTTGGAGCCATTCTGTAAGGTGTCTGTGAGATAGACATAGTTTCGGGAAGTAACTCGATAGAAAAATCTATCTCCCTTACAGGAGGCAAACCAGGCAACTCCTTGGGAAAAACATCAGGAAACTCCCTTACTACAGGAATATCCTCTACTCCCAACACTCTCATACTTGTATCCACAATGTGAGCTAAATATGCCTGATAGCCTTTATTTAACAATTTCCTAGCAGTAATAGCTGATATCAAGCAACTCGAAATAACATCTCTTTCTCCTTGAAATGCAACTTCAAATCCATCTGGACTTCGAAGCACCACTTCTTTTCGGAAACAATCTACCATAGCTATATAAGCCTCTAAAAAGTCCATTCGCAAGATCACATCAAACTCCACAATATCTAAAGGGATTAAATCCGCCTTAAACTTAGTTCCTTCTACCAATACTTCACAACCACTAAACACCCAATTTATTCTCATCACCTCACTGGATGGTAGAGACACCTGTCACTCGCCTAGAAGAGACGATGATGGCACATTGGCATGGAGGGCAAATCTACTAGACATAAATGAATGCGTGGCTCCGGGATCAATTAAAGTAAAAGCTGGCTGACCAAAAATTAAAGACATACCAATGATGACATCTGGAGAAGTACGACTCTCCTGCTGTGTCATAGCATGAAGTCTAGCACGAGTCATGGGACGTCCACATTGACCACTACCCTGCTGAGAGCCACCTCTGGCTGCTGAACAGCCACAAGTACCAATACTGGAGCCTCTGGCTGCAGACTGACCGGCTGGCTGAGTAAGAGTAGGGGTGGTTCTCTGAGCCAATAAGGGACAATCTCTCTTGAAATGGTCCAGGCTACCACACTCAAAGCACCCAGAAAACTGCTGCTGACGACCAAAAGAAAAAGTTTGACCACCCGATGTCCCACCCTGGAAACTGCCACCAGAACCAAACTGACCAGTCTGTTGCCTACCCAACTGGCTCCGAAAAGGTCTCCTGTTACGTCCTCTAGCCCTGAACCGAGAACTAGAACTCGATCCACCACTACTGCCACTACTAGTTGAAGACCCTCAAGCAGATGATGAAGTAGCCTTAACCGGATGTGGTAACAGGTAAGTCCGAAGACTGTTCCCGTCCCTGTCAGGGGAGATGCCAACCATCTCTCCTTTCTACGAACACAAGACTAATAGATCTATCACACATACCCAATAACACATAGCATCCAAAGCATAAAATGCTAGTGAATCCGCCGCGGTCGGATCACCACTCTGTAGGAACTACGTGCTTCTTAGGCAAATATGGTAGTACTTAGAAGGTAGGAAATGAAACCTAAAGCTCTGATACCAACTGTCAAGACCCACCCCGAATTTCACCCCGAAACCCGAGGTAAGTCCTGCGGGGACCACCTCCAAGGGAAATTTACTGATAAGCAAACCTCCCTTGAAAATGGACAACCCTAACCAAGATAACTAAAGTGTTACTTTCTTAAATAAATTTGAGCATCTTCCAAATCAACCCACAATTATACGAAAGTGAGTAAAATAATTACAAACTTCGTATATTCTAAAATACAACAAAAGTCTTAGCACACCACCAGAAAAACTATATAATAAACCCCAAAGAGTATTCAGAGCTACTAAACACTAGAAGAGCTGGAAAATACCATAGTAGGTTAAACAGGTAACCTACTGGTGAAAGGTGGCTGAGAAATGGGTAACTATGCCTCGTCGTCTCCTACTTGTACTAACCCGAACTCTGCAGACTGGGCATTTTAAAACGAAGAGCCCAGGGGAAAAACATTCGCAATAATTAGAGTGAGTGGACAAAAATAAATAAAGAAAATATTTATTAATATTTATGCTTTCCCAATTTAATTTCCAAGAAAACGAATGCATGTCTTAAACGATAATTCTCTTATCGTTATAAATATCGAGCGTTTACTGCTCAAAACTATATATAACAAAATACAGCCTCTCAGGCTAAAATATATACATGTATATATTTACACTCGCCCATACTCCCTATATAAATTAATAATAATCTATATAGGGCTACTACGCTCGCGTCCAACGATCACGTCACGTCTTAATGCGATGATACACTACGCCATTAAGGTGGACAGACGGGTGTATAAATATGTGCCCATACCCCTTATATGAATTAAACACTCATATAAGGCTACTACGCTTGCGTCCAACGCTCACGTCACACCATAATGCACTTATATACTATGTCATTAAGGTGGACAGACACATATCGCTAGCTAGCATTTATATACATACTATCCTTAAAAATATATTATAATTTACCGAAAATCCCATTTTCGGTAACTCACCACAATGAGTAAAATCGTCAAATAAAAATGACGTCAAATGGTCCAACCAAATAAACAATTTCATGCACATTATTTAAACCAAAAGTCCACTCACAAGTTAGGCCTAAGCCTGAAGTCCGTCCGAAGACTCTTCTGCTCGAGCTTCCTCACGTCCTGATCCAAGAACATAATTAAATCCTCAACTATATACCAACACTTAAATAAAAATAGGTAAAATTAAATGTGGCCTTATCTACTCTCATTCCTGCCCAAATTTGTAAATCTTAAAAAATTGATATCGTCCAAACCTCACCATAAATATCGGCGGCCTTAAATCTACTTTTTACGGCAGAAACAACAATAATCTAACGGCTGGATTCTATCCAAATTAATGGCTAAAATACCAAACTTCGAAAAATCCCAAACCTATCCAAAATTCCTCCAAAAATTCCAAAACTCACATCATAAACATCCCCTTAATATTCTACATCAAAAACCACAAAATTTCCCAAAACAGAGCTACCAAATTTTAACAGCATCTTCCTCTCAATCTCCTCTACAACTTTCCTAACTAGCAAAAACACCAATTCCAAGCCTAACTTTGCCAATCGAACGAAAACACCTAATAAGCTTTAGAATTTCAAACACCGATTTCTCCTTACCTAGCTCAAGAGGGAGGGAGTCCTTTGGAGGGATGAACGCACGGGAGGAGAGCTTTCCAACGAGCTAAGCAGCTCCGGCTATGGTGGCCGGAGGATGGAGTTCCGGCGAGAAAACCACCACGGCAGCCGGGGCTTTCGGGCTCCGCTGCTCCTTCACGGCGGCGTTAGGGGGTCCGAACTACCCAGAAATGAAGAGGAGATGGCGGGGGTCCGAACGGGACCGGTCTGGCGGTCGGTGGTGGCCGGACGACGGCGGACGGAGGTGGTGAAGATCCGGCAGCGGGAGAGGGAGAATCGGGAGGGAGAGAGAGAGAGAGTGTTTTGGGCCTTTGACCAAAAACAAGGCCCGGTCCAACTTAATAAACATAACCCAACTCCAAAATTTAACACCCCAAAATAATACCCCAATAAAACTTACATTTTTAATTAATAACTTTTCCATGGTAACTCTGATTTTAACGCATAGCATGTCTACAAACTCGTAACAACATCCTCTACGACTTTCATGAAGAAAGTTTTCCCAAATTCCATACGGAAGAAAAAGTCAACTTTGGAGTCTTAAATAGTAAACGGTTACTTAAAACGGTAAAAGACCTAAATATTACCAAAGTAAATAACCGTAAAATAACTTAAGAACCGGGGCGTGACACGTCCTCCACATTGTATTCCTTGAAAGCCTCATAGTGTGGCTTCAATCTATGGACATTCACCTTGAATTCTTCCCTGGTCTTTCCACTCTTAATCTGCACAGCACCATGTGAAAAAACATAAGTAACTTTGTAGGGACCAATCCATCTAGAATGTAACTTACCGAGAAAAAGTTTAAGTTTAGAATGAAACAATAAAACTTTCTAGCCAACAACAAAAGATTTTCCATGGATCATTTTATCATGGTAGGCTTTAGTCCTCTCTTTGTAGATCCATGCATTGTCGTAGGCATCATTTCTGATCTCCTTAAGTTCATTCAATTGGAGCTTCCTATGTAGGCCGGCATCATCAAGGTTAATGTTGAAATGCTTTACTGCCCACCATGCTCTATGTTCAAGCTCCACTGGAAGGTGACATGCCTTCCCATAGACCAGCCGAAAAGGGGATGTCCCAATAGGGGTCTTGTAAGCTGTGCGGTAAGCCCACAATGCATAGTTTAGCTTTTGGCTCCAATCCTTCCGTGTTGGGCCCACTGTCTTCTCCAAAATTCTCTTAATCTCACGATTAGAGATCTCTGCTTGTCCACTCATCTGAGGATGGTAAGGTGTGGAAACCTTGTGTGTCACATTGTACTTTTTCAGCAGTCTCAATTGATTTGTTGCAAAAATGTGATCCTCCATCGCTGATGATAACTCATGGCATTCCAAACCTGCAAAAGATGTGAGAGCGAAGGAAATCTGGAACAACTTTGGAATCATTAGTTTTGGTGGCTATCGCTTCCACCCATTTGGACACATAATCAACTGACAAAAGAATATACAAATAGCCATTGGATGAAGGAAAAGGTCCCATAAAATCAATACCCCACACATAAAAAATTTCCACAATTTTGAAAGTGTGCATGGGCATTTGATCCTTAGGTCCTAGGTTTCCTAATCTCTGACACCTATCACACGTCATGCAATACATAGGCATCCTTAAAAATTGTAGGCCAAAAGAAACCTGCATCCAACACTTTAAGGGCAGTTCTTCGACATCCAAAATGACCTCCACATACTTCAGAATGACAAAAGGCAAGAATAGATTGATGTTCATTTTTAGGGACACACCTCCTAATGATTTGATCTTGACAATGTTTCCACAAATAAGGGTCATCCCAAATGTAATGCCTAGCCAATTTCTTAAGCTTTTCTTTTTGAGAACGAGGTAAAGTGTCCGGAAAAGTTTTAGTTACAATATAGCTTACAATATCAGCATACCAGGGTTCACTTACCTCGATTCTGAAGAGTTGTTCATCCGGAAAGGTCTCACACAAGGGCAAGGCATCCTCTTCGTGTACTAATCTGCTCAAGTGGTCAACGACCACGTTGTCACTCCCCTTCTTGTCTTTAATCTCAATATCGAATTCTTGGAGTAACAACATCCATCGTATAAGCCTTGGCTTCGCCGCTTTCTTTGTAAACAAATACCTCAATGCTGCATGATCAGTATAAACAATTATTTTAGATTGAAGCAAATAAAAACGGAATTTATCTAAAGCAAATACAACAGCAAGAAGCTCTTTTCAGTGGTAGAGTAATTCAATTGTGCATCATTGAGCGTTCTTGAGGCATAGTAAATGGCATAGGACTTCTTATCCTTCCTCTACCCTAGCACAACTCCAACAGCATAATCGGACGCATCACACATCAACTCAAAGGGCTCGTCCCAGTTTGGGGGTAGCATCACCGGTGCTGTTGTCAACAATTCCTTCAACTTCTCAAATGCCTTCTTGCATTCGTCATCAAAATCAAAGGCTATCTCCTTTTGAAGGAGGCGAGTTAGGGGTCTGGCTATCTTGGAAAAGTCCTTGATAAACCTGCGATAAAAACCTGCATGGCCAAGAAACGAACGTATCTCCCTCACAGTAGTGGGGTATGGTAAGTAACGAATAAGATCAATCTTGGCCTTATCAACTTCAATTCCCCTAGCAGATATGATATGTCCCAAAACAATTCCTTGTGTCACCATGAAATGACATTTTTCCCAATTCAGAACCAGATTAGTTTCAACACACCTTTTTAAAATGAGTTCTAAATTTCCCAAACATGAATCAAAGTCTTTACCAAAGACACTAAAGTCATCCATAAAGACCTCAATTATATTTTCGATATAATTAGAGAAAATAGACATCATGCATCTTTGAAATGTACCTGGTGCATTGCACAAACCGAAGGGCATACGTCTATAGGCAAAAGTGCCAAAGGGACATGTGAATGTAGTCTTCTCTTGGTCTTCTTGGGCTATGCAGATCTGGTTGTAGCCACTATATCCATCCAAGAAACAGTAGAAGTCATGACCAGCTAACCTCTGAAGCATTTGATCAATGAATGGTAGGGGAAAATGGTCCTTTCTTATGGTGGCGTTGAGCTTCCTATAGTCAATTCAGACTCGATGTCCAGTCACAACTCGTTGGGGCACTAGCTCATTCTCAGCATTTTTCACAACCGTCACTCCAGATTTCTTTGGTACAACTTGAACTGGAGAAACCCATTTACTATCGGATATGGGGTAGATCACTCCACAATCCAACAACTTGATGACTTCGTCTTGAACCACCTTCATCATTGGTTGGTGTAGACGTCTTTGGGCCTCTCTGGTGGGTTTTGCTCCATCTTCCAACAGAATTCGATGGACACATGTGGTTGAGCTTATTCCCTTGATGTCTGCTAAAGTCCATCCGATAGCAGTCTTGTACTTCTTCAATACCTCCACCAATCTCTTTTCTTGTTCCTCATCTAGCTTGGAGGACACAATTGCTGGCAAAGTCTCATCCTCTCCCAAGCATACATACTTCAAATGATCAGGTAATGCTTTCAACTCCAACTTGGGTGCCTGTTCCACAGATGGTAACAATTTGTTAGTGGGAATGGGAAGTGACAATGTAAGATCAGACCTAATTGGTAGGCCTTCGAGAGCGGCGACGGTTTCAAGCACAACGTCGTCCCATATTTCCTCTAATTCTGCCTTTGACACATTGGTACCATCGGCATTGTATCCCACTCCTTGTGAAATGGTGTACTCCAATTTATCGTCAATCTTTGAATTTAGGAAATTCTGCGCAAGAGCGTCAATGATATCAATAGAATAACATGGTTTAAGATCAGATAAATGATACCTCATGGCTTCAAAGATGTTAAAGCCAATAACTTCTCCATCAAATTCCATTGTCAATGCACGAGCGTGCACATCAATCTTTGTTCTCGCAGTTCTCATGAATGGACGCCCTAAAAGTATAGGAGTTGAACTTGAGGGTGAGTCCTCCATATCAATGATGTAAAAATTTGCAGGAAAAATCAAGTGATTAACTCACACAAGAACGTCTTCCACATATCCTTTAGGGTATGTGTTAGACCTATCTACCAATTGAATTATGACATTGTCTTTCTTAAGTTCACCTAAGTTCATAGATGCATATAAGCTATATGGCATAATATTAATGGATGCACCTAGATCAAGCATGACATTGTCAAAAGTAGTATCACCAATTACACAAGGGATAGAAAAACTCCCTGGATCCTTTAACTTGGGTGGTAATTTTCGTTGGAGAACTACAGAAACAGTCTCACTCATTTTCACAACTTCTTTCTTACGTGTCTGCCTCCTTGTGGTGCACAACTCCTTCAAAAATTTTGCATATTTGGGAACTTGAGTAATGCAGTCAATCAAGGGCATGTTCACTTGTACTTTCTTAAAAACCTCCAAGATGGCTTGATCATATTCTTCTTTCTTCGACTTTTGAAACCTGCTTGGAAATGGCACACGCGCATAGGGAGGATTAGTAATAACTGAACTTTGAAAGTTAGAATCATTACCTTTTTGTGGTTCAGTTGGTTGGGGCAGTTTTGCCTCAACTTTGGAAGTGGCAGGATTTGCCTCCAAATCATTCTTGGTCATTTCAACTTCATCCTCCTCTTCTTGGGCTACTTGGGCCTTCTTTCGGACTTTCTTGGGGACCTCATTGAACACGCGTCCACTCCTTGTTGAAACTATTTTTGCGGACTCAAAATTTGAGTTTGGATTTGGAACGGTGCTTGGTGGAAGCTTTCCAATTTCAGAAATTTTTCCCATGAAATCCACTATTTTTCCCACTTGGTTCTTTAGCTCAGTTATATCCTTCGTATTATTCGTTTGACCTTGCACAAGAGCTTGAGTAGAATTTGTTAAATTTTGCTGCCCTTGAAAAATGGCTTCAAGCATCTTATCATATGATGGAGTAGCATTACTAGAATTAGAATTAGAATTAGAAGCAAAATTTTGAGGAACCTGGGGCTTCTGAAAGAAGCCATGTGAATGTGGAAATGGGCCTCCAGAATATTGGGGCGGGTTTTGGACATTCTCTGTATTGCTCCATCGGAAATTTGGATGATCCCTTAGTCCAGGATTGTAGGTGTTGGAAAAAGGATTGTACCTTTGTTGTCCAACAACATTAAGAGTTTCCCATCCACCATTTTCAGACAATTGAGGGCACTGATTAGTAGGATGCCCTTGATTTGAGCACACGCCACAAGTTTTCACTTCCTGACTTTTTCTAAGCACAAGATGAGATAATAATGCATCAATCTTACTTTCAAGTATGGTGCTCGATTTCAGTTCATTCACCTTCCGAGAAGAGGCCAAAGCTCCAGCATATTGCTGATCATTTAGGGCACGATTGTCTAACAATGCCCATGCTTCTCTAGATGTTTTGTCGAGGAAGTACCCTTCAGATGCGGCGTCCAACAACTGGCGCTCCAAAGATGAAAGTCCTTCATAAAAGTATTGCAGAAGGTTATTCTCCTTAAATCCATGGGAGGGGCAAGCTGCAACAAGGGCCTTGAACCACTCATAATAGGCACAAAATGTTTCTTCAGGTCCTTGCTGGACTCTGGTGATCTGCTTCCTCATCACCGTGATCTTTGACGCTGGAAAGTACTTGGTCAGGAACTCACTCATCATCTTTTCCCATGAGTCAGTGTGACCAGCAGGTAGATCAATGAGCCATGACTTGGCCCGGTCCTTGAAATGCCTTCAACTTCAGAATGTTAATATCCGCATTTCTAGGGCACATGCTCACACACACAAATTGAAAAGCCTTCAAATGCTTGTTGGGGTCTTCATTGCTAAGCCCATGGAATTTTGGGATTTGATGTAGAAACCCACTCTTCAACTAGAATTCTCCTTCCTTAGTGAGTGCCGGTTCAGGATAAGTGATACATAAATGTGCATTACCTCCGGCTCCTGATACTACCGAATTAGATAACTGTCTAATAGTCTGCTGCTCCATTTATGGAATGTCTTCCTCAGGATCTGAAGGTTGTGATGAGACTATAGACCTTGTTTGTACTTCTTCCTCTTCTTCTGACTCTGCGCTACTTTGAAGATCAAGAATCTGGGAAGGTTCTCCTCCTTGCTTAATGCGCTCTAATCGCCTCTCCAAGTTAGTTAAAAACTCGTTGGTTAATCCAGGAATACGAATTCCCTCATCGGACATTCATAACCTTAGCTAAGAAACACTTGTATGTTTGACAGTAGTACCAGAGTTAATAAGGTCCGCCCTCAAGACCAAAAGACCTTTTATAAGGTACTAATGAAGGGTTTAGGATCTTATTAACTAAAGTAACCTCTAATGGTTTACAAAGCAAGATAAGTACTTGAAAGTAAATAAAACAAACAACAATTAGTCAGATTTGTTAAAGTAGTATAAATATTTACAAATAAAAGTAACCGAAAAACCGTTAGAGAATTATTAAGTCCCCGGCAATGGCGCCAAAAATTGATGTGCTCGTTACCAGGCGCACAATTTAAAAACCCTTTTTAAATCAGAATGTAGTATTGGCAAATAGGGTTCGATCAATCCGGGGGCTTTAAGGGGCACTTTTGCAGTCACAGATACACTAAATAGTCAGTAACTATAAGTATTTACAAACATTTATTTACAAATATACATATGGTACAAGGTAAACAGGGGGGGGGTCTAGAGTTTGATTCTAACGTTCCTACTAAAAGATAAAGATAAAAGCTAAACTAATATATACAAGTGATCGATTCATTCAACACATCTATCAGAGAGAAACTCAGATTCTGACCACACATCAAAGATCACATTTCAACCTTAGCAATCCGATAACATGCCAATTCAAAGAACTAGAAAAAATCTCAAAACACAAGCCTACGAGGTCATGCACTTTATAGTTCTACTTACTTATCCCTAGCACAGAACGTCTAGAACTAGGACATCTCATGCAAGGTTGCTATCAATACTACGAGTATTTGTCTACACTTAACATGAGTCCTTATAATCTATAGAACGAGATTGAACACAATTATATTATGAACGTCACAACAGGGAATTGCATAGTATACGTATTCAGCCATATCTGTGACACAGCTTCCACCACCAGAGATCTACACTTACGTACGAGGCTTAGTATAAATCATGACATTAGTTAGCATGCATTCTAACATAGTAATAAAACAAAAACGCACACTTTCTGACCTATGAATTGACAATATCATATTGCTAAAATATCATGAACGAAACTTCAACATGCTTAACTAAAATTCTTCCATCCTTGTACTACTTGGGCCTTCTTTTGGGCTTTCTGCTCTTTGTGCCTCTAATATCACAAAACATGTTTAGAAATAGCATTATTATGAGAATATCATAGCTAAATAGGGTAGGAAACACATTATAAACATAGCACTTTGTGCTCATATCAGGCATTACGGGTGGATGACATCCTAATCATCATGGCCATGTTTAATTGTTGATGGAAAAAGATGTAAGTCAAGAAAAATTAATTGCCATAGGATCTAGTGGACATAGCAGGTCTAAATCCAGGGGTAAGGGAAAGAGCAACAAGTGTTGCAAGTGCAAGGAGTAGGGACACATAAAGCCAGATTGTTTGAGGTCAAAAGACAATAGAATTACAATTAAGGGTGAAGATTGCTTCAAGTTTGGTGTAGCACAAAGTTTTAACAATCTTGGAGATTTCTCACATTCCAAAGGTTATGACATTTTTTCTCAAAGGTTGAGCCAGTTACACTCTAAGGGCTGTAAGTGTCAACAGCAAGAGGAGTTGTATGTATGTGGCTGAGTGGTTCTAATGAAGTGAGGAAAGTGTGGAGATACGTTCTGTCTGATAAGAAAACTTAGACCTCGAAGGTTGCATGGAAATGAGGTGCACAAGGATGCATGTAGCTGTGGTGGGACTCGTTTGCGGGTATAGCATAGACACCAGTCATATGTTTATGGGTTTCAGGTGATGGTGAGAAAGTAAATCCTGTTGAGGAAGGGGTGAAGTCGAGGTCCCTCTTTGGAGCCAACTGGAATTGTTGTCTCAGTGCAGTTACATGTTATTGGCCGATTGAATCAGAGGGAGTTAGAACCGTGTGCAATTGATTTAGGTTATGTGTAATTGGTCTAAGAATAAGGCCAATGGAATGCTTGTGGGCATAACAAGCTGTGTCTCGGAAGGAGATAAACATATTATAGAATTTTCCTCTGGGTTGTTACAATAAGTTGATAGGCAGGAAACCTGCATCAAATAAAAACCCTATCGATTGTAGCATTAAGTAAGAGAGTATCGTTCAAAAGCGGGATTGAGATTATCTCTAGAAAATAAAGTTTTAGTAAATTACAACAATTATTGACAAGAATAACAAAGTTAAAAGAATTTGCAAAAGTGACTATTGTTCCTAAAGTACATTAGTTGAAAACCTAAGTAAAAACCTATACTAAACATGTTTCTACCTGTCCCGAGGTCACGGGACGGGAGGTCGAATTCTTCAAACCGAGTCTTGCACCTGCACAAGTAGCGAAGCGTCAGGAGTCGGGACTGGGGTGGCCCAGTCTTCGACTCTCCGATGCTTAAGTTAATGCTTAGTTGCTACTTGCCGAGTACGGGAGTTTTTAGAAGGAGTTTTGTGGACTTACTTCTTTTGGAAGTTTGCGCCTGTTTTATAGGCCAATGTTAGGCGCTGCGGCCTCAGTCCTCGATGTGGGACTGTCTGTGGTCCTTTGCGGCACCTTCCCTTTGGGGGGTGTTTTGCCGCTGGAGAGCGGATCTGGCAGGTGGATTACTGCTGGACCTTTGCCCTCTGGGTACCCGTGAAGAGCTCGCCGGTGCTGTCTTGCCCGGAATGATCTCCGGCGACCGGGTAATTGTGTCATATTCTCAGCTTGGCCAAGTATTTTGGCTAAGTACTAACAAGTCCCCAGTCCGAGAGAACTCTTGGGTGGGGAGTTATTCTTTAGGTGCCGAGAATATGTTTTACTTGGTCGCTGGAGGCATGGTGTCGAGTCCCCACGCGAAGGTCGCGAGGTGATGGGGGAAGGTTCCGAGAATCTGAAGCGGACCATCTCGCCATGTCACACGTGTGTCATAAATGGCCAGTTTATGAGAGGCACGTGGTGATTCACACCGAGTGTTAAGGTCGTAACGGTTCGCGGTGGTAGGCTGAATGGTTCGCGCTGGTGGCGTAACTGTCCGCGCTGGTGGCGTGACCGTTCGCGCTGGTGGCATAACAGTTCGCGCTGGTGGCGTGACGGTTCGTGCTAGTGGCGTAACAGTTTGCGTTTGTGTGTTTCGTCTTTGCCCCACGTGCGTAGTTAATGCGCGTGCGCGAGGGAGTGGATGCGTCGTAAATGCATTTATGATCGTGGTCCACGTGGCTGTGCCCTGGCTGTATAGTGGTAGGGTCTGGTTTGGATGTCTATAAATAGACTTGGGGTAGACTAGGGGGGGTTATTTGCGATTTTCTGCAGAGGTTTTTGGGTTGTGTTTTGAAATCAAAGCTGGGGAACGTCCAATTTCACCCTCGATCGATTGGGTGCGAGCGCTCTGCTGTTTGCAACCAGCTTCACTGCCACTACATGTATCCCCCGTTTCAAGGTATGAACTTGTCGAGTTTTGTTTTGTTGCTGGGTTTGTGTTTTTTGTTATCTGGAGTTGATAGGGATTGTTCGTATTTTTGTGATGTTGGTAGGAGTTCTAGAGTAAGGGATTGACTGGTTTGTTGTCGGGTTGGTTAGGGTTAAGGTAGTGAGTGTAACTTGTGAGGGTCTAGGGTATGACAGATCCGGTGTGGGTGTCCAGCGAAGAGACTGTAGCTGTCTCTAGTTCGCCTGATTCTGATTCGGACACCTTGCACCGGTGGGAGGAGGAGTTAGATGAGCTTATGGCGGAAGTTGCCCTTGATTTAGGGGAAGGCATCCCTGTTACGGATGTCGGGTCTCACGTGTCCTCCTCTGACCCTCTCTTGCAGGAGGTAGAGGATTTTAGGATGGCGAGATCTCGGGAGGAGGATGATTCGTTTTGGGAACCTCCTGGCGAGAGTATGACCGTGTCGGAACTGAAAGCGCTTCGACAGAATTGGAGTATTCCGGACGAGATCTTGCTGCGGCCGTTTGGCAAGGGTGTGAAATTTTGGGACCCGCTGGCCAATTTCACGTTGTTATACGAGTACCAACTTAGATGCGGGCTGACGTTCCCGCTGCCCCCGTTCGTGCAGGACATACTGGCGTGTTTGTATGTCACCCCGGGGCAAGTTACCCCCAATATGTTAAGGCAGATATTGGGGACGGGGTTGCTTTTTCGCCTCCTAAAGCAGGAGTTCCCCAACTTTGAGGAGTTTAATGCCTGCTGGCATATGGGGTGGTGTGCAAAAAAGCGCAGCCGAGGCTGCGTGACGATGAAGTCCCGGGGGAAGTTCAAAGTCTTGGTGGAAGACTTGCCTACGTCGACAAATGAGAATTGGCGGCGGAAGTGTTTTCTAGTTGGGGGGCAGTGGCAGGAGTGGCATGGACATCCCTTTCGGGTGCCCGGGGCTTTCCAGAAAATAGGTACCGTGTTCTCGTGTCTTTGTGGTTCTTTACTTTGTTCTGTTCTGCCCTTGTTGACTGCTGGCTTTGTGTAGTGGCCCAAAAATATAATCTAACCGAGCTGATGGAGCGTCGGATACGCCGGGTGACATGGGCGTTCGAGTGTAAGAGCTCTTACCGGATATGCCGCCTTGGCATATACAGCCATTTCGGCTATGCCCGGGTTCCGGGTTTGTATTGTGGTTGTTGTGGCCCCTTTTTATGCTTGGTGGTCTCTTTCTGACCTTCCCCCTTTTTTTTGTTTTTGTTTTTTGCAGTCACGATGCCACGAGATGGCAGATCGCGGAAGAAGGAAGGTCCATACGACAAGGTGTCGGATAAGGATGTGCTGGAGGGGTTGTGTGCCGAGGCTGACCACGCCAAGCGGTACAACTTTGACTTGGAGACCGGTAAGGGGAAAGAGGTGGAGCTGGGTGATTGTTAAGATTTTTTGAGGTTGAATCTGGCGGATGAGGATTACGCCTATGTGCCTCCCTTGGTGGCGGAAGCGATGGGTTTGGGCGTCCAGGAAGTGGATGTCGAGGAGACGCAGACATAGGGTGGTGACTTGGTGGTGGAGGATGTGGGCAGGCCTCGCTCAGGTGGCGAAGACATGCTGGAGAAGTTAGCGGATCCTGTTGAAGAGATTGGCGTGGCAAAGTCGCGGAAGAGGAGGGAGAGTGTCGGGCCAACTCGTGGGGGCCAATCTAAGAAGCCGCGGAGGGAAGGGCGTTCCGGGAGTTCGAGTAGCTTGGCTGGGATCACCCAAGCTTTAGAAGGGACGGGGGAGGTGCAGCCGTACTTAGCCCAAATGGCATACGACATGCGGCATTGCTCCCGCGATATGCATGCTTTGGAGGAGGTGGATCCGCTGGCTAGCATTGCACTTGCTAAGGAGAAACTGACGCGGGTAGGTATTTGCAACTCCCTTTTTTTTTTTTTTTTTTTTTTTTGCTTAGACGTGTTGTCGTGTACGTGCAGGCGACGTTGCTGATGTATGCTTCGAGTGAGAGGGCGGTCACTCACTTGCGGGATGATGCCGAGGCGAAGTGTCAACGGTTGAGGGAGGCGGAGGAGAATAACCGCGCCCTCGCAGAGCGTCTAGAGCAGGATGCTGCTGTCTTCCGAGACCAGGCTGCCGCCGCGGAGAAATTTGTTGCGGAGCTGAAGGGGGCGATGCAGAAGAAGGATGAGCAGGAGGAGGCTGGGAAGTTGGCGATAGCCAAGGCAGCGTCCTTGGAGACTGAGGTGGCAAGGCTGACTCAGGCGCTGGCAGAGCTAGAGATGTCTTGGAAAGCTAAGTGCGCGCGAGCTGTCGGGGTAGGGGAGAGGTTGTTTCGCGAGAGTGAGGCCTACAAGCAGCAGCTGAGGGGTGCCTACAATAAAGGCCAAGATAAGCTGAGTCGGATTGGTTGCCAGGCGGGCTGGATTAATGAGGCGGCAATGCACAAGTGGTATGCCGATAGAGATGCTGCCAAGAAGGCGTGGGAACAGATGACGCCTGAACAAAGGAAGCAAGCCGAGATCTCGCGGTCTTTGGCGAAGCAGCATGAGGCTTGGCGTTCGACGTCTTCTGCTGGGCGGCAGGAGGTTTCGGCTGTGGGTGCGTCGCGGCCTTCGGCCCCTTTGGCTACGTCACCCATGAGGGTTGCTGGTCCCGAGGGGCCCTTATCCATGCAAGTGGTGGTGTCCCAAGTGTCGTTTGAGTCTCTAGCTGTGGGGCCTCAGGCGCCTGCTCGCCCCGATATGCAGAGATCCCCAGTGAAGAAGTCTCCTGTTCCTGAGGTGGCACAAGGGAGTTCGCTTGTGCGCCCCAATGTTCCTATGAGGGAGGCACTTGTGTCACGGGATCATGCGAAGCACCCGTTAGGGAAGAGGGTTTCAGTGAATGTCTGTCAGGACCTACCCCGAATTTCCCCCATGAAATCCGGAATAAATCATGCGGGACCCACCTCAAGGGAAATTCTACCAAAAATATTGGCGAAACCTCCCTTGATAATGGGTAACCTTAACTGAGAGAAAAATTACCAAACCCAACTCAAAATAATCCCCAAACAGTATCCAAAATATAATCTCTCAAATAAACATAAACAAATTAATCTTTTTCACCAGCTCTTAACACACTTAAAACATCCCATAATTATCAGAGTATCTACTAGGGAAAATGAGAGAAAAGAAACATAATAGGTTAAACTAGTAACCTATATGGGAAAACTAGATGAGGTGGGGATTTGTGACACGCCTCTTATCCTCGCCGAACCGAACTCTGCAGACTGGGCATTTAAAAACGAAAGGCCCAGGGGAGAAGCATTTAAAACGTTAGAGTGAGTGGACAAAAATAAATAATAAAAAATATGGAGCAATGAAATCAGATCTATGCTCTCCCATAAATTCCATTAGAAAAATATTTTGCATGCCATTCATGGACGATTCTCCATAAATACTTACAAATAAAAATGATGAACCAATCCCATTGGTTCTCATTAATTAATAAAAATGGGGAAGAGGTTTCACCATAACGATGAGCCTCCTAGGCTAGGGTCAGAGCCTCCTAGGCTACAATAGCTGTTTTGGCCACGATCCTCAGCGCGCGGAGCAGAGGTTTCTAGCAAACAAAGAGAAGGGGGGAGTGTTGCGGGCGTGCCACCTCGCGGACAAGGAAAAGGTTGATGGGGGTGCGCTTGACTTCTTGATCAGGCAAAAGGGGGTTACAGGTGCCACCTCGGAGGAGGATTTACAAGCACAAGCGATCGATACTCACGGCGGCGCGAGCAGAGCAATTATAGGGAGTTCAGAGAGAAGCTGAAAGGGGTAGAGTCCGGAGGGCTCTGAAGAAAAAAACCTAGGCGGCGGCGCTTAGGGTTAGGGTTTCGAGGAAGGCTCGAAGGGTAACTGGGTTTCAGTTGTATTGTGTTTGTTGTTTGTATTGATTTGAGAGTCGTATTTCTGTTAGGGTTCGAGCCCCCTTATATAGTAGTTCGACTTGCGGCATAATAAGTGTATAATTAGAATCCAAGTCGGACTCTGAAACCCTATTCGCAGAAGGACACTGCTCCGTCCATGCGAACCAACCATCTTGTGACACATGTCCAGTTCGCACACTTCATTCTGCATAGCGCTTTGTTTCCGTGCTGCCAACTGTAGACTCCTATGCGAACTGGAATGCATCCCGCGGGCTATCACAGGATGCTATCTCGCGTGCTCTTGAAGCTCACTTCCATTTCGCGGGCTCTTGCAGCTCGTGAGCCTTAAAATGGCTTTTTATATTTAATGGGCCACAGGGATTGGCCCGAAGCATATCAAAGACTTGTAAAAGTCTTCAACGTTTGTCGTGGTGCGCGCGGACTTCGCATGTCGCTGCCTCGCGAAGTCTCCTACGCGAGCCAGTTCGCCAGCTCGCCTTGCCTCTTCTACGTGGAGAGTCAATCTCGCCTCGCCTACGCGGAGTGTTGAATAGTAATTCCGCGCGCGAGTAAGTGTTCGACGCGAACTGCGTAGTCCGCCTATGTCCATTCCGCGCGCGAGCTAAGTGTTTCAATTCGCATGCAGTTTGTTCCGCGTGAAGTCTAACTCGGCTCGCGTGATCTTACTGGCGGGCCGATATTTGTAAACTTAGAGAACTTTGGGCTCGCCGGTATGACATGGACCAAGAATGTAATTAATATTCACATAAACATTTACTGTCCAGTAAAATATTAATCTAGGCGTAAACAATAGCGTCCCACGCTAAGAGTACTACTCACTTATAGTGAGTAGCCGCTAATAATGGCTAGCTAACATAAATATACAAATACCGATCGGTTGCCTCCCAGGCTATAATTGCGTCCCACGCTAAGCGCACTACTCGCCTATGGTGAGTAGCCGCTAATAATGGTTAGCTAGCAATAATGATTATATATCAACCTTTTATGGTGAAATAAAAGAAATGACAAATATCCAGAACGTCACTTCCCCGAAAATTAATCTAAAATCACTTGACATGTCCCACATGTCAAATAAAATGCTCAAGAGAGTTTCCAAAAATAAACAGAACTCTTTACTCTAAGAAATTATAAAATCTTCAATAAGCCTTTGAAAATTAAATAAACTTTATTGCATGCAAGGCATTCAAATCAAAGGTCCACTCACAGTGCTCGGCTACGCCTGCCGACGACCCGAGGCTTCCTCCAAATGATTTTCCTCACGTCCTGAACAATAATTAATATTAATTCCCAATCAACATTTACAACTTCAATAAATAATTCTATAAAATTAAGGGTCTAAAATTATTATTCTTCCTTGCCCATTTTCTTCATCTTTAATCCAATATAACTCAAAATTCACCACCATCACCGATAACCAAAACTTAACCTTATACGCATTTTAAAACCGGTTAACCCAACTACCGATATTCCATTTTAATCACCGCCAAAATCCTTAACCATTGAAAAATCCCCAACAATATCAAAACTCCTCCAAAAATTCCAAACTATACTTCATTAAACTCCTCTCCTTAATACCATCTTAAAAACATGAAAAATCAGCCCCTGAGGGGCGGCGCCGCCGCCTGCTCTGCCGGCAGCCGTTTTCTGGCGACCTCCAATGCTTCTCAAATTTTAACAGCAAAATCCTCTCAACACGCACAACAACTTTCATAAATAGCACTTAGTCCAATTCTAAAGCTAACTAAGGTAATCGAACCAAAACAACTATAAAATCCCTAGAACTTCAATTATACAAATCTCCACAACAAGATCGAATTAAGCCTATTCCTTTGGAGGGATTACTCACCTAGATGAGGGCTACATGTTGAGCCAAAAATCTCGGCCTATGGTGGCCGGAGGACGGAGCTCCGGCGAAAAGACAGTCGGCGTTTCTGGCGAGTTTTTCTCCTCTCCAGCGGCACTACCGGCTCGGACACTTGGCCGGGGAGAGAGAGGAGGTGACGGGGGTCCGATCTGGGCTGGAGCAGCAGCTGGTGGTTGGCTGGACGGCGACAGCTGGTGGCTGCAGTTTCCGGCGAGAGAGAGGAGGGATTTGGGCTGGGGCTGCTCCCCACCCGGTCCAATATTTAAACCCACTCAAAAAAAATAAACCCATTAAATTTCACCCCTATTTTACCAACACAAAATCTTTACCATTTAATTGATAACTTTTCCATGCTAATTCCGATTTTAACGCGTAGCATGTCTACGAACTCATAATCACATCCTCTACAACTTTCATGAAGAAAGTTTTTCCAAATTCCAAACGGAAGAAAAAGTCAACTTTAATGTCCTTAACAGTAAACGGTTACTTAATACGGTAAAAGACTAAAATAATTTCAAAGTAAATAACTGTAAAACAACTTAAGGACTGGGGTGTGACAATGTTAGCAAGTCTCACGGCCGTGGTAGCGGGTCGAAGGGTGGGGGGAGTGTGGACAAGTCTGGCGGCTCATCTTCTGGGGGGAAATGATTGATGTAATTAAGATTTTTTGTTTTGGTAGGTGTAGGGAAAGAGATTTTATTTTTTTTGCCTGGAACAGTGTAAGTGGCGTGGTTAGCCATGTTGAACATGTTTGAAATATAGGAATTGCCTGGGAGTCCAGGTTGATGCTTGGCGTTATGTTTAGCCATATTGTGTGTTTGTTTTGCCTTTTACTAATGCTTTTGTTTGTGGTCCCATGTTGTCGGGACTTAGTTCAGCATGTTGGGATGATAAGGTGATTCATCTCATTTAGATTTGGCCGCTAGTGGGCAAGGTGTACATATTGTTGGAGCCTCTACTGGGCTAAAGTACATAAGTATCGGCTATGATGCCGGGTTTAATACTGATTAACTAGGGTAGAGGTGGAGGTGGCGAGCGTTCCAGGGGTGGGGTAGCACGCGACCGTCCCAACCTCTAAGATAGAATGTGGCAGGTCCCGGAGCGTGAACTATCTCAAGTGGGCCTTCCCACTTTGCCTTGAGGCCGGTGGGGTGGGGGATGACCTCTTTCATGACCCAGTCGCCTACTTTCAGGGGGCGGGGTACGACTTTTTTGTTATAGTACTTGGCTATTTTTTGCTTATTGTTTATGGTCCTTAGGTGTGCCTTTTCCCGGCGTTCTTCCAGGAGGTCCATGTTAAGTCGTAACCCGATTGTATTTGTCTCGGGGTCATAGGCTGTGACACGTTCACTCGGGACCTCCACTTCCACTGGTATCACTGCTTCGGTGCCATAAGCCAAGAGGTATAGGGATTCCCCTGTGGCTGTTGTGGGGGATGTGCGAAGTTTCCAGAGGACGTTTGGGAGCTTGGCTGCCCACAACCCTTTGGCCTCTTCCAGGCGTTTCTTCAAGTTTTGTTTGATGAGTTTGTTTATGGCTTCCACTTGGCCATTGGTCTGGGGATGTGTTGGGGAGGCATAAAAGATTGCAGTTCCCTCGTCTGATAGGAATTCCCGGAATGTGTCATTGTCAAACTAGGTGCTGTTGTTTGTAATGATGGTCTGGGGCAACCCGAATCGACAGTATAGGTTGCGCCAAGGGGCTCTGCTTCTATCCATTTTGTGTTGTAATCTACAATGACAATGGCATACTTGAATTGTCCCGGGGCTGTGGGGAGTTTCTCAATGAAATTGAGTCCCCATTGGCTAAAAGGGACTGGTGAGATGATAACAGAGAGGGGCACTGGGGGATGATGTGTGAAATCTGCAAATTTATGGTATTGAAGGCATGCTTGGACAATTGCCTTGGCATCTTGCTCTAAGGTTGGCCAATAATACCCCGCGCGAAGCGTTTTGAACATGAGGTTCCGGGCCCCTGCATGGTTCCCACAAATGCCACTGTGGAGGGACTTTAGCACCTTGTGTCCTTCTGTCGTGGGGAGGCATCGCAGTAGGGGACATGACTGGCCTCGGCGATACAGTTTTCCACCCTTGAGTAAGTAAAGTGAGACTTTGCGGCGTAGTCGCTGTGCTTCATTCTTGTCTCGGGGTAGGGTGCCATCAGAAAGGAAAGCGACAAATGGGTCCATCCATGAGGGCTGGTGAATGGACTCGAGGGCGAAGATCTCTGAATAAGCCTTTGAAATCCTAGGCTTGTTCAGCGTCTCGATGTGCACATTAGGTGGCGTGGACTCATAGGGAGTTGTGGCGAGTCTCGCGAGAGCATCGGCCTTGGAGTTTTTCGCTCGTGGGATTTGGGTGAGTTTGTATGAATTGAAGTTCTGCAGGAGGGCGCCTGTGAGACTTTTGTAGGATCCCAAGTTGTGTTGGTTGGTCTTGAAGTCCCCTGCCACCTGACTGACTACGAGTTGAGAATCAGTGAAGATGTGGAGGTGTCGGGCTCCGAGTTCTCGACAGAGTTGGATGCCTGCTACGAGGGCTTCGTACTCAGCTGTTTTGGCCACGATCCTCAGCGCGCGGAGCAGAGGTAACTAGCGAACAAAGAGATGGGGGGAGTTGCGGGCGTGCCACCTTGCGGACGAGGAAAAGGTTGATGGGGGTGCGCTTGACTTCTTCATCAGGTAAAAAGGGGTTACAGGTGCCACCTCGGAGGAGGATTTACAAGCACAAGCGATCGATACTCACGGCTGCTCGAGCAGAGCAATTATAGGGAGTTCAGAGAGAAGCTGAAAGGGGTAGAGTCCAGAGGGCTCTGAAGAAGAAACCTAGGCGGCGGCGCTTAGGGTTAGGGTTTCGAGGAAGGCTCGAAGGGTAACTGGGTTTCAGTTGTATTGTGTTTGTTGTTTGTATTGATTTGAGAGTTGTCCTTAGAGTTGTCCTTCGAACCCTTTATATAGTGGAGCTCGACTTGCGGCAGAAGAGAGAGATAATCATACTTCAAGTTGGATTCGGAAACCCTAATAGCACAAGGACACTGCTCCGTCCATGCGAACCAACCATCTTGTGACACCTGTCCAGTTCGCACACTTCATTCCGCATAGGGCTTTGTTTCCGCGCTGCCAACTGTAGACTCCTATGCGAACTGGAATTAGGAGCATCCTCATCTCGCGGGCTGCTACAGGGTGCTATCTCGCGTGCTTCTGTAGCTCGTGTCCATTTTCGCGGGCTATTGCAGCTCGCGAGCCTTAAAAGGACTTTTTATATTTAATGGGCCACAGGGGTTGGCCCGAAGCATGTCAAAGACTTGTAAAAGTCTTCAACGTTTGTCGTGGTGCGCGCGGACTCTGCATGTTACTTCCTTGCGAAGTCTTCTACGCGAGCCAGTTCGCCAGATCGCCTCGCCTCGCGAAGTACATTTCCGCCTCGCCTCGCGAAGAGTCCATCTCGCCTCGCCTACGCAGACTGGCAAATAGTAATTCCGCGCGCGAGCTAAGTGTTCCACGCGAACTGCGTAGTCCGCCTATGTCCATTCCGCGCGTGAGCTAAGTGAAGTCCAGTTTGCCTCGAGCTAAGTGAAGTCTAACTTGGCTCGCGTGCGTTCATTGCCTACGCGGACTATCACTTGTAAACTTAGAGAAACTCCACCTCGCCGGTATGACATGGTCCAAGAAATAATTAATATTTACATAGACATTTACTGTCCAGTAAAATATTAATTCAGGCGTAAACATTGCCCCCTAGCCTCGAAGTTATGAAATGTCGAGAATGACTGAAGAGGTTTATGTTCATGTTGCTCCAAAGCCACTGGTATTAGCTCGGGTCATAAAAAGGAGTGTGAAGAAACAAGCCTGTGAATAGGTCGCGTAACCAGCGCATTTAACTAGGCATTGTAATGAACTTCTCTATAGCTCGCCTCGGCACCTTGGAACTTCAAATGCATTCGCCTACTCTTAGCTCGCATTCGTCTGTTCCACTCTTGCATTCGCGTGCTTTTAGCCCGCATTCGCCTGCTCAACTCAGAAGACATAGTACATGGCACATACACGAGTTCTTGGCGATAGCGGACCAACATGACAAGATAATAGCTATGTATTTCGCTGCCCCCTAGTGCGAACCAATGAAAAGTAAACAAAGGAGTCGGCGAACGGCCATATAAAGCTGAAAAATTTTAAGAGGCCATGCACTTCGCTGCCCCCCAGTATATACTTCGCTGCCCCTAGTGCAAACCAATGAGAAGCACACAAATGAGTCGGCGAACGGCCGCATAAAGCTGGTGAACCAAGTTTGAAAATTTGGAGGCCACAGGGATTGGCCTAAATAATGATTAAGACACTTGAAGAAGGTCTAAAGTCTGAAATTTCTGGAACACGATCTGCCAATGTGCCCCCCAGTTTTGATGTCTGTTTGCCGAAGCCTCTTGAGAAGAATGAAGGACATCAAAACTTTAGCATGCCCCCCAGGGAAGGAGTTGTGGTACCGATGCCCCCCAGTGAGGAAAGCATGTTTCAAGGTCATGAAAACACATTGAAAATGCACATTGCAAATCCGCGCGTATCCTGACCTGTCTGCATTTAAACTGCCATAACTCTCTCCAGGAATGGCGAAATGACGAACCGTAAAATCCTTTGGAAAGTAGACATCCAGGGCTTTCGGTCGGTATAAGGCGAGCCAGCTAGTGCTTCCTGGATCATTCCAATGGAGTCCGCGAAGTTGACTGTCTGGTAGTGGCTGGTGTAACTTTCAGAATTGCAAACTAGTTGTATTGCCTCGCTGACTTGACTTCGCTGGCAGTAACTTGAAGGCATGTGGAATGCCTGTTGTCGTCAAGCCTCAGGGATAGGGTCCGACATAAAGTTCAAGCCTTCAGAGGCAAGAACGTTGTCTTGCATTTCAGCAAGACCAAAGATCTCTTTTTGGGTTTTCTGCTATTTGATTTTTTTGGTATTTTCTTTTTCAATGCGAAAAAGGAAAGGAATTGAAAGAAACGGAAGTAAAAGCTGAAGGAAAGCTAGGAACAAAGAAAAGAGGGTATCATAGCTTGATTAGGTACCCTTCGTTAGGCCACGGGTTAGGCCTCCCACGCTTCACTCCGAGCCTCGATGCCGTTGTGTTCTCGGCATGAGACTTCTTGTGTTGAGAAGCTCCAAGTGTGGAGTTGAGATGTTGCGCGCCAACAACTTTGAAGCTTGAATGGGGCAGCTTGTAGGGAAGACGAGCTACACTGCACAATGACTGGTTCGCAGGGAAGCTATGCAACCGTCCAGCAGCTAGGTCGAATTGATCACATCTAGTAGCTTCGTGACTACTACCTTCTTTGATAAAGCAAAAGACCCCTTCGCATAGGACAAATTGGGCATATTCGGGTTTTCCTTGGCCAGTAAGATCATCCTCTTGGTGAGGACGTCTGAGGACGCGGGTTTGCCCCCCATGTGTTTGACCTATGTCCACATATTCATCCCGCACAGGAAGATTGGTCCTTGGGTCACCTTGCATGCGACTTTGTGATTCGCCACCAGTGTTTGGCCCGCTCTCTTTTTCTAAGGTGAACTGTTCTGTCCTACCTTCAAGCTTATCTTTCTAGGGACTACCGTCGGTTTTTGAGATAAGGTCATTATCCGAAGTTCCGCCAGCCTCAACCTCAGGCTCCTTGTCATTGATCGACAAAGTAGCTTCTCCCTTGGACGTAGGTCCGTCCAAAGGAAAATCTTCACCAGCTGTAGGCTTTACATTCTGGCATTGTAAAGCCTTTTCATATCCTTCAGCAGCCGCTCGCATATCTAGTTGCTTGCGGCAAGCTGCCCACAGTTCGTCAGATCTGCACCACTCCACTTTCGCAGCTTCATTTCGCTTGTCTTGACTTGGGACAGTGTCTTGATCACGTCTAGTAATTGGACAAAGCTTGAGTTGATCGTGCCCTTGATCATGGTGGTTAACTAAAGAAGGCAGACGAGCTCCGCCTTGCCCCCCATGCAGCTGACCTGTGTCCACATATACATCTCGCATGAGGAAGCTCGTTACTTGGAAGTTGTGGTTCGCCATCATGCGAAGTTGTGGTTCATCATCAGTGTGCGAACCGATTTCGTCTTCTAAGGTGGACTGTTTTGTCCTACCTTCAACCCCTTATCTTCCTGGGGAAGGACGTCAGTCTTTGAGATAGGATTATTATCCAAAATCTCGCCGGCCTCTACCTCAGGTTCTTCATCACCGATTGACAAGGTGATTTCTTCTTTGGACATGGGTTTGTCCAAAGGAAAATCTTCGCCAGTAGATTGGCTGCCAGGCAGTTCAATCTTTTTGGCAAGGACATGCTCATTGAAGTCCTCATTGGGTACGGCGAGGTTGTGCTGGTCTGCTTCCCAAAGGGTTTTGTCCCTTTTGACCTGTTCAGCAAGGTCGGTGAGGCTTTGTTGAATGGCGGAGCTTTGGGTTATCAAACCCTAGGTTTGGGTTGTCAAACCCTGGATCTGCCCTGTGAGTTGTGCGAACATCTGGATGACTTGCTCCATAGATGGAGCAGAGTCTGTATCTTGGGTCGGTTGAGAGCCTACCATGGCGGTCTCGCTGTAATCTGGATTACTAAACTGAGCAAGGACCTGTTCTTGAGTGAGGGATCGGCAAGCCGCGCTATTATGGGGCTTGTACCGTAGCGATCTGTGCTTGAGACAAGAAAGCTGGGGCTTTCGGTACGGCGCTTCCTCCGGTTTCCCAATGATGTATTCGCTTGTACTCCCTGTCCCACTGGGCGTGCCAATGATGGAGTTTCTCTAAGTTTACAAATGATAGTCCGCGTAGGCAATGAACGCACGCGAGCCAAGTTGGACTTCACTTAGCTTCACGCGGAACGAACTGCATGCGAACTGGACTTCACTTAGCTCACGCGCGGAATGGACATAGGCGGACTACGCAGTTCGCGTGGAACACTTAGCTCGCGCGTGGAATGCCTTCGCGCGGAATTACTATTTGCCAGTCCGCGTAGGTGAGGCGAGATGGACTCTTCGCGAGGCGAGGCGGAAATGTACTTCGTGAGGCGAGGCGAGATGGACTCTCCGTGTAGGCGAGGCGAGCTGGCGAACTAGCTCGCGTAGGAGACTTCGCGAGGAAGCAAACAGGCGGAGTCCGCGCGCACCACGACAAACGTTGAAGACTTTTACAAGTCTTTGACATGCTTCGGGCCAATCCCTGTGGCCCTTTAAATATAAAAAGCACTTTTAAGGCTCACGAGCTGCAATAGCCCGCAAAATGGACGCGAGCTACAGAAGCACGCGAGATAGCACCCTGTAGCAGCCCGCGAGATGGGGATACTCCTAATTCCAGTTCGCATAGGAGTCTACAGTTGGCAGCGCGGAAGCAATGCCCTATGCGCGGAATGAAGTGTGCGAACTGGGCAGGTGTCACCAATTGGTTGGTTCGCATGGACTGAGCAGTACCCTTGTGCGAATAGGGTTTCAGAGTCTGACTTGGATTCTAATCACTTTTCTTCTGCTGCAAGTCGAACTACTATATAAGGGGGCTCGAACCCTAACAGAGGACGAACTCTCTCAAATCAATACAAACAACAAACACAATACAACTGAAACCCAGTTACCCTTCGAGCCTTCCTCGAAACCCTAACCCTAAGCGCCGCCGCCTAGGTCTTTCTCCAGAGCTCTCCGGACTCTACCCCTTTCAGCTTCTCTCTGAACTCCCTATAATTGCTCTGCTCGCGCCGCCGTGAGTATCGATCGCTTGTGCTTGTAAATCCTCCTCCGAGGTGGCACCTGTAACCCCCTTCGCCTGATCAAGAAGTCAAGCGCACCCCCTACAACCTCTTTCCTCGTCCGCGAGGTGGCACCCCCGCAACTCCCCCTTTCTCTTTGTTTGCTAGAAACCTCTGCTCCGCGCGCTGAGGATCGTGGCCAAAACATCAGCTATGTTGTTGGAGGCTTTGAATTCAAACCGGAGAGCATACTCATATGAGTTGCCCTCGGGGTCTGTGATTATGATTCCTGCTCCGCTGAGTCTGTGATTAGAGGATCCATCAACATGGAGTTCCCAGATGGCGTCCAGGGTAGGGGCGTCTAGATGTGGATCGTCATTGGCCAAGGGGATAAACTCAGCAATGAAATCTGTAGCTGCCTGCCTTTTGATAGCCACTCTTGGCTTGAAATACAAGTCAAATTCGCCTAGTTCAATTGCCCATTTTACCATGCGGCTTGAGGTTTCAGGTTTCTGCAGTATTTGCCGTAAAGGGTGGTTGGTTAACACATGGATTGTCTAGGCTTGGAAATACTGCCTGAGTTTCCTGGTGGCAGTAATGAGGGCGAGAGCGAGTTTCTCTATGTCTGGATAACGAGTCTCAGGATCTGTAAATCCTCTACCACAGTAATAGACCGGGAGCTCGTTATCGTGCTCATGGCGTGTAAGGGCAGCATTGACGGCAGTGGCAGAAACAGCCAAATACAGGTAAAGCACTTCTCCCGGGGCTGGCTTGGAGAGTAGAGGGACCTCGATAAGGTAGGCTTTGATTTTGTTGAAGGCGTTGTCATGTTCCGGGCCCCATGTGATATCCTTTTTATGTTGTGCTTTGAGCAGTTGGAAGAAGGGATTGCACTTGTCCGTGAGGCGGGAGATGAAACGTGCCAGAGCTACCAAGCGTCCTGTGAGGCACTGGACCTCGTTTCATGAGGTTGGGACGGTCATGTTAAGTATGGCCTGTACTTTTTCTAGGTTGGCCTCAATGCCTCTTTCACTGATCATGAAGCCTAGGAACTTGCCGCCGCCGACGGCTAGGATACACTTCTGTGGGTTGAGGCGCATCCCGTGCACCAGGAGCTTAGTGAATACTTTGCTAAGGTTGGCAATGTGGTCGCCTTCTGTCTTGCTCTTGACCAACATGTCGTCAACATATACTTCCATGACTTCTCCAATTTCATCTTCAAACATGGCGTTTACTAACCTTTGATAGGTTGCCCCTGCATTCTTGAGGCCGAAAGGCATGACCTCGTAACAGTCCCTTGTCCATGACAAAGGTAGTGTGAGTCTGATCCGCGGGGTGCATTTTGATCTAATTATAGCCTGAGTAAGCATCGAGGAAGCTGAGTGTCTTGTAGCCAGCTGTGGAATAAACCAATTGGTCGATTCGTGGCAATGGGAAGCTGTCCATGGGGCATGCCTTGTTGAGGTTTGTGTAGTCCACACACATTCGCCACTTGCCGTTAGGCTTGGGGACCATGACTACATTGGAGACCCATGTTGGGTAAGAAACCTCACGTATGAACCTGATTTCTTTGAGCCGTTGGACCTCGGCTTGGATAGCTCGATACTTGTCTAGGTGGAACGCACGTCTTTTTTGTTTGACAGGGGGGTGGTCTTGAAGAATGTTAAGCTTGTGGGTGATGATATCGGGGGAGATGCCTGGCATGTCGGCATGGACCAAGAGATGACTGTTTGTTATTCTTGGAGGAAGGTAATGAGTTGTTGGCGGAGTTCTGGCATGTCGGCACTATCTCGCCGGAGAAGCTGACAAGGGGATCATGGTTGTTGTACAATTTGGCTCGGTCCCGACGGAGCCCTCTGTAACAGTCGGCAAACATGACACTGACGGTAGCCCCCGTGTCGACCAGGGCTCTTTAGCACCTGTAATGATCCACCTGCACGTTTATTATGAATGGTTCACTGTGGTGGCAATTGATTGTGTCCTCCCCTTTGCGAAATGTCCCTTGATCCCACGCTGACGGGGTGATCGTGACACCTCGCTGGATGTCAAAGACTTCCAAGGGGGTTGTGCATTTCCTTTTTGTAGAAGGCTGGCGAGGGGGGGGGGGCGCGGGGCTCCGCCGTGTAGGGTTAGGATCTGGCCATGCACCTCGATGGCATTAGCTCCTGTTGCAGGAGTGCAATATTGGTGGAGTTGTCCATTCCGGACCAGATGTTCTATGGCATTGCGGAGGCCATGGCACTGCTCTATTGTATGGCCATTATCGACATGATAAGCACAGTATTTATTGTCTGTTGCTCGCCGGGGTTTTTTTGGATATTTGCTCTTAGGAGGTGGAGGAATGAGGTCTTTGTGCTTGGCCCATATGTCCGCGTATGTTGTGGTTAAAGTAGTGTGGACCTCGTAATGAGGTGGTGGGGAGGAACGACGCTGTTGTTGCAGAGGGCTCTGGTTCTATGACCGGTATAGGTGGTCGCGGTTCCGCTGTCCCCTGTGACGATGGTCGGAACCGCGTCCCTGGTCCCGGGAAGAGCCATGCTGTTTACTTTTATCTAGCCCTCTGTCAAATTGCTCATACTTCTGCTGAGGTTGCTGCTTTGGGGGAGGAGCGGGGAGTGTTAATGTGGCTGGAGCAGAATGCCCAAAGGTGGCAAATTCAGCGCGTGCCCACCAGACAGCCAGGTCCAACAAGGCATCCTAGGAAGCTGGAGGGTTCCTGTTGATCTCCATTAAGAAATTGCCAGGGAGCAGGGCCTGGCGGAAAGCTTGCTTGGCAACCCGAGGCTCCAAGTTGTGGCATCGGGCTATGGCGGATTGCCACCTTGACAGTAACTCATGGAGGCCTTCGCTGTTCTTCTGCTTGATGTGGAACAGGGCGTCCACGCTGCGATAAATACTGGCATGAAGTATAAAGCGGTTAAGGAAGCTTTCTGAGAGTTGGTCAAAGTTGTCAATGGAGTTGGGTGGTAGGTTGAGGAACCAGCTGAGTGCTTCGTCAGAGAGGGTCTCTTGGAAGGCATGGCAGGCCATGGCGTCTGTGTAGCGAGTGGAGCTACATAGCGAGAGAAATGTATCGAGATGGAGATGAGGGTCCCCAGTGCCCTTATACTTGTCCACCTTGAAGGGCTTGGCCTCGGGGGGGGGGCACTTCTCCACTTGTATCCGTGGCGTGAAGGGACTTGGGCGATGTCCATAGCCAGAGAATAAAGGTCGCGGGTTCCCGCGACTCTCGACCCCTTCAATCCGCGAAGCCAACTGAGTGACAGATTGGCTAAGCTGGAGCAGCAAGCGGGTTTGCATGTCGAGAGGTGGGTTGGAGGCGTTGGCAGAGGTAGGAGTGGGGGCAGGGGGAGCAGATGGGTCCAGTTGATTTAGCAAGAGGGTGGGTTCGTTGGGGATTGTAGATGGTTGAGGGGCTGGTAGTGGAAAAGATGGATTTGTAAGTGGGTGGGTGATGTGGACGATCTGGTTAGGGCCTCCTGGGATCACGGAACTGCTTGGGCCTTGGTTAGGGAAAGACGTAGTGGCGGGATCTGGGGTACCAGCGACCCATGCCGCACGGTCCAAGCTGTCATTGTACATGTTACGATTGTCTAACGTGGCGTGGAGCAAGAATTGTTCCTTCTCCAACTCGGCAATGCGTACCCGATATGCTTCAGCCTTCACCCTCTCTCTAGCCGCTTGCTCGCGAAACAAATGGAAGTCTCGCTTTAGAATTTCGAGGGCGGTGGCAGGGTCGGGATGGCTAATGGAGGTTGCATTGCTGGTTTGGGGAAGGGATGCATCTCCAGATTGGAAAAGTTCTTTCTCTATCTAAGTGCCAGGGTCATTGGGGTCATCTGCAGTGTCCACCATTGTTTCGAGCTAAACGCGAGTTCCACAAGGTCGGAGGTTCGAGCCCTCCTTCTAGCGCCAATTATTTCTACCTGTCCCGAGGTCACGGGATGGGAGGTCGAATTCTTGAAACCGATTCTTGCACCTGCACAAGTAGCAATGCGTCAGGAGTCGGGACTGGGGTGGCCCAGTCTTCAACTCTCTAATGCTTAAGTTAATGCTTAGTTGCTACTTGCCGAGTACGGGAGTTTTTAGAAGGAGTTTTGTGGACTTACTTCTTTTGGAAGTTTGCGCCTGTTTTATAGGCCAATATTAGGCACTGCGGCCTCAGTCCTCGATGTGGGACTGTCTGTAGTCCTCTACGGCACCTCCCCTTTGGGGGGTGTTTTGCCGCTGGAGAGCGGATCTGGCAGGTGGATTGCTGCCGGACCTTCGCCCTCTGGGTACCCGTGAAGGGCTCACCGGTGCTGTCTTGCCCGGAATGATCTCCGGCAACCGGGTAATTGTGTCATATTCTCGGCTTGGCCAAGTATTTTGGCTATGTACTAACAAAACTACTCAGAAAATTATGAAAATTTTCAGGTATATTACTAGACACACAGAAAAACAACTGTACAAATTTTCATGGGGATCAAATATCGTTTGATATGAAAATAAAATAAGAAAACAGAAGACAAAAGGGTGACGAAATGAAAAACTAAAAAAAACAAAATAAATCCTAAGCTACTTATATACAAGTGATCATCTTCTTTCACAAGCAAAACTGTTATCAGACAATATCAATAAGCATTCAAGTTGTTTTAAGAACTAATTTAAGTTTACTCCCATCAACTTTAGGTTGATCATCATGTTAGTCCTTCTTCTTTCAATTTCATCAAAAACACCCCTCGACTCCCAATTTTCGTCAGCCGTGTTCAGACCCCCGTTCTCCATTCAATTCCTCCGTCAAGTGATGACATGACATCCTATGCTAAACTACTCAGAATATTATGAAAATTTTCAGGTATATTACTAGACACACAGAAAAACAACTGTACAAATTTTCAAGGGGATCAAATATCGTTTGATATGAAAATAAAATAAGAAAACAGGAGACAGAAGGGTGACGAAATAAAAAACTAAAAAAACAAAATAAATCCTAAGCTACTTTAATACACGTGATCATCTTCTTCCACAAGCAAAACTGCTATCAAACCATATCAACAAGCATTCAAGTAGTTTTAAGAACTAATTTAAGTTTAACCCCATAAACTGTAGGTCGATCATCATGTTAGTCCTTCTTCTTTCAATTTCATTAAAAACACCCCTCGACTCTTAATTTTCATCTGCCGTGTCAAGACCTCCGTTCTCCATTCAATTCCTCCATCAAGTGATGACGTGACATCAAGAAGAGAGTCAAAATCTGAAAATAACATTTATGACCATTTTTCCCCCATATCGATATGCATCTTCGTTTTCAGCACAACCCCTTAATCTTAGTGATTTTGGTTGGATTGAATGCAATTTGTCTATTTGGCCTTTTTTCTGTGGGCCCAGCAACTTCAAATTTGGTTTTCTTCTTAATGCCACGTCATCACATGACAGGAGAATTGGATGGAAAACGAAAGTCTGGACACGGCTGATAAAAATTAGAAGTCGAGGGGTGTTTTTGATGAAATTGAAAGAAAATGGACAAACATAATGATCGATCTAAAGTTAATGGGGGTAAACTGAAATTAGTCCTTGTTTTAATTTGTGAAACCCTAAAATCATGTCAAACTAAATCATTGAAAAAAATCCGAAGTACAAGCGATCACGGTCGAGTACCACATAAATTCTTCTAATGTCTCCTAGTTTCGAATGTCTGAAACAAGAATATTTTATGCATTTGATCACATTAATATGTAGCGTATCTGTTCAATTTAACGCATGAATCATTTATATATAAGAATGAATTTGAACATGCTAGAAAATCTGCCGTTGTCACATCCCGACTTTTAAATTTTTACCTTATTTACTGGCTTAGAATTAATAATAGTTTTACCGTCTTCGTGAATGAGTTTATAGTTCAAAGGTCCCTACAGAAGTGTTGAGGGACGAATATTTCGGAGAAATTATTCGTAGGAGAAAATTTGTGACGACGGTAAAAATGGTAAATTTTTAGCTAGTAAAAAGGTAAGTTTTATTAAGGTATTATTTTTGGGGGTGTTAATATTGGAATTGGGTTATATTGGGGTGTTGGACCGGGTTGGAGAGAAAAGCCCAAACACCTCTCTCTCTTGTCTCTCCTCCCTCCCGAATCTCTCCCCGAGCTCTATCCTGCCGGAGCTTTCCGCCGCCTGTCCACCACTGTCCGGCCACCGTAGACCGCCGCACCGGTCTCAATCGGTCGGCCATCAACCCAGCTCTCTTCCTGAACTGGTGGGAGCCGTCCTAATGCCACCGTGAGGGAGAAAAGCCACTCAAAAGCTTCGACTGCCGTGGAGGTCTAGTCGCCGGAACTCGCTCCTCCGACCACCATAGCCGGAGCCGCTTGACTCGTTTGAAAGCTCTCCTCCCGTGTAGCAATCCCTCTAAAGGATTCACTCCCTCTTGAGCTTGGTAAGGAGAATCGGTGAGTTGAAGTTCTAGGGCTTATTTCATTGTTTGGTTCGATTACCCTATCTAGGCTTGGAATTAGTGTTTGTGCTAGTTAGGGAAGTTGTTGTGCTAAATTTTGATAGGCGTTGGAGGTCGTCGGAATCGGTTGCCGGCCGCTGCTGTTAGGGGGATTTTTATGGTTTTAGATATGTAATAATAAGGGGAGTTTAATGATGTGAATTTTGGAATTTTTGGAGGAATTTTGGATATGTTTGGGATTTTTCAAAGTTTGGTATTTTGGCCGTTAATTTGGATAGAATCCGGCCGTTAGATTATTTTTGTTTTGGCTGAAGAAGGTTGGTTTAAGGCTGTCGGTATTTGTGGTGAAGTTTGGACCGTATCGATTTTAAGATTGGCGAAGTTGGGCAACGATGAGAGTAGATAAAGCTCACATTTAATTTTGCCTAGTTTTATATAAGCGTTGGTATATAGTTGGGGATTAATCTATGTATTTGAAACAGGACGTGAGGAGGCTCGAGCTGAAGAGGCCTCAGACCGACATCAGGCTTAGGCCTAATTTGTGAGTGGACTTTTGTTTTAAATAATATGCATGCATTGGGTTACTGTTGAGCAAGTTCTTTTGTTGAAGCTTTTGACGTTTTTATTTATTTTGGAGAGTTACCAAAAATGAGATTTTTCGGTAAATTATAAATAAATTTATGAGGAGAGTATGTATATAAATGCTAGCTAGCTATACGTGTCTGTCCACCTTAATGGCGTAGTATATAACTGATTAATGGTGTGTCGTGAGCGTTAGACGTGAGCGTAATAGCCCTATATGAGTGTTTAATTCATATAAGGGGTGGGCACATATTTGTACACCCGTCTGTCCACCTTAATTGCATAGTGTATCACCGCATTAAGACGTGACGTGAGCGTTAGACGCGAGCGTAGTAGCCCTATATAAATTATTTTAAATCTATAAAATAATTATATAGGGAGTATGGACATGTGTAAATACATACATATATTGGTATATATTTTTGGGCTGAAGAGGCTTTATATTTTTGAGAAAAAAAATTTATCGCTTGAGGCATGCAATCGATTTCTTTAGAATTTAAATTGGGAAAGCATAAATATTGTTATTTATTTTCTTTATTTATTCTTTTATTTTGCCCACTCAGTCTAACGTTTTTCGAATGTTTTCCCATGGGCCCTTCGTTTTAAAAATGCCCAGTCTGCAGAGTCCGGGTTGCACTAGTAGGAGGCGAGGCATAGTTACCCACTTCTCCACCACTTTTCACCAGTAGGTTACATGTTAAACCTACCGATGTATTTCTTGCTTCCTCTAGTTTTTTTTAGTAGCTCTGATTACCCTTGGGGTTAGCGTATACTTTAATGGTGGTGTGCTAAGATTTATATTATATTATTTAGATATTTATGGGATAAATTGGAGGTTGGTTGATTCGTTTAGGAGGGTAATTCTTGAATTTTCCGGGTTAGGGTTGTTCATTTTCAAGGGAGGTTTACCGAGTTCTTCAGTAAATTTTCCTTGGAGGTGGACCCCGCAAGACTTCAGGTTTCAAGGTGAAATTTGGGTTGGGTCTTGACAGTTGGTATCAAAGCTTTAGGTTTCATTTCCTGCCTCTGACTTGGCCTCGAAACCGGGGTGCGACAATTATGAACCCTTTTTGACAATTGTAGTATTGGTAATTAAAGTTCGATCAATCTGGGGACTTTAGGGTGCTCATGCGTTTACAAAACTAGAAGAGTTAATCACAAAATATAAACAACAATTACATTTACATGATTTCAGGGGGGATTTTGAGAGTTTGTTCTAACATTCCTATGAAAACAGTAAAGAAAAAATACTAAACTACTATGTACAAGTGATCGACTTCAAACACACACAAATATATAAAATCATGTAATTAAATTGTCCCAATCTACACAACCTAAAACCATGTCAATCAAGAATGATGAAACGAATTCAGAATTACACACCGTAGCGGTCATGCAACCTATAATAATCTGCTTAAGTATCCAATGTTTGCCTTAGCGGTTTAACACAGAAAATTCCATGCAATATGTCATGTTAATACTTAGCGCAACCATACAACATATAACATGAATCATTAAGTTCACAGAAGAAATCGAACATGTAAACAAGTTTATCTTAGCGCTTAAACAGTTCACATGCAACTCATGATCAAAACCTGACCCATTCCCATGAATCTAAGCTTTTGCCACTTAATCAATCTATGTTTGCCTTAGCGGTTTAACACAGATCAATGGCACTACCAACCCTGCAGAAGTTAGTAATTCATAAACCGGATCACAAGTTTTCAACATCAAGAATGGCACAGGAATAAGTTACGCAAATTTCATTAACAATCTAAGAACAAAACTTTATAAAATTCATGCATAAAACATATTGTCAACAACAATAATCATAATCCATGCGATTAGGAATACAAAGGCAGTAGGAACAAAATAATAAATCCAGAGCATAGTTTTACACTTTTGAGTCTTCTTGGCCTTGAAGCTTCAAAGGGGTGACGAACTAGTGCAGGAAGAACTTTGGCAGCGTGAGGAAACTCTTGTGGTTGTGTGCTTGCTCCTTTCCATCTTGGCACTCACACAGATTAGAGAACAGAAGAGACAGAACGTTTTTCTGAATTTTTGATGGAAGAAGTGATACCAATTCTGTTGCTCTCTGCTCCTTTATATAGTAGTCTGGCCGAACCCTAGCTCTTTTCTCAGCCCTTGATGAACTTCTAATCCAACGGTAAAGAATATTGCACAAAATCTTCCCCATAATTCTCTAGAATGTCTTGTGCAGTAATTCATTGCATGAGGCTTCAATAGAGACCAGGTACGTTCCTTGTTCTCCAAAGGAAATCCTAGCGATTAAGAACTTTCCCTCTTCTGCCTTCAATCAGACTTCTGACGAAAATCCATGATTTTCCTTCCTTTATTTGTGCGCAATTAGGGTTCCTGGAAAAGAAATAAAGTCAGATAAATATGGTAGGGAATAACATAATTCAAACCATGAAATTAAAGGAAAGAATCTCCCTTAATTTCTGATTTATATTAGCACAGATAACTCCTTGATTACTGCAGAATTCGTCCTTCCCTTTTATACCCGTTCAAACCATTCCTATTCCAACTTGGATTAGGTTTCCTGACTTCAAACGGTTTCTCTGTCTCATTAGAAAAGAAAGTTTCCAAAATATTTTAGGAAAGTCATAATAGGAAAGATTCAGAAATAGTAAGTTTCCTAAATCAAAATACGAAAGTTTCTTAAAATGAAATAGGCAACTTTCCCTTTTCAAAACTATAAAAGTTTCCTAAATGACTTATCCTCAGATTTTGCGACTTAATGAGACTCCTTGCTGCACCAGGAATCCTTCTTTCATTAGGATTTCTCTCAACTCTTGTGTTTTAGCCTTCTTTTGTGTAAAACTGCCTCTTTCGACCTATAAAACAGAAACAAGCTAGAAATGGCATTATTAAGGAAATAACAAAGCTAAAGAAGGTCGAAAATATATTAAGAATATAGCATAAAATGCGTGTATCAGCCTCCTTATTACTATCATATTTGTCTAAGAAGCACGTAGTGCCTATAGAGTGGTGATTCGACCGCGGCGGATTCACTAGCAGTTTATGCTTTGGATGCTATGTGTTATTGGGTATGTGTGATAGTTCTGTTAGTCTTATATACAGACTACTAAATATCTCCTTCCTCAAGTACTATGCCTCCTAGACGCGAACCCCGTGTGGCAACCCCGACCAACGCGAATGAGGGTCATGAAGTTAGAGGATTAGTTGATTCCATTGGGAACATGCTGAGAGGTGTTTTAGATAGGGTTCAGCACCCTCGGTCTGTGAAGAAGAAGGATGTCTTTGATGCTGGGGCAATTGAGTTCAAGGGAGCCAAGGGACCCCTTGATACATACACTTGGGTAGATAAGATGGAAAAAACTTTTGAGAGCACTGTACTACCAGAAGAAAAGAAAGTGAAGATAGCAGTGACTTTTCTGGATGATTCACCGCATCATTGGTGAACTCTCGCTAGCAAAAATAATAGTGGTGCTCAGGATATGACTTGGGAGCAGTTTTAGACGCTCTTCTTGGGTCAGTATTTCAGTCATGCTCATCGTAGTAGGATTTAGACGGATTTTCTGAACATGAGTGTCACACCCCAAATTTCGGATAAATAAAAATCCAAATTCAAGGCATGATAAAAAAATAAAAATGGGTCATATAATACAATTCGACGTTTACATAACTTGAGAAGTCAAGTAAATGTCACACTCAAAAGAGCTCACTACAAATTGAAAATCAATAATAAAATATTTAACTCCTAACAAGCAGCTTCTAGACCTCTACGTCTCAATCTTGAAAATCCTCACCTGAAAAATCAACCTCTACACCATAGAATGGTGCACCAGGTTGTAAACAACAAACTCGGTAAGTTAAAAAGCCCGTATGAGTAAATCCCAAAAAAATAACTCAATACTTCTAACAAGTAAGTAAAACACATGAACAAATAAGAACAATAATTAATTCTACCAATCCAACAAATTTACAAAAGATAAAACTGGTAATTCCTGCATTAGCAACTTAGTTCAAGAATCGCCTAAAAGCAAGAGAATTCAAAAGAAATAATTAAGAAAACACAACAACTCAAATCACTCAAAATCATAATGAATCCTGTAAAAGCATAATTCAGGAATTCTATTAAAATCACACAATTAAGATTTAAGAATCTCCTGCGGATAAACATAGTTCAGGAGATACTAAAAACAAAGAGTTCAAATAACAACACATAAGAACAACACACAATCATTTCCCTACTCTTACTTATGGGTTCGCCAACACTTAGTCATTCCCCATAAGTAACCAAACAAACGCGTACTCATGGGTTCATCAACACTTAGTTATCCCCCATGAAGTACCAACAGACAGACTAGAGTTCTATACTGACCGTAACCAATCACCCGGCCAAGGCTTGGTTCCCGGTCCACCACGAATGCTCCTAATCTAATGCTCACAATCACCACTAAGGCACACACATCCACAACTAATGCATACAATTTCACATGATCCGAAGTCCTTTTGAAAGATTATATTTTTTTAACAGAAAACTTGTTTTCACTTACCATGAGCCGTTGACGATCAAGCTCATATATTCTAAAACAACAAAAGCATAAATTTTTAATTCATCATCATCATCACATAATCATCATCATAATATTTATCATCATAATCATCATCATAATCATCATAATCATCATCATAATATTTATCATCATAATAATCATCATCATCATCATCACATCACCATCAACATTATCATCATCATCATAATATCCATAAATAAATAGGTCACAAGGTGAACCTTGGTGAGATTTTACTCACCTCAAATCCAGCTGCATCTTCGCACGCACAACACAAGTATATAGCTTAAAACCACACTCCACAAGTCATCTATTAAAAAAATGTTAACCTTAGTAACTATCAAAAACAAAAGTATCCGACTCGAACCGAAACTCATGTCCTAACCCATGAGCTTGTCACTCAAGACAAATCCTCCTCTTTGACCTCTAAAAGGTCGCCGAAATGTCCTACACATCCTATAGAACTACTAACCAGATTTTCATGTTTAGATTTACCCAAAGCGAAACCAAACGAAACTTAGCACCAAGGGGAAACCTTAGCATGCAATAATGGAAACCAACAACACGTTCGTATCAAAGAGTACTACTAAACCAGCACCACAAAACACCACCGACACTACTGGACACGCCGCCACGCGCCACCACAGGCGGCGGTGAGTGGGCCCCATGCGCCATCCCAAAATTTCAGAATCTGAACAAACTCCCAACATCAAACTTGTAGATTAAAGCAAGGGAAGCATCTTTTATACCTGACGTTTGAACCAATTCAGCCGGAAAGAGGCCGGAAACGTTGCCGAAAAAATGAAATACACCATGAAAATGAAATACACCACTGCCACTCTACACCGTGAGTCGAGCTTCAAGACCACCCCAAGTCGAACCAGGACACTAAGGAGCTTCTATCCCGACCGGTTTCAAGCCCAATCGCCGCCGCCGGAGGTGAGAATCTCGACCGGTCTCCAAGCTGAACTTCCAAGCTTCGATCCACCACTTTAGGACCAAAACAACGTGAATCGGCTGGATAAGGACAAAGGCAAGGAGAAGAGGAATCGATTTGGGCCGGTAGAGCGGTCAGGCGACGTCGGACGGCGTCGGAAAGTCCAAGTCGAGTTGCCGGGTCCGGGTCGGGTCGGCTTGAGATTTGGGACTCTCTCAGGGATGGAGAGAGAGAAAGAGAGGGGAAGAATTAGGGATTTTGAAAATTATGAGGACCCAAAAAAAAACTCTCCTATTTAACTCACATTGCCGTAAAGCCACGAACTCCCGTTGACCAAAACTTTCTCATATGACATCTGTTTTACACGTGCCATGTGTTTACAAACTCGTATCGACAAACTCTACAACTTTCATGAAGGAAGTTTTCACAAATAACTTACAGAAAAGAAAGTCAACTTTTGGCCTCTTAAAAGTCAAAGCACCTAAAAAATACTCCCGAAACTTCAACTTCACACAACCAAATAAGTATTTCCATAAATAAACCTTCATTAATTTTGGAAGTAATATAAGGAAATTGATATGAAAATCTGGGGTATTACAATGAAGAAGAGGAATGATGAGGGTGTCATAGAGTTTGAGCAGAGGTTCACTACCTTGAGCTACCATGTGCCATGGCCATCGAGACCAGGGGAACATATAGTGTTCGGCTCCGAGATTTCAGTGGTCCCAGTCAGGGTCTATCTAAGAAGGCTGCTTCATCATCTGTTTATGGATCTTCAGCGGGTAGTTGCAGTAGTGGAGGATCGAGTTCTAATTCTCGGTCCAGAGCTAGGGGGGGTCAGTTGGGTAGACAGCAGACTGGTCAATTTGGTGCTGGTGGTAGTTTCCATGGTGGGACATCTGGTGGTCAGAATTTTTCTTTTGATCAGCAACAGTCTTCTGGTGCTATAAGTGTGGTGGTCAGGATCATTTCAGGAGAGATTGTCCCTTATTAGCTCAGAGGACCACCCCTACCCCTACTCAGCCAGTCGGTCAGTCTTCAGCCAGAGGCTCCAGCAGTGGTACTCATGCCAATTCAGCAGTCAGGGGCGGATCTCAGCAGAGTAGTGGTCAGCGTGGACGTCCCATGACTCGCGCTAGACTTCATTTTATGACCCAGCAGGAGGGTCGTCCTTCTCCATATGTCATCATTGGTACGTTATTAATTTTTGATCAGCCAGCTTTTACTTTAATTGATCCCGGAGCCACGCATTCATTTATGTCTAGTAGATTTGCCATCCATGCCAATGTGCCATCAATGTCTCTTCCAAGCGAGTGGCATGTGTCTCTACCCTCCGGTGAGGTGATGAGAAAAAATTGGGTGTTTAGTGGTTGTGAAGTATTAGTGGAAGGAACTAAGTTTAAGGCGGATCTAATCCCTTTAGATATTGTGGAGTTTGATGTGATCTTGGGAATGGACTTTTTGGAGGCTTATAGAGCTATGGTAGATTGTTTCCGAAAAGAAGTGGTGTTTCAAAGTCCAGATAGATTTGAGGTTGCATTTCAAGGGGAAAGAGATGTTATTTCGAGTTGCTTGATATCAGCTGTTGCTGCTACGAAATTGTTAAATAAAGGCTGTCAGGCATACTTAGCTCACATTGTGGATACAAGTGTGGGAGTGTTGGGAGTAGAGGATATCCTTGTAGTAAGAGAGTTTCCGGATGTTTTTCCCAAGGAGTTACCTGGTTTGCCTCCTGTAAGGGAGATAGACTTTTCTATTGAGTTACTTCCCGAAACTATGCCTATCTCTCAGGCATCTTACAGAATGGCTCCAGCGGAATTGAAAGAGTTGAAGGCTCAACTGCAGGAATTGGTGGACAAGGGTTTTATTCAGCGTGCATGTCTCCATGGGGTGCTCCGGTGTTGTTTGTTGAGAAAAAAGATGGCACCATGAGACTATACATTGATTATAGGAAGCTAAATCAAGTCACGGTGAAGAACAAATATCCGTTGCATCGTATTGATGATTTATTTGATCAGTTGAGGGGTTCTTCTGTTTTCTCAAAAATTGACTTGAGATCTTGTCACGCCCCGGTTCTTAAGTTATTTTACGGTTATTTACTTTGGTAATATTTTGGTCTTTTACCGTTTTAAGTAACCGTTTACTATTTAAGACTCCAAAGTTGACTTTTTCTTCCGTATGGAATTTGGGAAAACTTTCTTCATGAAAGTCGTAGAGGATGTTGTTACGAGTTCGTAGACATGTTGTGCGTTAAAATCGGAGTTAGCATGGAAAAATTATCAATTAAAAATGTAAGTTTTATTGGGGTATTATTTTGGGGTGTTAAATTTTGGAGTTGAGTTTTATTTATTAAGTTGAACCGGGCCTTGTTTTTGGTCAAAGGCCCAAAACACTCTCACTCTCTCTTCCTCCCGATCCTCTCTCCTCTCACCCGATTTTCCTCTCTCTACACCCGAAAACTTTCCGGCCGTCGTACGCCGCCGTTCGGTCGCCCCTGACTGCCGCGCCGGTCCCGTTAGAACCACCATCCTCTCCTCTTTCTTCCTGGGCTGGTGGCCGATCCCCTAACGCCGCCGTGAAGGAGCAGACGAGCCCGAAAGTCACGGCTGCCGTGGTTGCACTTTCACCGGAACTCCCTCCTCCGGCCACCATAGCCGAAGCTGCTAGGCTCAAAAGGAAGCCTTCCTCCCGTGCAGCAACCCCTCCAAAGGATTCCCTCCCTCTTGAGCTAGGTAAGGAGAAATCGGCAAAGGAAATTCTAGGGGTTATTAGGTGTTTTCATTCGATTGACATAGTTAGGCTTGGAATTGGTGTTTGTGCTAGTTAGGAAAGTTGTAGAGGAGATTGAGAGGAAGATGCTGTTAAAATTTGGTAGCTATTGCAGGTCGCCGGAGTCGGCCGCCCGCCGCCGCTGTTTTGGGAAATTTTGTAGTTTTTGATGTGGAATATTAAGGGGATGTTTTTTATGTGAATTTAAGAATTTTTGGAGGAATTTTGAATAGGTTTGGGATTTTTGGAAGTTTGGTTTTTTGGCAGTTAATTTGGATAGAATAAATCTACTCCGAAATTAAGCAAGTTCTTTTGTTGAAGCTTTTGACGATTTTATTTATTTTGGAGAGTTACCGAAAATGAGATTTTTCGGTAAATTATAAATAAATTTATGAGGAGAGTATGTATATAAATGCTAGCTAGCCATATGTGTATGTCCACCTTAATGACATAGTATATAACCGTATTATGGTGTGACGTGAGCGTTAGACGCAAGCGTAGTAGCCCTATATGAGTGTTTAATTCATATAGGGGGTATGGGTACATCTTTGTACACTCGTCTGTCCACCTTAATGGCGTAGTGTATTACCGCATTAAGGCGTGACGTGAGCATTAGACGCGAGCGTAGTAGCCCTATATAAATTATTTTAAATGTATAAAATAAAACAGGACGTGTGTAAATACATACATATATTTATATATATTTTTGAGCTGAAGAGACTCTATATTTTTGAGAAAAAAGATTTATCGCTTAAGGCATGCAATCGATTTCTTTAGAATTTAAATTGGGAAAGCATAAATATTGTTATTTATTTTCTTTATTTATTCTTTTATTTTGTCCACTCAGTCTAACGTTTTTCGAATATTTTCCCATGGGCCCTTCATTTTAAAAATGTCCAGTCTGCAGAGTCTGGGTTGGCACTAGTAGGAGGCGAGGCATAGTTACCCACTCCTCCACCACTTTTCACCAGTAGGTTACATGTTAAACCTACCAATGTATTTCTTGCTTCCTCTAGTTTTCTTTTGTAGCTCTGATTACTCTTGGGGTTAGCGTATACTTTAATGGTGGTGTGCTAAGATTTATGTTATATTATTTAGATATTTATGGAATGAATTGGAGGTTGGTTGATTCGTTTAGGAGGGTAATTCTTGAATTTTCCGGGTTAGGGTTGTTCATTTTCAAGGGAGGTTTACCGAGTTCTTCAGTAAATTTTCCTTGAAGGTGGACCCCGCAAAACTTACTTCGGGTTTCAGGGTGAAATTCGGGGTGGGTCTTGACAGCCGTTGCGACCCAATTAAATACGAAACTTATGATGTCTCTCTCAAGTCGACCCACAGCCAGACGCAACCCGACCCGGTCGGATTTTCGTTGCCCAACCGACCTACGATGTCACACCACCGCCGTCACACGCACGTCGTCCCAACTAGCACCTTTCCGGCCTCCACTTCAACCAACTCAGGTCCAGAACAATTAACCGAGGAGGATATGAAGAGCATAATCGCTTCGAATTGACCTGATCGTCGCTCCTTCATCCGGCCATCCCAAGCAGCGCCAGCACCTCCATCGTTTTGGGTTTCTCCCGCACATTATATCCTTAAAATTATTTGGGACGAATCGAAGCATAGAGAAAGAATCAACTCGATGAAAGAAGAATCGGAAAAATTCTGCCTTTGTCGAATTTGAGGTAATTCCGACTTCCTTCTATCGAAATTGGCCTTATTGTAGTTGAGTTGGGTATGTGGAGAACAACGTTATGTTAAATTTTGGTGGTCATTGTTGGTGGTCGGCGATGGTGGATTGGCCGCCGTCGGCAGCCGCGGCGCATGCCACCGTTTTTGGTGGCTTTCCGTAGCCCGTTAGACAGGGTTTTTCAATACAAAGTCATCGACATATTATTTGTCGAATTTGGGTAGGGCGATTCCGAAGTTTGGATTTTTCTATTTTGTAATAGGTTGTTATTTCAAATTATCATTAACGAACTTGCCTCGTGGTTTAGGACGACGTCCGGATGCTTCTCTTGACGAGAATCACTATACTTTGGCAATTATATATTTTTTTCTTTTTGAATAAAAAGGGCTGGTACGGCTGCTTAAAATGTGGAATACAAAGGGGGAGAGACATGAAACCTAAACCCCTGATTACAATAGACATCTAGCAGTCCCGAAATAAGATCGAGAATTTCTACAAAATACATGTATTCTAACAAACACTCATTAACAAAAAGTAGTGATCTAATGACGACTTTATTTGTTTTGTTTCAGTGGTGACATAATGGAAAAATCACTAGATATGTAACACATTTACATATCCTAATATCTAATAATGCAGTTTTTCTACTATGTAGCCATCGAAGAGTAAACCCAATGACACTCAGTTTCATCCTACCACTAGAAGGCTGCAACTATTTAACAAAACAAATGACACACCGCCTACCTAGAACAGATAAGGCACATAAGATGCATAGACTGACACAAGACCCTTCTTACCTACCATAAAGTGATAGGGAATTATTAGCAGCATCAAACTGCGTAGTACTAAAATGAAAATACAATTAATAATAAATACAACAAAATAAAAAAGCTTAAAATAAATTTGGACCAGAGTCGACACAAATCCATTTATTAGCATGCTCAAGCCATGGTTGACTGCCCTAGAAGAGTTGACTCCTCCATGCTGACGGCACAACCCTTGCCTTCCCGCCACCGCCACTACAACCACCACCTCCTTGACCCCAAGAGCGAGCTCGTCGTCGCAGCATTCTCCAACCATCTCTGTCGTGCAAGCAAGGAAGTTCGTCGACCACTAGATGAGAATCAAGCTGTGCAACTCGGATCGGTTCAAATCAACCCGATCTGAGGACGGGGAATCCCAACCATGCCGCCGTGTAGCAATCACCTTTCGGAGACCTCAGATCCGGCAGGATTCAACCCTTCGTCTCCCTTCCAAGTCTTCCTCTCCGGTTGATCTACTTGGAGTCATTGTCCCCCTGCAGCGTCCACACCGGTTGAGCCACCTGCTAAAGGACCGTCGGTCCCTAGGGTATTTCTCCTATACTTGGCAATTCTAGCTACACTGTGAGTGGAAATTTTTTTTTATTTTAAATGATACCTCTTTCACAATATCGTTTCATTAAATTATATTCCTTATTAATTGTGATCTGCGTTGGGATACGAAATTGATTTGGATTCTGACCTTCGGTTTTTAAATTATGCTTTGGTTATTGCTTTTGAGTTGAATTTATGTGACAAGTGAGTTTCGATGAATTAAATTCTTTGAGGTGATCTTGTGAAGTCAAATATATTATTTTCTTCACTTCGATTAATAAGTTTTCTGTGTAATTATCGAAAATAGGATTTTCAATGGTTATATTTATGTTCTTAATTAATTAATGGTTGTAATTCTTGTATTTGGTTTCACTCGTGACTTTCAATTGATAATTCGATTTTCACGTCATTTTTATAGTTTTGAGAATATCCCGGTGCGTGAGACGCGTCATTGGATTTCGTTGTTTGATGTTGAATTCAGAACTGTTCTCGTATTTTTATTTTTCTAGATTTAGGGAAAGCTTATAGTGCATGTTTGGTACTCAGCATGCCCGGCCATACCCCAGTGCTGGCAGGGCGACCGCACAGGGCACAAATGGATTGGGGGCACACAAGTTTCAACACAACACATATGAATAGATAGTTATTATAATTAATTAATGTTATAATTAATCATAATTAGTCATTTAGCATTTAATTAGCATTTAATTAGTCAACACAACACATATGAGTAAAGTTGATTTAGTTGTTTATAAAAGGGACAATGTCCACTAGCCTTAATTTTAAGAATTTTGTTCCCACCAACAAAATCATATTTTAAAATTCCCAAGAACCAACTTAAACAGCAGAAAGACAATTATACTCTTAATGAATTAAATAAACTACAATAGACCATTATAAAAGTCTATTAACAAAAAAAGATTCTATAACAGGATTCTCTCACGGCTGATGACGTTGTCCGGGTTCTGGCGACTGTTGACCGAACTCCGACGACCGTTGAACAGACTCCGACGAAAGCTAGGGGATCTATTGGGGGCAGTAGGGGGTCTGACGGGGGGTATATTGGGGGCAGTAGGGGGTCTTTTGGACGAAATATGCATGGGGTCTGTCTGGGGTTCTACTGGGGACAGTAGGAGGGTCTACTGAGGGCAGTAGGAGGGTCTACTGAGGGCAGTAGGAGGGTCTGTCAGAGAGTCTATTTAGGGCAATATGAGGGTCTAATGGGGGCAGTAGAGAGTCTATTGAGGACAGTAAACCCCCTATCTCTCAAATGGCTATTCCAAGAATGATACAAGTGAATTATCAAAAGAATCTGTATGATACAAATAAGCCTTCACTTTTATTAGAGAGTGTATAGAAATCCTTCACACATACAATCTTAGATGTCAAACCCAACACCAATTTCCCTCACCTATACTAAAAGCACACCACGTACACTGCTCCACCTACATCCTCATTGAGAAAAAATATATATATATACAAACAACAATCCAAAAAAAGAAAAAAAACATCTAAGCAAAAGCTTGCCACTAATTGATCTTGTTCCTTGCCCTTATGCTCCCTCCCAGCCAAATTACCCCTTCCAAATTTCATTCTCATTCCTTCCCAACCTCAAAACAATAATAAAAAAAATTCCAAAAATTAGAAAAAAACTAAACCTGCATGATTGTCTTCAATCTCATCGTCGTCGTCGGGATTAGAGAGAGAATGCAACATCCTCGCTGGGATCGGAGAGAAGGCAGTGTCTTCATCGTCACCGGGATTGGAGAAAAAGAGAGAGAGAGAGACAGAGAGAGAGAGAGATCTCTTTTCTCTCAAATCGTCATTTTCTGGCCATAGGTCGACGACGAAAAAGAGATAATGAGGCTGTTGTGCCGCAAGATGCCGACGACTCCCCATCATCCGCTACCGTGTTCTGGTTCTGCACAGCCAGCTCGTGGTCGGCCTTCGACGCCATCAAGAAGTCCACGTCCATTTTTCTTAGCCTTGATTAGATACTTGGCTTCAGATCTTGAGTCAGAGTCATTGAAGAGAGAGAGAGAGAGATTGGTGTTGTAGGAAATTGGTAGAACTCATGAGCTTGTTTCAGGTGATTGGCAAAAGTAGGGAGATATGGGGAACCTCTACTCATTTGTATTGTGTGTTTATATGTTTGTTTTGGAATGATTGCGTATTTGATGGAATTACATGTTTGAAGTATATGTTATCAATCGGTGTATCATTCATTAAAGTCATTTGAAGGATAAGGGTGGGGAAGGTGATATGAAATTTGTCTTTTGCATAATTGAGTCCAAACCTCGACAGGAACCATCTCCCAGGTATGCCTATGGTTATTGCGCAATTAGTATAGGAATGATAAGGGTAATTCGGGACTGGAGAAAGAGGAATGGACAAGATGACTAGCAAAAGAGGGCTAGGGATTGATTTTGGTGAAGTTCATATAGTTGAGTATGCTGAGTCACCTTCTTGGTAAAATACATGGTATGAGACATGTAGGCTCAGTTTATTCTTCTATGTGTATTAACTGGAGTAGAACATCCATTTTTGCATATCATATGATCATTGTATGGTTATCTTTTGTTTGGTGAGGATTAGCTCCCTACTAAGCCGCAGGTTGTGCTCACCCCTTTAGAGTCTTACAAGTTATGAAACAGGAGAATAACGACAATTAGTGATTATAGTAATTAGAGTTATTTGGTTCCCCATGTGTAATCATCATAAGGAAGAGAGTTTATAACTTTTTAGTTGTACGTATCTTGATTTTGAAATGAAAAGTCGAGTTCTTTAAGGTGTGTTTTATTTTCTATCATTTAGCTTATTTTTATTTTACCTCCCTCCTCGGTTTTCGAGAAAAAAAAATCTAGCCCAAAATCCGGGGTGTGACAATATGATTATGAATGGGTTCTTGAGATAGGAAGATTACAAGAGTTGAGATCGATCTTTCTCTTGAAAGAGAAAGGGAGAGACGTAGAGAGGAAAGAGGAGAGAGATGGTGTTATCTTAGGGCCTCAAAAGTACTACCCACTCTAAGACCACTTAAGGAGGCCAAATGGAAAAACAGGTCCAAACTAAGCTCATTTATTTTAGTACTCATTGACACCAAACATAGGATTGACCAACTTGGACTCTTTATTTAACTCGGTTCTAGTTAGTACTGAGAAACAAACATGCACATAGATTTTACTGCCTTCGGAGATTTTCTTGTTCCATATTAGGGTGGTCTTCATTGCTAGCTAGCTTATATATCTCCTCCTCACCGTTGGTGAGTCGAGTCGAGCACTTAATAGTGTGGGACGCTATTATTAGTCTGAGAGGCTCTCTTTATGTGGTGATCATTCTTCCCATTTTTCTTCTTTTATTTATGAATTAACCAGCTGAGCTATATTTAAGTGAGTCTTGGATCTAAAACTACATGTTTTATCATAGTTGCATGCATCGAAATTTTAACGATAAGGACTTGGAAAAATAATAAAGCTCTGTTCCGTTTAAATCATCTTGTTTATTTATTTTATTCACTCACTTTAATAGTGTTCAACTACTTTCCCTTAGGTCCTTCGGTTATAAATGCCTAGTTTGCAAACTAGCTTACATGAGGTCGGGCGTACATAGAGTCGAGCCATAGTCGACAACACAGCTTCCGCTTGTTCTCTTGTTACATCCCAACTCTTAAATTTTTACCTTAATTACTAGCTTGGTAATAATAAGAATTTTACCGTCTTCGTCAATGAGTTATTAGTTTAAATGGTCCCTAGAGGGGTTTTTGGGGACGTTTATTTCGGAGGAATTATTCGTAGAAGGAAATTGTGACGACGGTAAAAATGGTAAATTTTAGCTAGTAAAATGTAATTTTTATCAAGGTATTATTTTGGGGTGTTAATTTTGGAGTTGGGTTTTGTTTTCATTGGGTTAGGACCGGTTGGAAAGCCCAACATAACTCTCCCCTCACTTCTCTCTCTTCCTCCCGACTCTCTCTCCCTCTCCCTGCAGGATTTTCTTCTCGCCTGTCCGCCGCCGTCCGGCCGCCTGAGACCGCCGCACCGGTCCCGATCGGTCTGCCGTCGACCCAGCCTTCTTCCTAGACCGGTGGGAGCCGCTCTAGCTCCGCCGTGAGGGAGTTATCTCGCCCGAAAGGTTCAACTGCCGTGGTGGTTCTCTCGCCGGAACTCCCTCCTCCGGCTGCCATAGCTGGAGCTACTTGGCTCAAAATGAAGCTCTCCTCCTGTGCATTCATACCTCCAAAGGTTTCACTCCCTCTTGAGCTAGGTAAGGAGAAATATGGAGTTGAAATTATAGGGCTCATTTGATGTTTTTGTTCGAATACCCTATCTAGGCTTGGAATTTGTGTTTGTGCTAGTTAGGAAAGTTGTAGACTAGGTTGAGAGGAAGCTGCTGTAAAAATTTGGTAGTCATTAGAGGTCGCCGGAGCCGGCCGCCGCTGTTAGGGGGATTTTTATAGTTTTAGATGTGGAATATTAAGGGGAGGTTAATGATGTGAATTTTAGAATTTTAGGAGGAATTTTGGATAGGTTTGGGATTTTTCAAAGTTTGGGATTTTGGTCGTTAATTTGGATAGAATCCAGCTGTTAGATTATTGTTGTTTTGGCTGTTGGTTTAAGGCCGTCGGTATTTGTGGTGAAGTTTGGACCGTATCGATTTTAAGATTAGCGATGTTGGGCAAGGACGAGAGTAAATAAGGCCACATTTAATTTAGCCTATTTTTATATAAGTGTTTTCATATAGTTGGGGATTAATCTATGGTTTTGAAACAGGACGTGAGGAGGCTCGAGATGAAGAGGTCTCGGACCGACATCAGGCTTAGGCCTAATTAGTGAGTGGACTTTTGTTTTAAATAATATACGTGTGCTATGGATCTGAGCTGAACAATTTCTTCTATTGAGGTCATTTTATTTTGTTGGTTTTATTTATTTTGAAGAGTTACCGAAAAAGGGATTTTTTGGTAAGTTATATATATTTTTATGAGGAGAGTATGTATATAAATACTAGCTAGCTATATGTGTCTGTCCACCTTAATGGCGTAGTATATAACCGCATGATGGTGTGACGTGAGCGTTAGACGCAAGCGTAGTAGCCTTATATAAGTGTTTAATTCATATAGGGGGTATGGGCACATATTTATACACCCATCCGTCCACCTTAATGGCGTAGTGTAGCACGGCATTAAGGCGTGACGCGAGCGTAGTAGTCCTATATAAATTATTTTAAATGTATAAAATAATTATATAGGGAGTATGGACGTGTGTAAATATATACATATATTGGTATATATCTTTGAGATAAAAGATTTATCGTGTGGAGCACGCATTCGACTTTATTGGAATTTTAAATTGGGAACGTAGAAATATTGTTATTTATTTTCTTTATTTATTTTTTTTATTTTGTCCACTCACTCAAACGTTTTTCGAATGTTTTCCCCTGGGTCCTTCGTTTTAAAAATGCCCAGTCTGCAGAGTCCAGGTTGGCACTAGTAGAAGGCGAGGCATAGTTACCCACTTCTCCACCACTCTTCACCAGTAGGTTACCTGATAAACCTACCAGTGTATCTTCATGCTTCTTGTAAATTTTCCTTAGTAGCTCTGACTACCCCTGGGGTTAGCGAATATTTTAATGGTGGTGTGCTAAGATTTATGTTATATTATTTAGATATTTCTGGGTAATTCTTGGATTTTCTGGGTTAGGGTTGTTCATTTTCAAGGGAGGTTTACCGAGTTCTTCAGTAAATTTTCCTTGGAGGTGGACCCCGCAAGACTTACTCCGGGTTTCAGGATGAAATTCGAGGTGGGTCTTGACATCTCTAATCTCTGTTTCTTCTTCCTTATTAGAATTGCTCTTATAACCTTTTTGGGATTGTTGTTAATTAGTTAAGTCATGTTGTGTTTTGGGTATTGATGTGGAATTGGGAGCAGGGTGGTTCCAAGTAGTGAGGTTGGAATATTGTGAATGAAGTGTATCATTGGGTTGACAGATTGAGTTGTCCATTTTAAGGGAAGTTATGTTAAATTTTGGTAAAACTTCCCTTGAGGTAGACCCTGGAAGAGTTTACTTTTGGATTTTAGGGTCAAATCCGGGATGAGTATCTTGAAGCATACTCTTGACCATTGCGTAGTCTTTTGTCTTTCGTTTAGGGTTATTTTGTCTCACTAGGTTTTATTACCTGACAAATTGTTAATATGACAAACATTAATATGGTCAGCCTACTCATAATACATCTTGAAGATACATTTATTTGAAATATATGCATTTGCTCATGTTTTCCCTTCAACCACGGGTTTGTCCCACTAAGTTTATCAGGCAAGGTTTTGGCGTAGCAATTATTATACATATATCTCCTACGAAATCACCTCTTATGGTCTAAATAAATTTACTTCACCGAAATCAGTGGTTTTGATTACCATCGTTACGTGTGCGTTGTACTCTTTTTCTCCTTCGAACATGATTGTTTTTGTTCCACAGGGTTTTTAATACCTGGTAAGGTTTTTGACGAGACAATATCGAAGCACACGTCAGTTGGAGCTAATGGCTGAGAATACCCAATGGGGAGTGTTGTAAACAATTATTAGTTAGTGGGCATTCTCGTAATTAGCTGACTAGGGAGATTCTTGTAATTTACATGCTAATTTCATCTCTTAATAAGATAGAGTTCTCTACTCAATAATACACAACAAATTCTCTCATTCATTGTGTCGTTTCTCTCTTCTCTCGGTCTCTTTTACTTTCATTTTACAACAAATAACACATTAAGAAAAGTACCACACTCCACTAACTTGATAATATACACTGAAATTTCATAACAGACTCTTGAGTAACAATAGATGCTAACCATTCCGTAGTTGCCACGAGTAAGTAGGAAATGGGAGAGAAAGAGCTGATCTAGCTACCACATGTGCAACTTTATAACCTGCTCTAGGGATGAACCCCCAACTTACCACATTGGTTGTGGAAAACTTTTGTCATTGGATTAATTGAGCATAAAAAACCTTGTGTTTGATGAAACGGTCATTCTCCCTTCTCTATTTGGCATTGGTCACCGTTATACCAAAATATTAAAAAGAAGATGATAGACAGATGGAAACTAGTGTGACCTTGCCTTGAGTGGCTTCCAATTTTATTTGTTGATTTTGATCTTTTTCTCCTTCGTGTTGGGGTCCCCGGTTGCTTACGATTCGTCGGGTCGGCTGTTTGATGCCAAAAACAAAAGAAAAAAAAAAAAGAGTTTGATGGGGGCCTCTTCCTTCTTTGTATTTAGTTTAATTTTATCGTGCGTGGGTTGCTGAACAAGTACCAAACTTACCGAAGGAGACAAAATAGAATGTATTCCTTATTCCATTATTTGCCTTCATCTAATCTCTAACTCCAAAGGGGAGCATCTCTCTCTCTCTCTCTTCTAAAATAAAATGCTCAGTTCCAAAGTCTCTGACTAGGTACTCCAGTAGTCCAGTCAATAGAATCTTCCTCCTAAAATAAAATGCCCGGCCATCTGTTTTTGTGTGATATGTGTCTCCATCGGCATACTTTTAATATCAAAGCTTTCTGAACCTCCCTAGCAAGCTCCCTCATTACTCATGTTGATATCACAGCCTACCTATGCAGCCGCAGCAGCAGATTGACAAGTGCAGATGGAATGTGACTCGATGTAATTGGGAGAGAAGAGGAGGACAAGTAAAGATATTCAAATTCCAAGAATCTTCCTCCTTTGAGGACTTGAGGGTGAAGAGGGACCTCTCAACACCCACAGTGGATTCCCCTCATCTGAAATCAGGGAATGAGATTCCCAGCTTTGCCTTACGTGCCAGGAGAGAACCAATACCAATGCACAAAACCAACAAATCATAATATATATTAACACAAATGGATCGGTTCTGGTATCTAATACAAGGCCAATGCAAGGCATTATGATCGACTTGCATGTTTGAAGAATTCTCAAGGGTACGTAGTGGCAGCATGAGAGATCGATATGCAAAGTTGAACTAGATCGAGTTAGAGGACTAGCAAGGACCCACAACACACAACTTGGAGCTATTAGTATACCAAGGACAATATCTCTTTTCAAGTCGCTGTGAGTAGTACTGGATTGGTTCCATCACTAGCTTCTTCTTCTTCTTTTTTCCATGAAGATTCTATTCCAAGCTTCCTCCACCAATTCGCTTTATAAAGACATGCTCAGCACACCCTTTGGTTTGTGAGAGATGCATTATACAAGGAGAAAGGGATAGTATCCAAGCAAATCTTAAAGAGAGCAGAGAAAGTGTTAGAAAGGTCATCACCATCACCACCACCACCACCACCATCATCTCACTCACCGTACGCCCTCTTCTACTCAAACTAGGAATTTAGCCATACATACAGAGCAGTTACAAGGAATCAAGTGGATCAGAGGTAAGGTCGGATCCCGGTATGATGTAATCAAATTATAATTCAGTATTCATCTTGCAGCTTTTATGCAGTAACAATTAACTGAAACCTACTTTGGGTTTTGAAGAGTAGAGAGAAGAATATAATGATGTACCATCATCATCACCACCTGCATCAGCACCAGCACCAGCACCAGGCCAAGAACATCCATTCCTCTTCTTCAAACAGAATGGCCATTCCTCCTGAAACGCATCGGCTTCTGCAGCCGGAAAGTTGCCCTGAAGATTCAGGACTCGTCCTCTCAACTGATGCCAAGCCAAGACTTAAATGGACTCCAGATCTCCACGAGCGCTTCATAGAAGCAGTAAAACAGCTGGGAGGAGCAGACAGTGAGTCTACTACTATGCATCACATAACATCACATCAAGTTTAGGAATGAAACAGAGCTTGTGATTGTAGTTTAAACTTCAAAGTGTTTCATGTTGCAGAGGCTACTCCAAAAACAGTAATGAAACTTATGGGGATTCCAGGGCTTACATTATACCACTTAAAGAGTCATCTCCAGGTACTCAGATGTAAATACTAATTTAAATTTAGATAAGCCAAATGTGTAGATATTAGCAACTCTAATCTTTACAGTTATGGGGTTCGAGTTTTCCTCTTATCTGGCCCTACTAACTACCATCTCTCTCTCTCTCTCTCTCTCTCTCTCACCCCTCTTTTTTTTTGGTCCAACAGAAATATAGGCTTAGCAAGAATCTGCATGTACATGCTAATAGTGGTGGCACAACCAAAATTGGTAAGAAAATTTATGTGTTCAAATTCTGGGAAGATCTTTTTTCCTATTGCATTTGATAAAACAAAACTTAACACAGTTTTGGGACAATGGTATTGCATATATATCGGTGTAGTTGCAGTTGCAGTGCCAGGAGAAAGAATATCTGAAGTAAATGGAACTCATATGAACAATATGAGCATCGGACCACAGTCAAATAAGTAAGAAGATAGCTAATTAATTATGCACTGGTTTATCAATTATTTATCATGTTATAAACTTCCCACATTATGATTAGCACTGACGATGGGAATTCTTAATCCCAGAGGCATACATATAAATGAAACACTACAAATGCAAATTGAAGTGCAGAGAAGGCTACATGAGCAGCTTGAGGTAAAGCATTAACTTAAACGGTTAAACTGTCGATAGAGAAAACACAGAATGAAATGCAATTTCAGATGTTGAACAATCTGAAGTTACTAATCTGTTCCAATTTCATAAATTACATGGAAAGGCACACCAGTTGTGATTGAAAAATGAGAATAGAAATGCTCATAATTCAAGAGTAATACAGATTTCTGGTAGTGGTAGATGCTCTACTGTGGAAACAACCAGAAAAGAAAATTAACAATACTAATAATAATTTCTGCACTTGGTAAATTGTTAAACTTACAGATATAAATGGTTAGATTTAGTTTCATTATAGAGTTTTGTTAAGTATAGAGTTTTGTTAAGGATAGATGAAGCAGAAAAGTATGTTCATGGAAAGAAGTCCCATGGTGATGAAGCATTATGTGATTAAATTATGTACAAGCAATGAACAATTCGCACTGGAAAATTTAAATCAGATATATAAACAAACAAGCTGATAGGACTTGATGTAAGTAGATGTAAACCTTGCTCAATACTCTTGATAATCAGTTTTTGTAATTTGAGTCTTTGACAAACGCATGTTGTACCATTACTTCTCAATTTTATGTTTGCACTATGATGATTTGGTTTATTGGAAATCAGGTACAACGACACTTACAACTTCGTATCGAAGCTCAAGGAAAGTACCTACAGTCGGTCTTGGAGAAAGCCCAGGAGACACTAGGAAGACAGAACTTAGGTACAGTGGGACTTGAAGCTGCCAAAGTTCAACTCTCTGAACTGGTATCCAAAGTGTCCACCCAATGCCTGAACTCTGCATTTACAGAGCTGAAAGAAGTACAGGGATCATGCCCCCAAAACCCCCCCACCGATTGCTCTATGGAAAGCTGCCTCACCTCCAGTGAAGGTTCTAAAAAGGATCAGGAGATACAAAACAATAGCAGGATGGGTCTAAGAGCTTATAATAGCAGCAGGGTACTATTGGAATCAGAAAAGACCATGCTACATCTGAAAGAGAATAGCATGTTTGTTTCCACACTAACCAAGAATGCAGACCAAAGAATGTTTCCCTCAGAACCAAGGTCTGGTGACTTTTCTATGAGCATTGGGCTTGAACGAGAAATTTTGAACGGTAGCCACTGCAACTCCGAGGAAAGATTCAAAGCAAGGAACACAATTGACAGCTTTCTCGACAATAAAAACAATAGGGCAGATTCAGTTAAAGTTGATCAAAGTCGGAAAGTTTCTCAAGGATATAGCGGGCCATACTTTGCAGCAAAACTAGACCTAAATTCTCATGATGATACTGATGCTTCTTCAAGTTGCAAACAGTTTGACTTGAATGATTTTAGCTGGAGCTAACAGGGTTTACCTCAAGTGGAGGGGATAAATTGCTGCAAAAAATAGCATGCGGGATTGCGGGTCTCTTCTTCACGGAGTTTGAAGCTGAGATGAATAAGTTTCACGACAAAGACAGAGTTCATTTATAACAAACTGCATAGCAATTATATGATATATATGAATGAATTCCAGGATTGCAAACGGGATGTATTCATCTCAACATCAGTACTCAATTTTCGAAGAGGACTTATGCACACATTTATGTAAAAGCCTTGGGCATTAACACAAATAATCTCTCTCTACCACAAAAGAAAACAGGTACTCGTACTCGTACTAGATCATTGTTTCAGATAAAATAGAAATGAATTAGGGCTTCTTGGTTAAAATTTGAGCTTCTACATTGTATTTTGACCAAAATGTAACGAAGATCTGTTTGGCTCTGAATCAGCTGGGATCGGCGAACTGCCTCTTTTGGAAGCGTGCGGGGCATGCATGTACAGTTCGCCTCTTTTGGAAGCGTGCGGAGCATGCATGTACCTTGCTTCTGCTTCAAGCGATTGTGAACGGAGAAGGTGCCAACTCCGTTTGTTAAGTTCTATTTCACCTAGACGGAACTAAGTCTTTTCTTGTGATCCCTTGTCAACTACCAAAGCACTGCCTACAACACAAAGGAATGTGTAGGCAGAGCAATCTAAATGGGAGACAGGAGAAACACATAGGCGTTATCTTAGCTTCGTTGGTTACTCTCTGCAACGGCGAGCAAAAGCTACCAAGTTATGCTCCTTGGGAGGCTTTGGTTGGCAAAGATGCCTTGAACCGAGGCCGATGTGTAAGTTTTTTTTTTTTTTTTTTTTTTTTTTTTTTTAAGGATAAGTTATATTGCTTAATCAATGACCAAAAGACACGTACATCAAAATGTCGTCTTCCACAGAGTATGTTAAGTGAGGCTTACAAGCACCAAGACATGTACATTTACTATTACACATAGGCTCATAAAGAGCCCGAAGCAAAAGATAAAAATTTTACTACCTAATTCTCTGGAACAGAATATTAGCTGCCTAATACCTCAATTGGTGTACACCTAACAAACTTAAGAATTAAGCAATAAAATCACATCCGATGCTCGGGCAGGGACGCCCGAGGCCTAAGTCATGCCCCTGCCCCTGGCGTTAGGGCGAGCCATCACATCCTCAACGGCTGCAAAATCAGCCTTCTTAACTTGGAGCCCAGGACCATCAACCCAAGCCCAATCTTGACCAGTCTTAGATTTGAGTCCAAACCCAGTCTTGGAGGCCCGGATCCGAGCCCAAACCCAGGTAAAAGTCAACCTCCCAGCAGAGGAACTTGACTTCGTCGGCGACCACCTCCCAAGCCAGTCACCACCTCCCTCCTCCCAAACAGACGTCAGACTTTTCTCCACCATGCCAACACCAAAACTCAAGCTTTGAACAACCTTAACCGCCACCACAGCCCGACGTCCCCGTCCATCTGCCATCATCGTTTCCGACGACCTAGCTTCCTTGCAAGGACTCACTTCCAGATCGGTGAAACCCAATCCGGAATCGCTCACCCTAAGGGGTCCATAAACACCCTCAACTGCCACAAGACATGGCTGAAGGCTATGAATTCTCTCGATTGAAATTCCGACGCCGCCGCTTGGGAAAGCAATCTCTCTCCGAGCCCACGTCGCCGAGATCTCCCCATTGCTTGGGCTGGGGAGCACAAGACTCGCCGCCGCCGTAGTGAAACCTAGGTTTCGTATTGCCAAACCACTCCGCAAAGAGCGGAGCATCGTGGCCTAATTCTAGTATTAGAATGAATAGTTAACAAATAATATTCTAGGCCGATGTGTAAGTTGTTTGTGAGATTATGAGAGATATCATTTCCGCCCTCAAATCCTACTTATATATACATGTTAGCAGCTAGGGTTTCCACGTGTTACTTACCATAAAAGGTTCTAATGCTTTGATTACGTTGTTGTGTCTTCTTGCGTCACACGAAATGGACCGAAGCTTTGACATAATCGCAAAGTACTTTACTTTGGGCTGTAGGTATCGGCCCATGGGCTTTTAATTAAATATCCAGATAAAGATTTGTGCTAAAACATTACCCCACTGGCCTCGATATTAAGCTCAGGACTCGCATCGCTTGATTGAAGAAGGCTAATGTCACAAGCCAATGGGAAAAGATATGTATGACGTCATCAAACTGCAAACACGTCACTTCAATCTCTCCATTAACTCAATATAAATATGATTCTATACGAGATCTAGGTCTTATCAAAACTCGTAGTCTTTCTAAAACTCATTCCTCCTTCACGCTTCTGCAACACGACGCAGCAGATCTCTGAGAAAATGCCTGCATAGAAACAAAGATTGTTCCCACAGAAGTGAATAGTGTCGATGCCGGAAATTTTCACATCAGAGTTGGCAAATTACTTAGCTCTGGAAAAAAGAATCGCATTCAAGGGCCAATTCTTCGCAAAGTAAATCCAGCGGCAAAGTCACTTTGGGTTCAAACCCAAAATCCCAAGTTTATGAAGAAATCCTTGCCGAGTATGGCGATCCAGTCAGACGCCCAACTCTGATCAACATATATAAATGAGTCTGCTACGTACTTTTGAAGGGTGGACCGGTAAGGATCATGGATTCGCTGACGGTTTATGTCCTTGCCCTTCTCCACCAGCACATGCGTGATATGCAGATAGTGTTAGGAAACATGAATTTTTGAAGAAAAGTGCAGGAAAAGCTTAAAGAAAACGTAGAGATATGGACTACATCGTGCTTACAACATTGATGATATGTGAACTGTACATTAGATCAAATATATAAGGTAGGGATTAAAGACAATTGACAAATATACCCTTATATGGTTAATATCCTCCCAAAGTACACAACAATTAGCAAAATTACATGATGTAGAACATACAATGATAGCATCCCTAAGTCAAAAACCACCATCCTTGCGGCATGTTTTGCATTACTTGTGAAGAGAGGAGCAATCTGCATTTTAGCCCATAATCACTAATTCCCCATGTCCTGATCGTTTTGATATTTCCAATGATTACCAAAAGTATAGATTTGATTTTAAGAGCAAAACTGTGAGGGTCGTTGGGCCCAAAGCGGACAATATCTCAATGGACTGGGCCGGGCTGTTACATTTGGTATCAGAGCTGCTGCGCCACTCTTGAGACGCGTTTTGGGGTGAAACCTAAAGAGCAAAACCGTGAGGGTCGTTGGGCCCAAAGCGGACAATATCTCAATGGACTGGGCCGGGCAGTTACACGAACACTACTGTCACACTAATCAACTCAATCCCACAAGCAAATCAAACAAGTACGAAACTGTTGGAAAAGTGTGGCTTAGATTAGAGCCCTTTGAAATCTCACATCAGAAACATAAAGAGTTATCTTTGGTTATAAGGATTGGTACCACACACTAATGTTGAGGCATTTTGTGTCAAAACCTTATACTAGTTTTGCATCTGGGTGGCTAAACTGGGGACAATATCGGCATTATTAGACCCGTGTGTGTGGGACCCACGAGACATGTAGACCGTTTTCGCATAACAAGTGGTATCAGAGCCTAGGTGACACTTGGGACTTGGTGTCTCATACGATCGAGTTGCAATTTGGTTGAGCTCCCATTTGGATTAGGATCACAAGATTTGAAATTTGATGCTTGTGGTCACGGTTGAGCTATTGAGACTTGGATCGTGAGATAAGAATACGAGTTTGGTTGTGACGACTCAAAATTTTAAATATCTAAGAGACTAGTGTGTGTGTGTATATATATATATATATTTTCTTTTACTCTAAATTTTTAGTATTTAGTATTTTTGCTGAAATTGATTTAGTTGTTTTTAGATTTATTTTTATATCATCTTATTTGGTTTATTTGTTTTTAGTTTTAAAGCCCAAACCTTGACCCAATAGTATACCCAATATACTTTAACCCAAAACCCAAGCCCAAAGTTAAAACACCTGGAAACACTTTGTAGCAGAACGACGTGGTCCTTTTCTTCTTCCTTCCTTCCGACCTCTAAACTCGAAGCTTTGTCCTCTCTTCTTCACCGCCTTCTTCTTCTTCTTCTTCTTCTTCTTCTCCTTGACCGACTTCTTCTTTCCCTTATTCTTTCCAAATATGAAACCTTGCTCAACCGCCTTAGAAAACCCAAAACCTTCTTAAGAAAAGCTTACACAATAGCAACCGACCTTGTTAAGTAGCAGGTGTCAAGATGGTGGAGAACAAGTTTCTCATCGGGTGACTCCCCCAAGCTAGAAACCTAAACGGGTAAGATTTCGATTGACCAATTCAATTTTGCATCCTTTGTTCTTGTCTTGAACGCCAAGTTCTACCCCTTTTCCAGACACTATAAATAGGACTGAGTGTTGTAGATTTTTTAGGTTTTCAGAAGTCTTTCCTACTTAGAGAGAATAGGGATAATCAATGTTTTAGAAATAGAAGAATTAAGGTATGAACGTCTCTTTTCAATTCAGTTGTTCCATGGATTTCGGATATTCATTGGTTTATCGTTATATCATTGATCAATTTTGTATGTTTATTGATGGTGGCCAACATTAGTAGGCATACTAGGTTGTAAAGCTATGAATGTTTTGTATGATCATCATGTCTACTTGCATTCTAGAGTAGCGAGTGAGTGACTTGAGTCCATTCATATAAATCAAGTGTCTAGGTAGATTAGGACAACATCAGTACCGACATTGCCTAGCCTTATTCATAATCTTTTAGACCTTAATGACTTCTAGGTGAGAGCTGTGCGAGAACATCACTCTAGGCTTCATTCTAGATGCTAAGTTAAGTTGAAAACACCATTCTCTTAACATACCAAGTAAGAAAGATTGATAGGTTAAGTTCAACACATCATTGGCTTAGCTTGAGTAAGGATATCCGAATGAATTCAACATGTTAGTAAACACATCATAGGTGTAATCATTGTCTAGTGGTGAGGAGTAGTTCCTAACTAGTTTTTGTTGTTTGATTTCCAAAACCAAAATCCCCAAATTTAGTTATCTGTTTTTGACCATTCTGTCCGTCATATTTCTGAATTTTGTTAGCATAGTAAAACTACACAGTTTTCCCCCAAATTTTGTGTGTCTTCGTCAGTGTGTCTAGTTTCTCCATATTTAATTTCATAATTTTTCGCTGAGTCTAGCTATAGTTTTTAATTGCGTCTTTGTCTAGTGTCTGTTCAGTTTTTCAGAGTCATATTTGCAATTGTTAAGTCACAATTCTCTGCGGGAGACACCCTACTTTTCTATACTACCATAGATAACTTTATTGTGATTGCAGGGTTATTTATAAGTCTATTTTAGGCTTATCAGATAGAATATGGTGCAATTGTTGTTCATGTATAGATAATTTGGTCTACATTTAAGAGATCAAGATGTAGTCAAATACACTTCTCTTTACATACTTTTCTATAAGATAAATAAGATTGATGTCCAGTGATAAATCTTTTATATATGTTGCGCTAGTGTTACATGGATAGTCATTTTAACAGTTACATCGGAATGCTGCGCCATGGTGCAGCGACACGTTGCAAATATCAACAAAATAGTCATGGAATATAAAGGGTAGTTACATTACCAGTTACATAGGTAGTTACATAGATAGTTACATAGATGCATAGTTACATGGATAATTACATAGATGGATAGTTACATGCATAGTTGCATGGTGTGAGGGTTCTTTTTGATTTGGAAGTAACTAAGCCAAAGTTAACTCAAAGAATTGAATTATCGAATTAACCTTGTGCGAGTTTCAAGATCAGGGAGAGGCTTGTAGCATGAGCTGGCGTGGGCGCTAAAGGTACGCTGCGGTGACGAAGATTGGACTAAGTTTTGAAGTTAGATTTCTGGGAAGGGACCTGGGTTTCTAAGACTGAGACTGCAAGATGGCTAGAAAGGGGGATTTTGGCTTGAAGGTTGGAAGGCATGAAGGCTGGAGTGTTCTAGGGACTTTTCTGGGTTGGTTGCCTGATGCCCTCCTGCAGCTCCCCAAACCTCCCTTTTATAGAACCGAATTGGAGGATTTTGCGATGGGTCGCCATGCCTAATCCACCGTGTAAAAGGATTGTTCTTCTCAGATACATGATCTTGGCTTCAAAAGTTGGCAGAGAGAAGTTGACCTTGCGAGATGGAAGAGACGACTCACTGCGGGGAGGCTGCGAGGACGGCTGTAGAGGGGGAAATCCTGGAACAGGGCACGCAAAGTAACTTGAATCCCGCAATCTCGCCATCCAAGGATGAAAGGGCTGCCTTGGAACCAGTCACTGACCTCCTTCCTCCTCAGATTGGGAGGGGATGGCACTTTTCTGCTGTACAAAGCTCGTCGTCGTACTGCTGCGGGGAAAAGGTGGGATGGCTGACTGTGTAATCGGTAAGGAAGAAAAGGGCGAAGGATTGGGCTTTTCTTAAAGGAAGAGAAAGTTTGGGCTTTTTTTCTAAAAGAGAAATAAAAGAGGGTGTTAGGCTTCAAATTTAAATGTGTTTCGGGTTTAAAAGATGGGCAGTCCAATTCTCACGTTCTTTACCGATTCGTCACCGACTTAAGTCGTTGGGCTTGAGTTTCGGGCCCAAGACCGAAACTTCTTAACAACGTTAAACCGGCGGACGAGTGTTACATGCCTCCGTAACCATCCACACCATACCCACTTTTACAAACCCCAATGATGCGTGTATGTGGCTTGGGCCCACATGGGTGCATGGATATGTTCGCTTGGGTTAAATCAAGGATTTAACATAAGATTGTAAGAAATTATTGCGTGACGAAGTATTAATAGGTCGCATGATTTTTTGGGTATCAACACATGGATAGTTACATAGATTGTTACATTGATAGTTACATGGATAGTTACATAGGCAGCTTAATGTCATTACACAAGTGTAACATGTATGTAACTACCTAGGTAACTATCAATTTGTAGTTACATGGATAGTTACATGCATAGTTGCATAGATGGATAGTTACATACATAGTTACATGTTTAGTTACATTGATAGTTACATAGGCCGGTTAATGTAGTTACACAAGTGTAGCATGTATGTAACTACCCAGGTAACTATCAATCTGTAGTTACATGGATAGTTACATGTATAGTTACATGGATAGTTATATAGATGCATAGTTACATGGATAGTTACATGCATAGTTACATGGATAGTTACAAGCATAGTTACATGGATAGTTACATAGATGGATAGTTACATTGATAGTTACATAGATAAGTTAATGTCGTTACACAAGTGTGTCATGTATGTAACTACCCAGGTAACTATCAAACTGTAGTTACATGGATAGTTACATGCATAGTTACATAGATAGTTACATAGATGGATAGTTACGTAGATGCATAATTACATGGATAGTTACATGCATAATTACATAGACAGGTTAATATCGTTACACAAGTGTAGCATGTATGTAACTGCCCAGGTAACTATCAATCTGTAGTTACATGGATAGTTACATAGCTTAATATAGTTACGTGAGTAGTTATATGTATGTATCTACTTATGTAGCTTATTATGTAGGATGTATGTAACTACCCATGTAACTATAAATCTGTGGTTACATACATGACGAGCACAAGAATGTAACTATCAATCTGTACTATCAATGTAACTACAGATTGATAGTTACCTGGGTAATTACATACATGCTACACTTGTGTAACTACATTATCCTGTCACGGGCACAAGAAGGTAACTAGCAATGTAACTAAGCGGTCCATGTAACTGCAAATGTAACTAGTTATGTAACAGACAATTAAGTAACATGTAATTGGTGATGTAGCTATCTATGATACGAAATGTGGTCATCAAATATCAACATTAATTTAGCACATAGAGAAAAGGTACATATTTGGAACTATATATGATGTACTTCAAGCCATAAGATAAAAAATGCTTAATGTTATATAATCAAGCTACAGAGAGAGCACAAGTGATTAAGTACACCTAATACTACTTGGAAACAAACAAGCAAGATAGCTCAATTGTTGGAGAGCCTAGTTACAATTTGAACATCAGATATGGCCAGCAAGAGACAAGGAAGTGTAGGCTATGGAGATGGCAATGTGCTCGCAAAAGATATTCAGTGATTTACAGAAATTCGGGAGAGGTGTGTGCCGGATATTTGTGTGATTCAGGTTGCTTACTACGGATGCAGCTGAGCCTGCGGTTACCGGTGCATATGCAAATACCTGTGAAAGGGAAACATTAATTTGGACATATGAACTTGTATATTATACACGTACTAGCAATAACATCTAACTAGAACACAAGCTACTATACTACGAACTCTGCTAAGAACTTTAGAAGAATAGCTAGAAAAGAAACTAGTTATCAGTAATTGAAGAAATCACTAAAAACCAGAGCCTATATGCCCTTTGTAATTGCAGTTCTTAAAGGCCATTTAGCAAAGATACCACAGAAGAATACTTAATTCCCAGCAAAGGATTCCTCAAGGGAATCATTAGATGCTTTATCAGCAACTCATTGCTGCTGTAAGTCAAACCACATATATCAATAATTCAAAAATTTAGTAAAGTACTTTATCATCCAAATCCACCTCCTAAATCATATATATGCCCATTGCTGCTGTAAGTTGCAGAACCCTAAGCTCCCCAAAGCAGCAATAACATTAATTTCCAAATAAACGGTGCAAACAAATCAATGAACTTAACAACATAATACTATTATTTCTGCTCACCCATCATCAGAACACGTAATACCAAAGCCACCATTCCATACATCAAATCCAATGCCCCAATCTCAAAATAGTAAGTTCAAGTTTCACAAGGCAAAACATGACAATTATACCGAAACGATCCGACAATAACGTTATAATTAGAGGTTATTAAAGCATTACCTGGGGAAAAATCTCCTTCAAGGAGCTAAAAACCGCATTCACCCCCATATCCAAGCCACTAATCTGCAAAACTCAAAACATAATAAATAGAATCAACAATCGGATCATCGCAAAACCTAATTATTACAACAAAAAACGAGATGACCAGGCATCTTTGATCGAATAATTAACGATACACGTGGAGTATCTTCGAAATTCAGAACCGAATTACAATTCTTCAGATAAACATGAACGAAATTAATGAAACAATATCTTTATTACAAACCGAAATTAATAGGATTGGAAACAGAGTTCAGACGACGAACACAATTGAAAGAAATTGAAGCGAAACTTTGGAAACGTTTCTCGGAGATAGAAGGAGATCATAATTGAGAGGAGGACAGACCTTTCAGGTGTAGAGAGGAAGAGAGAGAGGCTCGCTCAGTGTGAAAAACTATAAAGGAGGAGGAGATTGAGGAAGAAGAAAAGGTTTTCGATTCGCGTTGCTGTAAGTTGCAGAACCCTAAGCTCCCCAAAGCAGCAATAACATTAATTTCCAAAATTCTAAAATATAATAATTGCTATGCACTCACACAGATGACCATACGACACACTAAAACTTTAAAGCAAGTGAAAGTTGATCAATATTTCGTATGTTCTTTTATCAGGTTGTAAGGGAAGCTCTGACTATTCTATTCCTGGTACACAGAGGCACAGAGCCATCACTTCTCTAGTTGAATGAACCGAATGACTTGACCTAGACAGTTTAGGAAAGGGAAATGTAATAGCTTCAGGAACATAACCTCACTCACATACATAGAACTCCGCTTCCCCTCGCAACCCTATATTCTCAATGGTGCACCACCAAGTAAAACCTCAGATACGTCGTTGCATTGAGTTACTAACAATCTAAGCCATTACCTAACAGCTAGAAATCACAACTGATTCAATCAGATTCAACTTGGCCCAATAATGTACCTAATCAGCAACTCATGCAAAAATCGACAAAGAACAAGCAAAAATTAACTGAAATCAAACTCTATTCTCATTTCCTCATTCAGAATCTAAACACAACAACTAAATATCCACAGCAACAACAAAGCTAAGCTATTCGATTATTCATATAAATTCATATCAAACCTCAAACTACAAAGATAGCAACAAACCTAGGGTTTCTGAATTTCGATTTCGCGGCGAAATCGCTCCAGGTCCTTGACCACCTGAATCCCCATGGTGTTTGCCGTCTCGATAATCGACTTGCAGATCGACTCCAACGGCATGTACTAGCAGTACGGATCAGACTACTTCACTTTCGCGATCTCACCGACACCGTAGACGCCGTCACGTTCCCTGTCCTCCCACTCTCGGACTCTATCCCTGCCGCCTTCTTCAAGTACCACGTCACCGACGACGACTTCACCGTGAACTCGAACGTGTTGTCCTTGAACGCCGTGATCGTCACCGCCATCGGCGTTTCCGGTTTGTACTTCTGCGTCCCGCCATCGGAGCTCTGGATCTGAAACAGAGAGAAGGAGGAGAGAGATCGAGAGAGAAGATGAGAGAAAAAGAACGAGAGAAAATGAAAGAAAGAGTGAAAAGAACGATAGAGAAGGGTAGAGTCGTCATTCCAAATTTGTTAAATGTAGACTCTCTGATCATAATTAATACCATTCGATCCTATGATACAAATTTAAGTAACTATTTTATCATTTAATAACCTTTGAATGTGACCATTTTAACACGTGGAATAATTAATAATTTTTTTATCATTTGTATCTTCAAATGATACTTTAGTATTATTTGTCCTATATCTTATCCTTAATCTTATGGCTCTAAATTATATTAAATTCAATTAGACAAAATACTTTAGACGTTTTTTTTTTAATTTCTCTTTTTTTATACACAACAACAACATTTTTCGTCAATCAAGATAGAAAATATTTCTTGTAATTAGATTATTCGATAGGATCTAGATCCGATATGCACATACATTCAAATGATTCGATGAATAGATTTGAAATTTTGCATAACAAATGTATTGAGATTCGGGGTTGGTTGTCTTGCAAATTATGTTCATACGAATAAATATATGCACACATAAACAATCTTTTTATATTTACACAATCATATATGTATATACAGTTTTTTTTTTTTTTTTGAAAAGATGTATATATAGTTAGTGTTAAATGAAATATTTTCTTTCCTCTTCATTTCGCATGTATAATTTCAAATTCAATTTTTTATTTTTATTTTTTTTGGACGAAATTAATTAACATTTGAAAAAAAGTTAATCGATATTCACCTCAGTTGATGTGTAAGAAACATTCCTTAAATTTCTACCAAATTAATGACTGTTACTAATACGTAATATTTGATTTCATCACCTAATAAAGTTCATTAATATCATTCATATCGGTAAAATTGGTAATGCAATATTCTGATTTGCCAAGATATATTATGTGGAATGGAAAATAAATATTTTTTATATACCTAGAAGGCAGGCATAGGAATTAAGAACACAAATTGTAGGCCTCATTAAGACCATAAAGCAGTGCCCATAATTTGTTTGAACTAAATTAATACTCTTGATTATCTATATATGAAATTGTAATAAACTCTGTTTCTTTGTAGTGACTGAAAACCCTATCTGGCTAGCTTTCTCTTCTTCTCTAAAATTCTCGTGTGATCGATTTCAATTAATTAATGTCGGGTGGAAGAGAAGGCTTGTCCTTGTTTCTGAATTTGGGAGAATGTAAGTTTGATCTTGAAAAAGCCGTATGCAATCATGGGTTTTTCATGATGGCTCCAAATTGTTGGATTCCATCTTCAAAAACCCTACAACGTCCGCTGAGACTTGCAGACCCGAGCAAGTCCGTGAAGGTCTCCATCTTAAAGTCTTGCAGTTCAATTTATAAGAATTGTCTTGTATTTCGAATCCACAATGTCAATCCAAACCGCATATCTAAAAGAGACGAGTATGTTATAAAGCAACAAGTTTATCGAATGCTTAGGATTTCCCAAAAAGATGAGGAAAATGTAAAAGAGTATCATAAAAAGATGTTCCAGCTCAAGGACAACCACAATGACAATGAGGACCATCACGATGAAGCTAGTTCTGGTAGAATTTTTCGTTCCCCTTCTCTCTTTGAAGACCTTGTCAAATGCCTTCTGCTATGTAACAACACGTATGTAATTTCTCGTACACAACTCCTTTAAACTATGATACTTTTGAGATTTATTGGTTAAGTTTTTCATTTTGTAAATTGGGATTGGATCAAAGTACGTTGGCTCAGTTGTGTGATTTTTACATAGCTAAGTTTCATGTATGATAGTTCTCTACAAGTTGATTCTCATGGTGTTTTTTTAATCAAGTTTACATTGGGATATCTATTTGCTTATTATTTCTAGTATTTAGCTGCTTGTTGTTACTTTGATATTAGAGCTCTGTTTTGAATATCGATCATGCCAATTCTTTATATTTTTAAGAGTAGTATACAAGGCTGTGACAATTTGCTAAATATTGTAAATGGTTGATATTATGTAGGTGGTCGAATTCATTGAAAATGGCTCGAGCTCTTTGTGAGCTTCAAATTGAGCCAATCAACAATTCTTCAATGAGATCAAACAGGCGAAAGAGACGGAGAGAAGAATTAAATATTCAACGGAATGATGGTAATAGTGAAAGATGTTTAGGTAATTTTCCAAGCTCAGAAGAACTTGCTAGGCTGGATGGGAAGACTTTCAAAGAAGTTACCAGTAATATTCTCGGCTATCGAGCAAAAGATATTCTAAAACTTGCCAAAGACGTGGAGAGTGGAAAGATTAGACTTGACGAGTTTGAAGGGCTTGAGGACAAAGATGATATGTTTCACAAATTCAGGCAAATAAGAGGTTTTGGTCCCTTTGCATCCGCCAACGCTCTAATGTGCGTTGGATATTATCACAAAGTTCCAGTGGACACTGAAACTATAAGACATTTGAAGGAGGTATGTACCCCCATTATTGCGTGCATTTTGAACTACAGTATATAATTAATAATACTACAAACAGTAATACTTAATCATATATTTATAGGTACACGGGAGGACAAATTGCAACAAGAAAACTGTCACAAAAGATGTGGAAGAAATCTATAACAAGTATGCTCCATTCCAGTGCTTGGCATATTGGTAAGTACTTTATAGTATGCTAATCGGATATATATATATATATATATATATATATATATATGTATATATATATAGGCCCATTTTGGTGCGGATGTCCGCACTCGGCTTAAAGTGCGGACGTCTCTCCGTTCTCCACCGGACTCCAGCAGCGTTACCGATCACTTTCTCTCCCCGGCGAGTCCGCCGAATTCCAGTTTTCTGGCGAGATCACCTAAAACTTCAAATCCAATCGATCTCGCCAGAAAACTAGAATTCGACGGACTCGCTGGGAAGGGAAAGTGATCGGGAACGCTGCTGGAGTGGAGGCGCGCCGTCGTCGGAGCCGTCCGATAGAGAACGGATGAACGTCCGCACTTTAAGCCGAGTGCAGATGTCCGCTTTGGAATGTTTCTCTCTCTCTCTCTCTCTCTCTATATATATATAGACACACACATACACACACGTGTTATTTTGTTTGTTATTTGGTTTTGTTTTTGAGCAATGCATTGCTTCTATTTTAAGGTCGGAGCTCCTGGACTCGTACGAAACCAAATTTGGGAAGCTGAGTGAATTACCCTACTCTAACTATCATATAATAAGTGGGAGGCTTGAATCTTTTGACATCACGCATAGTGGAATAAGTGGCTGAGAGGAATACAATGTAATTTATTATTGGCCTTTTCCTCAAATGATCAAATTATAGAATTTTTTTTTTATGTCAGGGATATTTGTACTGTTTTTTTTTTTTTTTTTTAAAAATTATCAAGGCTTACATGATTTGTTAAATTATTTAGGAGAAAATACTGGTCATTGCATTAACTTTCATGCACTCGACAGTTTACTTCATTAATTTTCAATTTCAATCGATCACTCTTTGAACTATTTAATATCACACAATTAGGTGCATCCGTTAAATAGTCGTCGAAATCAGTGGTTAAGTTGCTGACTGATATATTTTTCAATGCCAACTCAGCTGGATGAAAGGAGAAATTTCATTTAACCCCATCTCTCTCTCTCTCTCTCTCTCTCTCTCTCTCTCTCTCTCCTTAGCCAGCCATGGCTTCCCACTTTTTTCTCTCCGCCGTTTCTCTCATCACCCTCCTCTTCCTCGCCACAACCGCCTCGCCGGATGCCGCCTCCTCCACCATCATCGGCATCAACTATTTTGCCTCCACCGTCGCCACCTACCCCACCCCTCAGCTACCGGAGCGCGTGGCCTCGACCATCACTTCCCTCGGCCTCGCCGCCCTCCGCCTTGACGTCTCTGACCCCAACCTTGTCCGCGCCTTCCTCTACTCCAACACCACCCTCCTCCTTACCATCCCCAACGCGTTGGTCCCACCTCTCGCCACCAACCGCACCAACGCCCTCTGATGGCTCTACGCGCACGTCGTCCCTTTATTCCCTCGCACCAAGATCGCTGCCATCTCTGTCCCTTTCTGCTCTGCCACCGACCCTTACGTGTTCTACAATTTCAAGCATCACTACTTCACCGCTCGGAGTCCCTCAGAGGGTTTGTACTTTAAACCCTTCTGTCTTTTTCTGGGTTTTAGTTTGTTCTTGGTGATTGTTCATAGCTAGGTTTAAAGATTCGTCTTGGTTTTGGATCTTGGTTAAGGTTTTGTGGATGTTTTGTGGGTTTTGTGCTTTCTGTGAAATCCAGATAAGGCGCAATTCATGGCAGGATGGTGTTGTTGGTACGAATTGCCACGCGCTCCGGTAGTGGAGGGGTGGGGTAGGTGACGGCGGTGGAGGCGGAATAGGTGATTCAGATGGTGGTGGAGGAGGCAGCGTCCGGCGAGGCGGTTGCGGCGAGGAAGAGGAGGGTGATGAGAGAAACGACGGAGAGAGAAAAGTGGGAAGCCATGGCTGGCTAGAGAGAGAGAGAGAGAGAGAGAGAGAGAGAGAGAGAGAGAGAGAGAGAGAGAGAGAGAGAGAGAGAGAGAGAGAGAGAGAGAGAGAGAGAGAGAGAGAGAGTTGGGGTTAAATGGAATTTCTCCTTTCATCCAGCTGAGTTGGCATTGAAAAATATGTCCAGTCAGCAACTTAACCACTGATTTGGACGGTCACTTAAAGGATGAACCTAATTGTGTGACATTGGATAGTTCGAGGAGTGATCGATTGAAATTGAAAGTTAATGGAGTAAACTGTCGAGTGCATGAAAGTTAATGGAGTGATCAGTATTTTCTCCAATTATTTATTTATTTTTGGATAGGGAATGTCGGTCCATTAAACAGTCTAAGATACATAGCAATAATTCACCCAACGAGGGCTACGAGAAATATAAAAACCCCTACAGTCACTATGCCAAAAAGATGCTTCAGACAACATGAGATATTTGTTGTCTGAAGCTCCCCATATATATCGTCTTCTTTGATGTCGTCTGATTCAATATCAGACAACAAATATACAATGTTGTGTGACAGACGATCACACAATAGAAGAGTTTTGGTCATCTGTTGTGTGATTCCATTTAAGACGACAGATATACCATGTTATGTGACGGACAGTCACACAACATAAAAGTTCAAAATATATGTTGCGTGATGTTTATTAACATAAGAGATAATAGCAATTTAATTTACCTCATATTATATTTATATGTTGTGTGATGCAATAAACAACAATAATAAAGTTTTGTTGCATTATATTGTATGATTGTTAGTCAAATGACATATATCAGTTTTGTATATGTTGTCTTTTGGTACATTTGATGACACATTCATTGTTCAATTGATATTCAAAATCATTGTTTTGGTAAAGCTGAAAACTGAAAATCCATCAATTCAAGTGTCGTATATAGACGACTGCTCGTTCGGCCACCTGAAAATACAATAGTGACCAAATAACCACCAAAATACATCTACTAATCATTAAATGTCATATAAACCTTCACATTTGAAGCTAAATAACAAAAAAAATTGAGCTGGATATGAGTGCTCAGCTCAGCAAGCAGAACCTTGGAGTATCTCCAGCTAGCTAGATTGCTTTATCACTCCAAGATCATGTTATTCTCTAGAGCCAAGCAATTCACAAGGCCTCAGTAGGTTCTCAAGCACTGCCCTCTATGAGACTTTCATCCCTTTGTTTTTCCTTTCTAAGGTAGCCCCATACTTCATCCTTCTTAAACTCCTCATTCATGGCTAGAAAATAAAACTCCCCACTGAACAGATTGCAAAGCCTAGCCAAGCAATCAATTAGAACTGAAATGACTACCAAGTCACTATATATGTGACATATGTGATATAGAAAAACTGTTAAAACAAAAGTCAATAATTAGAACTACTCTTACACCAAAAATTTCTTGGTCAGATAATAACATGCATATCTTCAATAATCACAAAAAAGAAAGATGAAGCTAAGAGACGAATTTGAAGCCCAAGAGGCCGGGTCAAGACTCCACTTAAAATTCAAAAGTCAAATGCACCTACAACTTACGTGAAATATTACACTTCAAGATGTGGATTGTCACACCCCAGTTCTTAAGTTATTTTACGGTTATTTACTTTTGTTTTACTTTGGTCTTTTACCACTTTGAGTAACCATTTACCGTTAAGGACTCTGGAGTTGACTTTTTGTAGGAAAATTATTTTAGAAAAATTTCTTTAAGGAAGTCGTAGAGAACGTTAATACAAATTCGTGGACATGCTATACGTTAAAAATCGGAGTTAGCATGAAAAAGTTATCAGATAAAAAGGGTAAACATTAGTTGGTAAATAGGTAAATTTTTATTAGGCTTTATTTTTGGGTGTTTTATGTCACACCCCGACTCTTAAATTTTACCTTATTTACTAGCATGGTGTTAATAAGAATTTTACCGTTTTCGTCATTGAGTTTATAGTTCTAAGGTCCCTAGAGGTGTGTTGAGGGACGAATATTTCGAAAGAATTATTCGAAAGAAGAAATTATGACGACGGTAAAACTGGTAATTTTTGCTAGTAAAAGATAATTTTTATTGGGGTATTATTTTTAGGGTGTTGAATTTTGGAATGGGTTTATATTTGGTGATGTTGGACCGAGCCCAACTCATTTCCCTCTCTCCTCTCTCTCTCCCTCCCGTCTCTCTCTCTCTCTCTCTCCCTGAGCCCTCACTGTCAGAAAATTCCGACCGCCCGTTCGCCGCCGTCCGGCCGCCCCAGAACGCCGCGCTGGTCCCAATCGATCGGTCTCCAACCCAGCTTCCATTCTAGACCGGTGGGAGGCACCCTAGTGCCGCCGTGTGAGAGAGAAGCCGCCCGAAAGCCCCGACTGCTGGAGTGGTTTTCTCGCCGGAACTCCCTCCTCCGGCCGCCATAGCCGGAGCCCCTTGGCTCAAAAGGAAGCCCTCCTCCCGTGCCTCAATCCCTCCAAAGGATTCGCTCCCTCTTGAGCTAGGTAAGGAGAAATCGGTAAAGGAAATTCTAGAACTTTTATTGTTGTTTTCGTTCGATTGACATGGTTAGGCTTAGAATTGGAGTTTGTGCTAGTTAGGAATGTTGTAGAGGAGGTTGAGAGGAAGGTGCTACCAAATTTTGGTGAGCATTGGAGGTCGCCAAAGCTAGCCGCGGGCGCCGGCACTGAAAAATTGTTTTTAGTGGGGAATTTTATGAGGAGTTTAATGGAATGAGTTTTATAATTTTTGGAGGAGTTTTGGATAGGTCTGAAAATTGTTAAAGTTTGGTATTTTTGGTGGATTATTAAGTTAAAATCCTGCAATTGGATTATTTATGATTAGGACGGTGGAAGGTGATTTTTCGGGATGTCAGTTTTTATGGAGAATTATGGTTGGCAGTGAAGTTAAGATTTAGGGCGATAGGCATGGTTGAGCGCGAAAAGCTCATATTTAATTATGCCTATTTTCTTTAAGCGTCGGTGTTTTATTTAAGGATTTATTTATGTTTTGGAACAGGACGTGAGGAGGCCCGAGTGGAAGAAACCTCCGACCGACATCAGGATTAGGCCTAATTTGTGAGTGGACCTTTGTTTTAAATAATGTGCTTGAAATGTTTTATTGTTGAATAATTTTCTTTTGTTGGAATTTAACCGGAAATTGAGAATTTCGGTGTTTATACTCATTTATTGACGTTTATAAGAATAGTATGTATATAAGTAAACGCTAGCTAGCTAGCTATACGTGATTTCCCCCCATAATGAGGGAAAATGCCATTATGGGGTGACGTGAGCGTTAGACGCCAGCGTCGTAGCCTTGTACGACTTTCTATTTTTCGTATTTATTCATAGAATTCGTACAAGGAGTCAGCACGTATATATATATATATATATATATATATATCCACTCGTGCGTTTCCCCCATAATGAGGAAAAATGCCATTATGGGGTGACGTGAGCGTTAGACGCGAGCGTAGTAGCCTTGTATGAATTTCTGTTTTTCTTATATCTCTTCAAAGAAATCATACAAGGAGTATGACGAGTGTATATACATACTGATATATTTATAATTCTAGCCTGAGAGGCCATTTTCTAAAGTTTAGGAGTCTAGCGAGGCTAGACACCGGTCAAGAATTTTTGAGTTAAGCTTTTAAGCTGTCGCTTGCATAGCGCTTTCCTTTAAAGTTTTCTTGGGGAAATATTATTGTTTGTCGAAATTACTTTTGTCCACTCACTCTGACGTAATTAAATATTTTCCCCCTGGGCCTTTCCTTCGTTTTTAAATGCCCAGTCTGTAGAGTTCGGGTGGGGTCTAGAAGAAGGCGACGAGGCATAGTCACCCATCTTTCCGCTACTGTTCGCCAGTAGGTTATCTGTTTAACCCACTAGGATTTTTATCAGCTTCCGTTGTCTTTCTTGTAGTAGCTCTGAATACTTTCGGAAAAATAATTGTGTATTATTTTATTCGGTTATTTGGATTGAGTTGAAGATTGATATTTTGGTTAAGACGGTGTTCTATATTTTTCTGGGTTAGGGTTGTCCATTTTCAAGGGAGGTTTGCCGAGTTCTTCGGTAAATTTTCCTTGGAGGTGGTCCCCGCAGGACTTACCTCGGGTTTCAGGGTGAAATTCGGGGTGGGTCTTGACAGTTGGAATCAGAGCTCTAGGTTTCATTTTTTGCCTCCTTAATACTATCATATTTGCCTAAGAAGCACGTAGTTCCTATAGAGTGGTGGTCCGACCGCGGCGAATTCACTAGCATTATATGCTTTGGATGCTATGTGTTATTAGGTATGTGTGATAGTTCTGTTAGTCTTGTGTATAGACTACTAAATATCTCATTCCTCAGGTACTATGCCTCCTAGACGCCGACCCTTGGTAGCTACCTCGACCAACGCGAATGAGGGTGATGAGGTTAGAAGATTAGTTGATTCCATTGGGAATATGTTGAGGGGTGTATTAGACAGGGTTCAGCACCCACGGTCTGTGAGGAAGAATGATGTCTTCGATGCTGGGGCAATTGAGTTCAAGGGTGCTAAGGGACCCCTTGATGCATACACATGGGTAGACAAGATGGAAAAAGCTTTTAAGAGCACTGATATACCGGAAGAAAAGAAAGTGAAGATGGCAGTGACTTTTCTGGATGACTCAGCGCATCATTGGTGGACTCTCGCTAGCAGAAATAATGGTGGTGCTCAGGACATGACTTGGGAGCAGTTTAAGATGCTCTTCTTAGGTCAGTATTTCAGTCATGCTCATCGTATCAGGATCCAGTCGAATTTTCTGAACATGAAGAAGAGGGATGATGAGGGTGTCATCGAGTTTGAGCAGAGGTTCACTACCTTGAGCTACCATGTGCCATATTTGGTTCCTGATGAGAGGACCAGGATTGACATGTTCATTGGAGCACTTGGCGGAGTGTACGCCGATAAGATGATCGGTGTTATCTACCCGACCTTTCTTGATGCGGTTAATGCAGCCATGGCCATCGAGACCAGGAGAACTTATAGTGCAAGGCCCCAAGATTTCAGTGGTCCCAGCCAGGGTCCATCGAAGAAGGCCGCTTCATCATCCGCTTCTGGATCTTCAGCGGGTAGTGGCAGTAGTGGAGGATCGGGTTATGGTCCTCGGAGTAGAACTAGAGGACATTTCAAGAGACCTTTTAGGAGCCAGTTGGGTAGGCAGCAGACCGGTCAGTATAGTGCTGGTGGTAGTTCCCAAGGGGGATCATCTGATGGTCAAACTTTTTCCTTTGGTCAGCAGCAGTCATCTGGGTGCTTTGAGTGTGGTGGTCTTGATCATTTCAGGAGAGACTGTCCTTTGTTGGCACAGAGGACCGCCCCTACTCAGCTAGTCGATCAGTCTTCAGCTAGAGGTTCCAGTGGTGGTTCTCACGGTGGTTCAGCAGCCAGGGGTGGCTCTCAGTAGAGTGGTGGTCAGCGTGGACGTCCCATGACTCGCGCTTGACTTCATGCTATGACCCAGCAGGAGGGTCGTACTTCTCTAGATGTCATTGTAGACATATAAAATTTAACGATAATAATAGTCGTTGAATAATCCAAGAAAATACGTGGCTCGTGAGTCAACAAAATTGGAAAGCCGTTGGAAATAACATGTGGCAACGTGGAAATGATCGGCCGACAACAAAACCTTAAATCCCGATTGAAATCAATTATCAAGTGTCGATTGATGATGTGACTTCGCCAGGCGAACAACACTTCGCCAGGCAAAATAGACTTCACCAGGCAAAATAGACTTCGCCAGGCGAAATGACTTCGCAAGGCGAACAAGTCTTCGTGAGGCGAGCTAGGCTTGGCGAGGTGAAATGGACTTCGCGAGGTGACCTTGACTTCGCAAGGCGAAATGGACTTCGCGAGGCGAGCTAGGCTTGGCGAGGTGAAATTGACTTCGCGAGGTGAACTTGACTCCGCAAGGTGAAATGGGTTCCACGCGCGTAGATTAACATAAAGGCTAGGCGAGATGGCCCCGCGTAAGGGGAACCTCGCGAAGGAGCTAAACGACAGAGTTCACATGTCCAAGAGAAGTCGTCCGCGAAGTGGGATTAGAAATCACCGCTTGCTTGGAAATCAAGCTTCCTCGCGGGATACCTTCCATATCCGCGAGATAGCGTAAGGATCTTGCTCAAAACAGGACATTCAATCCAAAGCGATCTGGGCATATCTAAATCTCAAGATATGATTGATTTGATTATGTTAAAATCGGCAAGTAAATCAGTCAAGATCCATTGATTCGATTAAGGAAATATTATTGATTCAGAATCTTCATTACATGCCTTAAGTAGAGGCATGCTAACACTATAAATACCCCCTCTCATACCAAGAGGAGAGAGCATAAAAGAAGGCAGCGAACTAGAGAGAGAGAAATCCCTCCGCGAGCTCAGAAGTCTCCCCTAAACCTTTGAAGAACTATCAAGCTCCCCAGATAGCCAGTTCTTCACTAGATCTTTGAAGAACTATCAAGCTCCCAAAATAGCCAGTTCTTCACTAAACCCAAATCCAAATCCCAAATACTTGTTACGTGATCAATCCGCGTAACCCTCAAGAACAAGTGCTTGTCACCCTTGAGTTAGACCTAAATTCGGAGATAGAATCAGAGGAGTTCACAAAGATTGTAACCCGCATTCGCATTGATTTAAATTAAATTATTCTTTGTACACGTGTCTTTCTGTTATTTGTTGCAGATATTTTCGTGTTTACAAAATTGGCACTCAACTTGGGTAAATAAATATACAGTTATCTCACACGCACAGTTTAAATGAAGTAGTAACTTTTCTCCGAGTCCAAGACCGAGTCAAAACTAGTAGCAGCTTCATGGATCACGTAGCCTCCCCACTATCTGAGTAGTGTAAGTAACTACCTCTTCCACAACCTCACCCCCTCGTCTATATATTAACCCTCATCAACACCCCCATAATCACATTTCACCGAGCCTTCTTCTAGCTTTGCGTAATTCTGAGATTGAGAAAGAGAGCTAGTACTCTGAAACTGAAAAACCCTCCAATGGCTGCTTTGAAAACAAGTTTGTTCTGCCTCGTCATTGATTATAGGAAGCTTAATCAAGTCACAATGAAGAACAAGTATCTGTTGCCTCGCATTGATGATTTGTTTGATCAGTTGAGGGGTGCTTCTGTTTTCTCAAAGATTGATTTGAGATCTGGTTATCATCGGTTACGGATCCGGGAGAGTGACGTAGCCAAGATTGCCTTTCGATCACGCTATGGTCATTATGAGTTTGTGGTGATGCCTTTTGGACTTACTAATGCACCCGCGGCGTTCATGGATCTCATGAATAGGGTGTTTAGTCCATATCTTGACCGTTTCGTCATTGTATTCATAGATGATATTTTGGTGTACTCAAAAAGTGAGAAGGAGCATGCCAAACATCTAAGATTGATATTGCGGACTTTGAGAAATGCTCAGTTGTTTGCCAAGTTCAGCAAGTGTGAATTTTGGCTGGATAAAGTGGGATTCTTGGGTCATGTAGTTTCAGCAGAAGGTGTTAGTGTGGATCCCCAAAAGGTGGAAGCAGTGTCCAGTTGGAGAAGACCCGCCTCTGTGACGGAGATTCGTAGTTTCTTGGGGTTAGCAGGTTATTATCGGCGATTTGTGCAAGACTTTTCAAAGATTGCAGCTCCACTAACAAGATTGACCAGGTAGGGAGTCAAGTTTGAATGGTCAGATCAGTGTGAGCAAAGTTTTCAAGAATTAAAGAGTCGCCTGACTAGTGCTCCTGTTTTGGTGCTTCCGGATGATAGTGGGGAGTATGTGGTTTATTGTGATGCTTCTAAACAAGGTCTAGGCGGAGTATTGATGCAACATGATCGAGTTATTGCTTATGCTTCTAGGAAATTGAAGCCACATGAGGTGAATTATTCCACCCATGATTTAGAGCTTGCAGCAGTAGTTTTTACTCTCAAGTTGTGGAGACATTATCTTTATGGAGCCAAGCTAAGTGTCAGATTTTTACCGATTACAAGAGTCTTCGATATGTGTTCACTCAAAAGGAGTTAAATATGAGGCAAAGAAGGTGGATGGAGTTGATCAGTGATTATGATTGCACTATTGAGTATCATCAGGGAAAGGCTAATGTGGTAGCTGATGCTCTTAGTCGCAATCCCTCCATATCTTTATCTCACCTGAGGATGGTTTGAGTTCCACTTCTATGTGAGTTGTGAGCTACAGGAGTGGATTTAGCGGTGGATGAAGTGGGTGTCTTGGTAGCTAGTTTCCATGTGAGGCCAGTTTTGGTGGATAAAGTGCGTGAGGCGCAGTATAATGATCCTTCCTTAGCTCAGTTGATGGAAAGAGCAGTGAATGGAGCAGTGATGTGCTCATATTATCCTATATTTATATGTCTCATAATCTTTGTTTTTGCATTAAGTTTCCTTATTTGTGATTGATTTATGTTATTTTAGTGTTTTTGTAGGTTTGTGTCATAGAGAGAATAAAATGAGCTAAAATGCGCAAAAAAAGGATTGAAAGGCTACTGCAATCCCAAGTCCCAGAATCTGCGTGTGCAGAACATCCAACTTTGCCGAATTACTGGGAATTACTCGGATCGAATCAGACTATGAGCCTTATATCATTGGAAAGCTACGGAAGTTTACTTTCTGTAGAAATTTACGGATCTCGATTTCGATACTTCTAGACTGAGTTATGATTGTTTGAATGAAGAAATGTCAGATCAGCAAATCTGTTCGGATTTACAAGCTTTTGTGGAGAACTCAAGTTCTGTGTCACAAGATCGTCAACCCTAAAACTTTAAGGACAATAATGCAGATGAAGATTCAAGGAGTACATGTATTTCTAGTTCTACAAGAGATATCTCAAGGTTTTCCCATTCCATATCAAGAAAGGAGTCTGAATCCAAGTTCTACAAAGAAATATGAAGTCAAAGATGAGCAGGAAACTTCTGTATATAAAGGAGCACGAATTTCACATGAAAATGGGAGGTCTCAGAAGCACATTGTAGACGCCTAAAGGAGCAGAGACCATCCAACCATCCATCTTCACCTTCATTCCCTTTCCATTCTTTTTATGTTTTTGTTATGTTTTCTTTAGTCATGTTTAGTTAAACCTTTTCTAGGGTTAGGATGATGCCCTAGTATGATTGTTTATGTTTTTGATGATTGATTAATAGATTTATAGTTTCGTTATGATGAATTCTTAGTCACTATTTTAATTGATGCTATATGTTTGAGTTCTTTGATTGATCACCTTAGGGCTTTGCATCTAGTAAATTAGAAGATGAATTTGAGGCGTAACTGCAATATAATTCAAATTAGCTTCTTGTGATTAATAATTGTGAATTACATTATTGTCGTAACTGAAGTAATGGTTTGCATGATTCTCTTGTTTTCTAGAACGTAATGAGTCTTACATGTTAAATTTATGCCGTAATTGGATAGACTGCATGCTAGGATATACGAACTCTGCTGTACCTGGAGAGAATCATACACTTAAGGAAAACTATGGTGTAAGTGCGGTAACTGGACTTAGATACGGGAATTGTCATCTAGAGAAACGAAAGAGTCTGTTAGTTGCATCAAAGCATGAATATGATTGTTAGTGGTTGATTCTGTGTTGTTAGTTTAGGTATTTCATAATTTTAATAGAACTAATAATCCTCGTGGGAACGACAACCCCTTTTCTTCCATTTACTATACTACATCCACCCTGTATACTTGCAGGAATTCCATCAAGCAGCCGTGGATTTTTCGGTAAGAAGAGATGGAACCTTATTGTTCAAGAATAGGCTGTGTGTTCCAAAGAGGAATAAAGAGTTAAAGATAGAGATAATGGAGGAAGCTCATAGTTCTGCATATGCTGCTCATCCGGGTAGTACAAAAATGTATCGGACTTTGAAGGATTATTATTGGTGGCCTAACATGAAGAGGGAAATTGCAGCTTTTGTGAGTAGGTATCTGATTTGTCAGCAGGTGAAAGCTGAAAGGCAGAAACCTTCAGGGTTGCTTGAGTCGTTGCAGATTCCAGTGTGGAAGTGGGACCACATCACCATGGATTTTGTTTTCAGTTTACCTCCTACCCGTGAAGGGCATGACGAAATTTGGGTGATTGTGGATAGACTCACTAAATCTGCACATTTCTTGCCGGTGGGAAAGAAGTATACACTGGATAGATTGGCGGAGCTTTATGTGAATGAGATCGTGAGACTTCATGGCGTACCTGAATCCATAGTGTCAGATCGGGATCCTAGATTTGCTTCTAAATTCTGGGAAGCTCTTCAGGCAGCATTAGGTACCCGACTACACTTCAGCACTGCTTTTCATCCTCAGACTGATGGGCAATCAGAGAGGACTATCCAGACTTTGGAGGATATGTTGAGATCATGTGCCTTGCAGTTCAGGGGGAGTTGGGATAAGAACCTATCTTTGATGGAGTTTGCTTATAACAACAGCTTCCATTCGAGTATTGGTATGACGCCTTTTGAGGCACTGTATGGGAAGCAATGTCGCACGCCCTTATGTTGGAATGAAGTCAGAGAAAGAGAGCTTTGTGGTCCTGAGATTATCCATGACACAAATGAGAAGATCAAGGTGGTCAGAGATAGACTCAAGGCCGCTCAGAGTAGGCAAAAGAGTTATGCAGATGTCCGCATGAAGGACCTTGAGTTTCAAGTGGGTGATTGGGTGTTGCTGAAACTATCTCCTTGTAAAGGGGTAGTACGTTTCGGTAAGCGTGGGAAGCTTAGTCCGAGGTATATTGGGCCTTATGAGATAATAGAGCGAGTTGGCTCTCTTGCCTATCGGTTAGTGTTGCCTTCAAAGTTGTCCAGGATACATAATGTGTTTCATGTATCCATGCTTCGCAAGTATATTGCCGATCTTTCTCATGTGCTTGAAGAGCAGCCGATTAGTTTGCAGAAGGATTTGTCCTATGAAGAGGAGCAGGTTCAGATTCTTGACCGAAAGGAGCAAGTGCTTAGGAACAAGACAATCCCGCTTGTCAAAGTACTTTGGAGAAGCCATCAAGTAGAGGAAGCTACTTGGGAATCTGAGGAGCAAATGAGACAACAGTATCCTTATCTCTTTGAGTAGTGTTTTTGTAAATTTTGGGGACGAAATTTTTATAAGGAGGGGAGAATTGTCACGCCCCGACTCTTAAATTTTACCTTATTTACTAGCATGGTGTTAATAAGAATTTTACCGTTTTCGTCATTGAGTTTATAGTTCTAAGGTCCCTAGAGGTGTGTTGAGGGACGAATATTTCGAAAGAATTATTCGAAAGAAGAAATTGTGACGACGGTAAAAATGGTAATTTTTGCTAGTAGAAGGTAATTTTTATTGGGGTATTATTTTTGGGGTGTTGAATTTTGGAATGGGTTTATATTTGGTGATGTTGGACCCGTTGGGCCGAGCCCAACTCATTTCCCTCTCTCCTCTCTCTCTCCCTCCCGTCTCTCTCTCTCTCCCCGAGCCCTCACTGTCAGAAAATTTTGACCGCCCGTTCGCCGCCGTCCGGCCGCCCCAAAACGCCGCGCTGGTTCCAATTGATCGGTCTCCAACCCAGCTTCCATTCTAGACCGGTGGGAGCCACCCTAGTGCCACCGTGTGAGAGAGAAGCCGCCCGAAAGCCCCGACTGCCTTAGGGGTAATTTTTCATATTTTTGAATTTGTTTTTATGAGAGGAGTTTAATGAAATAAAGTTTGGAATTTTTGGAGGAGTTTTGATAAGGTTTGAGATTTTTCAATGATTAAGGATTATGGCGGTTATTAGAATGGAAATTCGACAGTTGGTTGAGCATGATTTAAACTCTAAAAAGGATAATTATGGCTATCGGTGATTGTGGTGAAATTAGAGCCTTAATAGTTTAGAAGTGGAGAAAGTGGGCAAGGGAGGAGAATTCTTAGGCTCCCTTTTATTTTGGAATATTTATTAAAGCTTTAATCTAGTTTGGAGACTTAATATTATTTATTGTTCAGGACGTGAGGAGGATCGTGTGGAGGACGCCTCGGATCGTTGGCAAGCATAGTCGAGCACTGTGAGTGGACCTTTGATTTTAATGTCATGCATGCGCTAAAGTTTATTTAATTTCAAAGGCATCTGGAGATTTAATATTTTCTTGGATTAATGAGTTCCATTTATTTTTCCGGAACTCTCTAGCTAATTTTAGTTGACATGTGGGACATGTCAAGTGATTTATATTATTACGTAATATTTCAAAGTATAGTTGGGAACTGTACTAAGCTCTATGGATTTTTTATAATTTTTGGGGAAGTGTTGATCTCTTATTTTAATATTTTACTTCACCATAAAAGGGTTGATATATATTGATTATTGCTTACTAATCATTATTAGCGGTCCTCACCATAGGTGAGTAGAGCGCTTAGCGTAGGACGCTATTATAACCTGGGAGGCAACCGATCGGTATTTATATTTATTGTTAGCTAGCCATTATTACCGGTCCTCACTATAGGTGAGTAGAGCGCTTAGCGTGAGACGCTATTATAGCCTGGGAGGCTCCGACCCTAGCCTGGGAGGCTCATCGTTATGGTGAAACCTCTTCCCCATTTTTATTATTTATTGGGAACCAATGGGATTGGTTCATCATTTTTATCCTTAAATATTTTTGGAGAATTTCCAAGAGTGGCATGCATAAGTATTTTTCTTAATGGAAAACTTGGGAGAGCATAACCTTGATTTCTATCGCTCCATATTTTAGCCAATGTTATTGTTATTTATTTTTGTCCACTCAAGCTAACGTTTTAAATGCTTCTCTCCTGAGCTTTTAGTTTTTAAATGCCCAGTCTGCAGATTTCGGTTCGGCGAGTCATATTTTCCACCTCATCCAGTTTTCTCTCGTAGGTTACTAGATTAACCTACTTGTATATTTTCTCGTTTCCTTCTATTAGTTGCTCTGATAACCATGAGATCTTGTATTTAATTTATGGTAAAGTGTGTTAAGAGTGTATGACTAAATTTAGGAGTGATTTGAAAGAATTATTTGGTGAGATTGTATGAAAAATTAAATTATGGAATTGTTTGAGATACTATGTTTGTGAGGTGGTGGATGTTTATTTGGGGGAGCGGGTGGCTCCAGGAGATGTTGAATATTTTGGTATAGAACTGTATTGGGAGTTGGTATTTTTTTTCAGGTAGGGTTACCAATTTTCAAGGGAGGTTATGCTAAAATTTTGGTAGAATTTCCTTTGAGGTGGGTCCCGCAGAGTTTATTCCGGATTTCAAAGGAAAATCCAGGGTAGGTCCTGACAATAGTTTTATTTGTCTTAGAGGCATGCTTCTTTATATGTATTATGATGTACATACACCCCACTTTTTGTCTATAATATCCAAGCAGGCGTCCTTCTAAACCAGTACTGGAACTCTAGTGCTAGAAAGAAATAAGATACGTACATAGGTATATGTACCAACTTCCAGAAAGAAGATCGGTACAAATGAAATGCAACATGCTTGAAGGGAAAGGGGAGCAAAGAGCAGTGAGTTGTCTGCATCCATCCATTCAACCCTAAACATAATGATAAACGTGCACCCTCAGCCCCGTTTGTATGGTGGGAAATCATGGTATGAAAATAAAATTAGTTTCATTTTTTATTCTAATGTGTTGTTTGGTTGTAAATAAAGATTGTAAAGAAAACAAAAAATGAGATATGATTGGAAATTGACCCCGTCATAAAGCGTGAATTGAATTACCTAGTGAGGGGTGATATTTTATTTTCATTCCCACCGTTAAAGGTAAATTATAGAAATTAGCCATCTAAAAAATTTATATTCCCTTTAATAGATCACATATGTAATTAATAAAAGGGTGTTATTGGAAATTAAAGCTTTCAATTTCATTATTATGACTTATTAAATATTGTGTAATAAGAATGGAAATGAATTACTAATTTAATTACAATATCAACCAAACACCTACATGGAAATACTAAAACTTTTTCCATTCCAAATCAGTACGGAAAGAAAAATAAATCATTTCCCTATCTTGGTATTCCTGCTAACCAAATGAGGCCTCACATGTATATATAATGGTACAAATGGCTTACCAAATGAACCACCTCTAGCAACTCCCACGCTTATTTGCACTATCTTCATGGGTCTATTTCTACTAACAAAGTCCCAGAATCTACCTACATATAAAGGAGTAGGCTGCATTACTCCGGGAGCAAATTGCTCCCTCTACGGCATGTAAGCCGACGTCAAGCCAAGCGACAGTCTTATGGTTTGACAGAGTTTAACTACAAGGGCAGATTAGTCATTTCATGGGTAGGGTAGACACAGAAACGAGGGGAAAATAGGTCCAATTCATTATTGATAACTTTATCCGGTTAGAGTATGTAAGGCTCACCTTGATTTGAGCTGCATTACTGGCATGATGTTAATAAGAGTTTTACCGTCTTCGTCAATGAGTTTATAGTTTAATTGGTCCCCTGAGGGGTTTTGGGGGACGAGTATTTTGAAGGGATTATTCGTAGTGGAAATATTTGCCGATAGTAAAAATGTTAAATTTTGGCTAGTAAAAGGTAATTTTTATTGGGGTATTATTTTGTGGTGTTATTTTTTGGAGTTGGGTTTATATTTGGTGTTGGACCGGTTGGGTTTGGAAAGCCCAAACCATTTTCTCTCTCTTCTCTCTCCTCCCTCCCGATTCTCTCTCTCCCTCTCTCTCCCCCCTGCCGGACGTTCCCCACGCCCGTCCGCCGCCGTCCGGCCACCGTAGGTCGCCGTACCGGTCCCAAACGGTTGGCCATCTCCTCCTCTTCCTTCCTGGACCGGTGGCAGCCTCCCTAGCACCGCCATGAAGGAGAAATCGAACCCGGAAGGTCCTACTGTTTGGAGTGCTCTGTCGCCGGAACTCGCTCCTCCGGCCACCATAGCCGGAGCCACTTAGCTCGTTTGGAAGCCCTCCTCCCGTGTAGCAATCCCTCCAAAGGATTCGCTCCCTCTCGAGCTAGGTAAGGAGAATCGGTGAGTTGAAGTTCTAGGGCTCAAATCACTGTTTTGGTTCGATTACCCTATCTAGGCTTGGAATTTGTGTTTGTGCTAGTTAGGGAAGTTGTTGTGCGTGTTGAGAGGAAGGATGTGCTAAATTTTGGTAGGTATTGGAGGTCGCCGGAGTCGGCCGCCGGCCGCTGTTGTTAAGAGAATTTTTAGGGTTTTAGATGTGTTTTCTTAAGGGGAGTGTATTGATGTGAAGTTTGGAATTTTTGGAGGAGTTTTGGATAGGTTTTAGATTTTTATAAGATTTGTGAAATATGGCGGTTAATGAGATATAATGCAGCTGTTGGTTAATTGTTGTTAGGACTGGAGAGAGTGGTAATAAGGATGTCGATATTGTGGTAAAGTATGGATCAAAGCGAAGTTGAGAATTAAGACGTTAGGCATGGATGAGCGTGCAAAGCTCATAATTAATTTTGCCTAATTTTATATAAGCTTTGGGTTATAGTTGAAGATTTAATTATGTTTTTGGAACAAGACGTGAGGAGGCTCGAGCAGAGGAGGCCTCGGACCAACATCAGGCTTAGGCCTAATTTGTGAGTGGACTTTTGTTTTAAATAATGTGCATGTAAATGGTTTATTGATGAATAATTTTGGTTATTTTCTTTTGTTGGAGAATAACCGAAATTGAGAATTTCAGTGATTATATATTCATATATAGATGATTATGAGGATAGTATGTATATAAATAAATGTTAGCTAGCTATACGTGCTTTTCCGCCATAATGAGATAAAATACCATTATGGTGTGACGTGAGCATTAGACGCAATTGTCATAGCCCTATATGAATATAATAATAATTCATATAGGAAATATGCATGTATATATACACCCGTCTTTTCCGCATAATGAGGTAAAATTCCATTATGGCGTGACGTGAGCGTTAGACGCAAGCGTAGTAGCCTTGTATGAATTTTTATTTTTCTTATATTTCTTCATAATAAATCATACAAGGAGAATGACGAGTGTAAATACATACATATATATATATATATAGTTTAGCCTGAGAGGCTGTATTTAATTAAGTTTCGGAGATTAACCGGAGTTAGTCATGTACTTGCCAGTTTTTGAGTTGAGAGCTTTTAAGCTGTCGCATGCATCATAATTTCTATGGAAATTAATTTGGGAAAACATAAAGAATTTTTCTTTTAAATTTATTTTTGTCCACTCACTCTAACGGTTTCAAATGTTTTCCCCTGGGCTCTTCGTTTTTAAAATGCCCAGTCTGCAGAGTGCGGGTCGGTACTAGTAGGAGGAGACGAGACATAGTTACCCATCTATCAGCCACTTTTCACCAGTAGGTTACCTGCTTAACCTACTAGGGTATTTTCCTGCTTCCGTTGGTTTTAGTAGCTCTGAATACTCTTGGGATTATTGTATAATTTTCTTGGTGGTGTGCTATGATATATGTTATAGTATTTTCAAATTTATGGGTTGAAATGGAGAATGGTTAATTTATTATAAAGAGTAGTTTTTCTATTTTCCGGGTTAGGGTTGTTCATTTTCAAGGGAGGTTTGCCGAGTTTTTCGGTAAATCTTCCTTGGAGGTGGACCCCGCAAGACTTACCTCGGGTTTCAGGGTGAAATTCGGAGTGGGTCTTGACAGTTGGTATCAGAGCTTTAGGTTTCATTTCCTGCCTCCTTAGTACTATCATATTTGCCTAAGAAGCACGTAGTTTCTATAGAGTGGTGATCCGACCGCGGCGGATTCACTAGCATTTTATGCTTTGGATGCTATGTGTTATTGGGTATGTGTGATAGTTTTGTTAGTCTTGTAAACAGACTACTAAATATCTCTTTCCTCAGGTACTATGCCTCCTAGACGCCAACCCCGTGTGGCTACCTCGACCAACGCAAATGACGGTGATGAAGTTAGAGGATTAGTTGATTCCATTGGGAATATGCTGAGAGGTGTTTTAAATAGGGTTAAGCACCCTCGGTCTGTGAGGAAGAAGGATGTCTTCAATGCTAGGGCAATTGAGTTCAAGGGTGCCATGGGACCCCTTGATGCATACACTTGGGTAGATAAGATGGAAAAGGCTTTTAAGAGCACTGATCTGCCGGAAGAAAAGAAAGTGAAGATGGCAGTGACTTTTCTAGATGACTCAGAGCATCATTGGTGGACTCTCGCTAGCAGGAATAATGGTGGTGCTCAGGACATGACTTGGGAGCAGTTTAAGACGCTCTTCTTGGGTCAATATTTCAGTCATGCTCATCGTAGTAGGATTCATACGGATTTTCTGAACATGAAGAAGAGGGTTGATGAGGGTGTCATAGAGTTTGAGCAGAGGTTCACTACCTTGAGCTACCATGTGCCATATTTGGTTCTGTTTTGGCCACGATCCTCAGTGCGCGGAGCAGAGGTTTCTAGCGAACAAAGAGAAGAGGGGAGTGTTGCGGGCGTGCCACCTCGTGGACGAGGAAAGAGTAGTAGGGGTGCGCTTGACTTCTTGATCAGGCTAAGGGGGTTACAAGTGCCACCTCAGACGAGGATTTACGAGCACAAGTGATCGATACTCACGGCGGCGCGAGCAGAGCAACTATAGGGAGTTCAGAGAGAAGTCGGGGGGTAGAGTCCGGAGGGCTCTGAAGAAGAAACCTAGGCGGTGGCGCTTAGGGTTAGGGTTTCGAGGAGCTCGAAGGGCAACTGGTTTGCAGTTTGTATTGGTTTTGTGTTTGTTTTTTGAGAGAGTGTTGAGACGTTTGTCTGTTTTTGTTTGAGTGTATTGAGAGTTGTCCTTTTCTGTATACCTTCAACCCCTTTATATAGTGGTTCGACTTGAAACCCTAATAGCACAAGGGCACTGTTACGTCCATGCAAACCAACCATCTTGTGACACATGTCCAGTTCGCACACTCCATTCCGCGCATAGGGCATTGCTTCCGCGCCGCCAACTGTTGAGTCCTATGCGGACTGAAATCCGTCCCGCGGGCTGTCACAGGAGGCTATCTCGCGTGCTCCTGAAGCTCGCTTCCAATTCGCAGGCTATTGCAGCTCGCGGACTTTAGAAGGGCTTTTTATATTAAAAGGGGCCACAAGGATTGGCCCGAAGCATGTCAAATACTTGTAAACGTCTTCAACGATTATTTGTGGTGCGCGCTGACTCCGCATATGCTTCCTCGCGAAGTCCTTTACGCGAGCCAGTTCGCCAGTGCCTCGCCTCGCCTACTCGGAGAGTCAATCTCACCTCGCCTACTCGGAGAGTCAATCTCACCTCGCCTACGCGGAGAGTTAAATAGTAATTCCGCGCGAAGTCATTCCGCGCGCGAGCTAAGTGTTCTATGCGAACTGCGTAGTCCGCCTATTTCCATTCCGCGCGCGAGCTAGGTGAAGTCCAGTTCGCATGCAGTTCGTTCCGCGTGAAGTCTTAGTCGGCTCGCGTGGTCTCATTGGCGGGCCGACATTTGTAAACTTAGAGAAACTTGGGCTCGCCGGTATAACATGGACCAAGAAATAATTAATATTTACATCGACATTTACTGTCCAGTAAAATATTAATTTAGGCGTAAACAGGTTCCTGATGAGAGGACCAGGATTGATATGTTTATTGGGGCACTTGGTGGAGTGTATGCAGATAGGATGACAGGTGTTATTTACCCGATTTTTCTTGATGCGGTTAGTGCAACCATGGCCATCAAGACCAAGGGAACATATAGTGCTCGGCCCCATGATTTTAGTGGTCTCAGTCAGGGTCCATCTAAGAAGGCTGCTTCCTCATCCGCTTCTGGATCATCAGCTGGTAGTGGTTATAGCAGCAGATCGAGCTCTGGTGCGCGGAACAGGGCTAGAGGACGTTTCAGGAGACCTTTCAGGAGTTAGTTGGGTAGGCAACAGACTGGTCAATTTGGTGCTGGTGGCAGTTTCCATGGTGAGACATCTAGTGGTCAGACTTTTTCTTTTGGGCAGCAACAGTCTTTTGGGTGCTATGAGTGTGGTGGTCAGGATCATTTCAGGAGGGATTGTCCATTATTGGCCCAGAGGACCACCCCTGCCCCTACTCAGCCATTCGGTCAGTCTTCAGCCAGAGGCTCCAGCAGTGGTACCCATGATAGTTTAGCAGTCAGGGGTGGAAATCAGCAAAGTAGTGGTCAGCATGGACGTCCCATGACTCGTGCTAGACTTCATGCTTTGACTCAGCAGGAGGGTCATACATCTCCAGATGTCATCATTGGTACGTTATTAATTTTTGGCCAGCCAGCTTTTACTTTAATTGATCCCGGAGTCACGCATTCATTTATGTCTAGTAGATTCGCCCTCCATGCCAATGTGCCATCATCGTCTCTTCCAGGCGAGTGGCATGTGTCTCTACCCTCCGATGAGGTGATGAGAATAAATTGGGTGTTTAGTGGTTGTGAAGTATAGATAGAAGGGACTAAGTTTAAGGCGGATCTAATCCCTTTAGATATTGTGGAGATTGATGTGATCTTGGGAATGGACTTTTTAGAGGCTTATAGAGCTATGGTAGATTGTTTTCGAAAAGAAGTGGTGTTTCGAAGTCCAGATGGATTTGAGGTTGCATTTCAAGGGGAAAGAGATGTTATTTCGAGTTGCTTGATATGAGCTGTGTTGATACCCAAAATTCCACGAGCTAGTTTCTCTAAGTTGACATATGTCCATAGCCTTATTGGGCCTTCATCCAAGCCCAATATAGTCGAAGAGACCTCCTTGAAAAGCAACAAATTCAGGTCCCGCCATGCAAACATAACACGTAGACCCAAGCTACGTCCTTTGGGGCTTACAGAGGGGATGTGGTGTGGAAGGTAACGGATCCTGTGAGGCCCATCGTCAAGATGATGTTCATCAATAACTTTGGACTTGGGACCAAAGCTCATGCATGATGGACAAAGTCTTAATATGGGCTAGTGAGAGAAATTAAAACCAAGCCCAGCAAAATCTTTAACCCATTAGACTTATTATTTTCCTACCCAAAGCCCATGTAGTTAAACTGGTCCCAGAAACCTAATACACGTCTCCAACTTCTGCTGCTGTAAATCTATATTCAGGATTTTTGGCACTCCCAAGAAATCGTCTGTCCCCAAATCTCTATAGTATCACGGCAGCAGGCTACGGCCTAGACCTACCATCGTCACCCTTCTGTCTCCCCTTCACCAACTTGCTTCCATGGGGGAAACCACCCACCAAAGCTTGAAAACCACCTGTCCAAAACTGAGAGGTTTCTCTCAGACCCTTCGTTTTCCAGCAACAACTCTCCTCCCTCATCTTACCTATAAAAAGGGCAGCTCACTGCTGCTAGAAACCATCATCGACAACCCAGAAAACCTCTAGAGATCATGCTTCATCTCTAGAACCCTAGCTCCCCTTACTTTCAGTCAGTTCTCATTCCATAAACCCTCCATAACCTAGAATCAAGCTCTCTCACTAAACTCACAGGCTCCCAGCTCCTCCACCATATCCACCTGTAAGTCGTTTCTTTTTTTAGAATCGCTGCCGTTACTGTGGAATCGTTGCTGTTACGGCTGTTGATACGTCAAACAAGCCGCCGCTGTTACGTCAAACAAACTGCTGCTGTTACAGTTGAGAAGCAGACTACTGCTGTCATTATCAAGCTGATCACAACAGAGTCGTTCTTGGATCCCATCCTCGATCGACTTTGGGCCTGGTTTCGCTTAAGCATTGAGGGCCTGCTGTTCCAAACCCTACAAGCACAAAAACACCCTCACATTTTTGGCGACTCTGCTGGGGACCAGGCTGTGATTCGCTTAATGGCTCCACAACGAAAGAAGAAGAATAACAGCGGCATGCCTTCTCAAGAACAACCGGAGCAGGCTGATTCTGTCTCCAGGCATGTTGAGCAATCACAACAACAAGAAAGGCTAGAGGAGGAGGAAGGAATCACTACGTCAGATTTAGCGAATATCCTCAACTCCTTTGGGAGAACCCAGAGAGAAATGGTTGACACCATGAAGCAGTTGGTGAGCACAATTCAAGCAACAAAGCCGTCAGGGCAACCAAATAATGAAGCACAGCGAGAGAAAGTCTCTCATGAAGAGTCTGCCGCAGCCAAAGAACCTGATCAGAGGGCTCCCACCTTTGTCACACAAGAAGATGTTGTCGCCATGCTGGAAAAAGAGCTGCATCGTAGCTCTGAAGATTGGAAGTATGCCCCTCAGCCTCCTTATCCATCAAGCATAATGCATTTGGCATATCCAAAAAATTATGAGACACCCACATTCACTTTGTTTGATGGAAGAAAGGGCAGTCCAAAAGAGCACATAAGTCGATTTATCGACGCTCTTGGTCCTCATGCAAGCAACCACAATCTTAGGCTAAGGGAATTCTCTAAAACCCTTACTGATCGTGCATACACCTGGTATACCACGCTAGCTCCTGGTTCCATTCGCACTTGGGATGAAATGGCAGGCAAGTTCTGTAGGAAGTATTTCCAACATGAAGAACGGGTGACTATTGCTCAGCTGAATAACACCAGGCAACAAGCAGGAGAAAACTTGGTGGAGTTTGTGCGCCATTTTCGTGATTTAGCATTGGATTGCTATGATGAGAAGGACGAGGAGTCACTAGTGGAAATTTGCATCGGCAATATTTTACCGGAATACCGGGTCTATTTGGAGAACATCGGCATCACTCAGTTCTATAGACTCATTGAAGCTGTGAGAAGGACAAGCATGTCCGTAAAAACCACAACAAGTCAGAGGAGCTGGAGATCAGATAAAAAAGACACGTCTCAGAGGGAAACACACCATGCTCTTATGGCAGATGAAAGACATTTGAAAAGGAAGGAAAGATCTGAAACTGTGCCGGCAATACCTTGTTCGGATGAAGAACTTCATGCCATTCTTGATACTTTGTTTGCTGACGGGGTGATCAAGCCTGTGCAGCGAGAAAAGCCCCCAAGCAGGGAAGATAAGAAGAACCCAAGGTACTGCCGTTATCACCAAATAGTCGGGCATCCTACTCCTGCCTGTCAAACCTTGAGAAAAATCCTCCATGCAAAAATTGACGAGGGCACGCTCGAGCTTCCATCAAAGAAGCAAGCCATAGATGATGATCCATTGCCGAAACGGCCTGGAAAGGGCGTTTGTTCTGTCATCACTGGTGTTGATAAAACAGGCCAAGGTGAAGAGAATATGTATGGAGCTTTAACACTGAGTGTGTTTGAAAGTCCCATCGATCAAACTGCTTGGTATCAATATTGCAGGGGTCAAGGTTACGCCAACCCTTTCTTCACCCAATATGATTGGAATAACAACTTAGCCATGGAAAGCCAAAAGCGAGCACGCTTCAGCAACGATGATCATTGCTACCAGGCCTATCAAGTCACTGAAGTAGATGATGACATTGTGGAGACCAATTTCATGCGGAACAACATGCCTTCTGCCATGGAAGTTCTTCAACAAAATCCTAAATTCAAGTCCCTCTTTGATCAGCTAGAATACGGACCTGAGGCGAGGTATGCTGCTGCAAAGGCCCTGATGGATGTATCTGAGACATTTGGTCCCCAATGTTTTGCTGCCGGAACTGAAACACAAAGGGGCAGAAGTTTGCTTGAAGGTGACAATGCTATTGTATTCACTGATAAAGACATGGAGGTAGATTATCCTGATCATCGGAGGCCACTATACTGAGAAGCTCAAGTCAATGATGTACTTGTGAGGCGAGCGCTGGTTGACACAGGATCATCCTTGAATATTATATCTCTCCAAGTGTTAACTGCTGCCGGAATCTCCTTAGCCAAGATTGTGAAGACAAGCATGTCAATTTCTGGATTTGCAAACGGAAGCGAGGAAGCTGTCGGTTACATATTACTGAACCTCAAGGTTGGGCCAATTCAATCACTCACCAAATTCTATGTTGTTGATGCTGATACAAGCTACCATGCTCTGCTAGGACGCCCATGGCTGAATAAGCATAAGCTTGTGCCCTCAACTTATCATCAGTGTGTCAAAGGGAGAATTGGACTCAAACCTGTTAGGTTGCCGGGAAATCAGATTCCATTTCACCAGAGCGAAAGTCATTACACTGAGGCACAATTTTATGATGTGTTCACTGATGGAGGAGGAGCTGAATCATCCAAAGCCAGAGGCATGCCTTTGCCGTCGTGGCTTGACATTCGGGATCTCAGCAACAATGAACTTGCCAGTTAGTGAGGTCACAAAGTGCTTGTGCCCACACACGACGACCTCAATGCTCTAGGTTGGTGCTCCCGGATGGCCGCACTGTATACCGCTTATGACAGGTTGCGGGGCCTAATCCTTCCCTTGGAGAGGGCCCCAAAACAGCAGGTGCCATGGAATGTAGTCAAGTCCAAGATGAAGAAGTAAAGGAGGCTTCCATGGCGCCTGAGAATTTTCCCCTCCAAAAGGCAATGCCAGCACCAAAATGTATGCAAGATGGAAGTGCCGCTGTTACAGAAGAAATGGAAGAAGTTGATCTGAGTGATGATCCTGCTGTGCAAAAGAACGTCTCAATCTCCACCCATCTGACATATGGAGAAAGGAGCTGCCTTATTTCTTTATTGAAAGAATACAAAGATGTTTTTGCATGGAGCTACGAGGAGATGCCAGGATTAGATCCGAGCCTTGTGTGTCATACATTAAATGTGCAATTGGGGGCCAAACCGGTGGTTCAATCAAAGAGGAATTACCATCCTGACGATGAGCAGCAGATCAAGCAAGAAATCGAGAAACTCTTGGCCTCCGGTTTCATCAAGCCAATAAAGCATCCCACTTGGCTAGCAAACATTGTTCCTGTGAAGAAAAAGAATGGTCAGATTCGGGTTTGTGTTGACTTTAGAGACTTGAACAAAGCCTGCCCTAAAGATGAATTTCCACTACCAAACATGGACATCCTCATAGACTCAACCTCAGGCCATGGCATGCTATCATTTATGGACGGTTTCAGCGGCTACAATCAAATAAAAATGGCCACAAGGGATGCCGAAAAGACAGCTTTTCGCACACCATATGGAAATTTTTACTACACTGTCATGCCATTTGGCTTGAAAAACGCTGGTGCTACTTACCAGAGGGCGATGACGGCAGTGTTTCATGACATGATGGGGAAGGAAGTAGAAGACTATGTCGACGACTTGGTGGTAAAGTCCAAGACTAGAAAGGAACATTGGAGCACTTTAAGGAAGGTGTTCCAAAGGTGCAGATTATACAACCTGAAGATGAACCCTAAGAAGTGTGGGTTCGGTGTGTCCTCAGCAAAGTTTCTTGGATTTGTAGTGCACAGCAGAGGCATTGAGGTGGATCCAAGCAAAGTTCAAGCCATCGCATCTCTCCCACCACCAACAAACCAGAAAGAGTTGAAAAGTTTTCTTGGAAGGTTATCATATATCAGACGCTTCATACCTGGTTTAGCTGCTGTAATCAAGACATTTGCACCATTGCTGAAGAAGGGAACCAGGTTCACATGGAATGCCGAGTGCAAAGAAGCTTATGCAAAGATACAACAGCTTATCACCAAACTTCCAACCATGAGAGCACCAATTCCCGGCTTGCCTCTGAAAATATACCTAGCCTCTACTGATGCAGCTGTAGGAGCACTGTTAGCACAGGAAAATGAAGCCGGAAAAGAATTTCCCATTTATAATGTGAGCAAGCTTTTGGGAGGAGCTGAAACACGCTATCCCAAGGTTGAGAGGCTCTGTCTAGCACTTGTTTATGCGGCACAAAGATTACGGCATTATTTTCTAGCTCACAAACTTCAGCTCATGGTGAAAACTGACCTGGTCAGATATCTGCTGACGAGACCAACATTGTCTGGACGGTTGGCGAGGTGGCTACTCCAGTTGTCAGAATTCGACATCACATGCATGACTCCAAAGGCTATTAAGGGGCAAGCTGTGATTGATATGATCACTTTGTTCTCAGGGGAAGAAGGCTTTGATGTTTCACAAGAAATATTGGGAGAGTTACCTGAGATCTCGGCAGTAGTGGAAGAAGAAGGGTCCTGGACACTCCATTTTGATGGATCAGCCACATCTACTGGCGGAGGAGCAGGAGTTGTGCTTGTGGATCCTAAAGGGCATGCCAAGCCTTTCTCTTTCAAGCTCAATTTTCCATGCACTAATAATGTGGCAGAATACGAAGCTTTTATTGCCGGGCTGTCAACTGCACGAGAGATGAATGTGAAGAAAATTAGAGCAATTGGAGATTCAAACCTGGTCATTAGTCAATTGAAAGGAGATTTTGCAGTGAAAGAACCAGCTTTGGCGCCTTATAGAACTTTGGCAGAAGAGCTAGTCACAAGCTTTGAGCAAATAAGCCTAGAGCACATTCCTGGCAGCACCAATAGATACGCAGATGCTCTAGCTACCCTTGGTTCAAGACTTTCATTCACAAAGGAGCAACCCAACATCACTGTTATGCAAAGAAATAAGCCTTGTGTGGAGAACATGCAATCTCCAAGTCCGCCAACACCAGGCAAGAATGATTGGAGAGAATCTATCAAAGTTGAGATGTCTCAATTACACAAAGGAGGACGGTTCAAAATGTTAAAAGATTACAGTATGATGTTTGGAGAATTATACAGGCGCCTACCGGGAGGAATCTTAGCTCGCTGCGTAGATGAAAGAGAGGCTCAAAGAAGGCTGAAAGAGATACATGAAGCCATTTGTGGAGTTGAGCATGTTGTCAGTTTGTATAGAAGGTTGGAACGCAAAGGTTACTACTGGCCAAGTATGAAGCAACATGCTGCTGAGATGCAATCTTCATGCCACAAGTGCTCTATATTGATGCCATCAGAGCATGAAGGCTTTACGGCGGCAATAGCAGAAGATTGGAGGTCACCGTACTTGGAGTACCTCATTAGCAAAACACTGCCGGAAGATCGCAAACATGCATACAGGATCAAGAAAACAGCAAAGAGGTACTTTGTGGATGGAAGCATACTATACAGAAAAGGGTTCAATGGTGAGCCACTGAGATGCCTTGGAATCTCTGAATCCAAGTTGGTTTTGCAAGAAGTGCATGCTGGAGAATGTGGAGAGCACCAAGGAAGGAAGAAACTTTACCAGCAGTTGTTGAGTTTAGGGTATTACTGGCCCAACATGCGGGAAGATGCCTGCAACACAGTCAAGAGGTGTCACACATGCCAGGCACATGGAAACTTGAGTCACAAGCCATCAACATTGCTACAAGATATAAAAACGCCATGGCCGTTTCATACCTGGTGGTTGGACTTAATAGGGATTATTCATCCATCTTCTGGAGGCTTTATATGGATTCTCACAGCAACAGAATCTTTCACTAAGTGGGTTGAGGCAATTCCGCTTCGCAAGGCAACAGGAGCAGCAATTTCAAACTTCATCAGGGAGTATATCGTTTGCAGATTCGGGATCCCTTACAAGATTGTTACCGACAATGGGACTCCTTTTGTCAACCAAGAAGTGAGCACAACACTTAAAGGGTACGAGATCAAGCACAGGAGATCGACGCCATATTACCCCCAGGGGAATGGCCAAGCTGAAGCCACAAATAAAACTCTCATCAGAATTTTGAGCAAAATGGTGCATGAATACAAGGGAGGATGGAGCACTCATTTACCTGACGCTTTATGGGCCTATCGCACTTCCCCTAGGAGTGCCACAGGATTCTCTCCATATTCCTTGGTTTATGGATCCGAAGCAGTTCTTCCTGTGGAGCTCATGATCCCGTCAGCAAGAGTGCTAGCTGTTAATGATCTGGAATGGGATGCCGAATCTTGTGCTAAATGGAGGACGATGGATCTTGAAGCAGCGGATGAGAGAAGGAGACAAGCAGAAGTCAAAGCGGAAGCATACCGACAGACAGTGACCAAGGCCTACAACAGAACAGTCAAGGAAAGAAGCTTCAAGGAAGGAGATCTTGTTCTAAGAACTGCTGACTGGGTAAGAAGACAGATGCCTGGTCCTTCCAAGTTTGCACCACAGTGGGAAGGCCCATTTGTTGTGAAAGAGTCACATAGCAGTGGTTATTATCGCCTTGTTCATGCTAACGGCGGTGAACCTACTGACCCCATTAATGGAAAATGGCTCAAGCCTTACTACTGCTAGAAATCACAGCATGGAGCACCCTTTGCCTTTCTTTCGTATTTAGTTTTGCATCCAGAAACCGCCTCCGCTATTCCCTGTAATCACTTGCAAAGACACATCTTTTTGTATCAGTATCAGAAGCTTTTGTATGGTACATCACCATGATGGTACCTGAATTTGTAGAACAAAATTTGCAATGTGAAATCAGGAGGTGTTTCCAAAAGAAGTTAGCATTGCCCTTGTTCATTCCTTAAATCAGTAGAAGAGGTACACAAGGGGGCTAAAAAAAAAAAAAAAAAAAAAAAAAAAAAAAAAAAAAACTTGAAATCCCAGCAGCAAAGTTCAAGTTCAGCAACAACCTCAAAACGATGCAATTCCCAGCAGCAAAATCCAAGCGATATCACTTGCAACAATTACACAGACCTGTCACCATTCGTTGAAAGGAAATGATAAACGATTTTTATCAGGCAAACTCCCATACATGCTTCAATATTCAAAGACCAAATTTGTCAAAACATGCAAGCTCTTGCATAAATTTGAAACTGTTACAAAATACATATAAAGCTCAGGTACTTCAGATGAAAGCTACTAAAGTCACATCAATAATCAAAATCTAGGCCCTAATATAAGTAATGAGCAGCACGACTGTCGTCCTTCCAAGAAGACTCCAACGCACACTCCACAACAGAAGCCGGAACATCAGGTAGTATAAATCCCAAGTCACTCTGAACTTTACCCAACTCTTCCTCAAGGCGTACAAGTTCCTTCTTCTTTTGCAATATTGTCACTTGCAAGGCACAAGCTCTAGCACAACAATCATCTGACCCTTCAGGTCTCATCATGTAGCCAAAATATTGTCGAGCTACTTGCTTCAAGAAATCCAACAAAAACCCAACATTGAATCCGGCTTCCATAAAATCGCGGCATGCATCTCTCCAAACAAGGAATATTTCCGCATTCTTCACCTGACAAGCTTCCATGCTAAGTAGCATCGTTCCAAATTCCTCGATCAATTTATTCTTCTTCTTCAAGGTGTATTCCCGGTCAACCAAACTCAGGAGGTTTCCCTCGCAATACTTTTCAGAAAATTTGGTTAAGGGACTCACCAACTCTGAAGAAACTCTCATGCCTTGAAACTCAATAGTATCCCTACTCAATTGAGGTGCAATATCATCCATACTTAAGGGAGATTCGACATTGGAATTAAATCGGGTAGCAAAGTCATCCATGCGAGCCACCCATTCACTTGTATGTCCACTTGTAGGCCGACTCGAGTCATGGCACTGAGCCTTGGTGGCTGTTAGCTGGTCATCGACTGAAAGATGCCCGCTTGATAGTGTGATCATTGTTGTGGTAATGTTATCTAGTGCCTGCTCAGGTACATTAAGTTCGGCTGGAGAAACACTTGTCAATGCATGTGTGGTCTCTTGCTCATTGAATCCATTTGATGTTGTTCCCATCATCCCTGTACCAATGACCTCCTCATTGAGTTCGTTCGCTGCTGTCCCCACAGTTATTGCATTTGTAATCTCCAAAGGTTGGTCCTGCTCCTTGTACACAAAAATAAAAGAAGTGTCGGAATGTGTGATCCTACGAAATATGAAATGCTTTTCATATTCCTAAGTATCAAAGGGGCAAAACAAGCATGAAAACATTATAGCATGAAAGCATTATAAAATTATTCAAGCAATTGCGGTCAACGCCCAAAACATGCAAAGCTATGTCTTAATTCAAAAGCTTATCACCAAACAAGCACCTGCTTCTTCCAGCATCCATGCACATCCTTATTCTATTTTGAACACGCATTTGTATATATGACAAAGTGTTCATCCATGAAAGTCCAAGAAATCAAAAAAAAAAAAAAAAAGTTGGTTTAAGGCCATGCCATTCACGCAAATTATCCAAGCAATTCAAACATTCCAGATTACTCAAGTTACCGCCATGCACATTCATGTCACACAAGCATTTCATTTTATTTACTCACATGACTATAAAAACAAAATTGAACTAATGCAAGGAAATTGAAAATTCAGATAAACAATGCACCTGTTTATCATTCTCATGCTCAAGCTCATCAGATCTCATGTAAACCTGATCGCCATTACTCAAGCTTTTGCCGCCGTTATCCTGCAACAAAGAACCAGTTCCAGACTCCTTAAGAAAAAAAATTTGAAGGGTACAGTGGGAAAACAATTAGAAGTGATACTCACTCCATCATCGTTACTCATGCTTTCATCATCTCTGTTAATCTGCAAAAGAGAATTATTTTCAGATTTGTCAACTAAAATCTGAAGAAAAAAAAAAAAAAAAAAAAAAAAAAGAAGAAGAAGAAGAAGAAGAAGAAAGAATAGCAGGGAGGTAATAAAGAAGATGACGCTCACTTCGTCGCCACTACGCATGCTTTCATCGCCATCACTTGTGCTTTCAATACTATTGGCCTGCAAAAGAGAATCAATTGCAAGTTGTGCCAATCAAAAGAATGATCTCAAATGATTAACTACAAGTTCTACATCAACAAAAGCAAGTACCTCGTTTGAGGAGTCAATGCGGCCTTGTTCAGAATCTTTCCCATGATCATGTTCCATATCAGACAACTCAATGTGAACTGGAGGACCACGAGGAGAAGAAGAGCTGACGAACTTTATGCGGTTGCTTCGACGAAGAGGAGTATTTGGATCCAATTCAGGTTTCCTTTTGATGTCTTTTCTTGCTTTTGGGCCCGATGCATTTTTCTTCTCTACATAATTAGAAGCACTACCTGCCCGAGGGGTCAAAGCGGCCGCCATGCCCGCCTTCTTTCTCCTCCAAAATGGAGACTTTGGAGGAATTATCATCTTAACTCCTTTAGGAGTTTTGTACATGAACTCTTCGAAAGCCACTTTAGGTTTGAAGTGGGATAAGGACTTCTTGGGGTGGTGCTCCCTTACAACTTTCTTATCACTTGAGGTCTTATTCCTCTCCTTTCTTTTTTTATCCATGCCCTCGGCTTCAAAGTCTTTGAAGTAACCAACAATCTTCTTGGTTCCATCATCATAGACCTCAGTGTAAGGAAGGTTATGTTTCCTGGCATACGTCAAGACATTATTACAATTGGTTAGCCTGCTGCTGGTAAGAGGTTTAAACTTCATCTGGGGGCTGCCAACCTCCACAAACTGTCGAAACCTGTGCAACACACCCTTCCAATAACGACTGTAGTTAGGAGAAGCGTTAGGATGCAAAATGTCTCCAGGCAGCTGTGATGGCATGTCTGCAAGTCTGCCGGAGAAATCATGAACACAATCAACTTCTCTAGGTGAAAGCTTCCTAGCCGTCCCGACAGCTCTAATGGATAAAGGGGAATGCACGGGAATCTCTTGAGAACAACCAAGTTGCCTCATAACCCTATCAGGAGAATAAACCACTGGATTGAAAGTCAATGCTTCTTTGTCCTCGCCAAAGGAAGGAATAAAACCTGTGTAATTAGTCAAGTAAAGCTCGACACGGCCCAAAGATGTTGCACACTGCTCTTTCCTGCCAGAAAAGGAAAATGCTTCGAAGCCATGCCTCTGGATATAAGGCTGCCGAACAAAGTTCTCCGGATTATCCAACATTATTGGAGCAAACACTTTTTTGTCTTGCCTCCTTTTAAACCAGCGGCACAACAAAGGAAGCTTCGGAGGCAGATATATAATACTCTTGTCAAATATGCCATTGTTATACAATTCCAAAGATAAGCTCGCGGTTAGTGGTTTTACTTCCAAACACTTGAAGCGCTCCCAAATGAATGCCTGTAGAAACGTGGTGGAAACCAAAGTGGTGACTCCACACTGACCAGCACTTTCTAGCTCATCAGCAACAATGAAGTCTAGTAAACGGTAAACATGACCAAGGAACAGTGGAGCTAAAGGAAACCTATGACCTGTCGCTATGGCAACCGCCATGGGATACACACGCTGCTCGACAAACTCATAAGAGAATTCAATGGAAACATACTTGGTTAACCAAAGAGCAAGCATGGCTGCCAAACGGCAATCCGAGTCGAAACCTTTGCCTGGTGTTAGCACACCATCCTTTATGACTCCCCAAAAGTGTTTCACCCAATTCGCAAAACGGCGGCTGCTCCCTTTAACACTAGAAGCCCCTGCTATAAGAATCTTTAGCTCCTCATCACATGATTTGTCAAGAGTAAATCTAAAAGGATCCACGGTACCAGTAATTGGGAGCCTTGTGATATTGAAAACATCCTCCAAGGTGGGAGTAAACTCACCCCAAGCACAGACAAAGGTGTGCGTGTGAGGATTCCACCTCCTTACAACATGACGAAGAGTCTCAACATCCCTGTTAATGTCGCAACGAGAAGAAATAAAAACAGCAGACAAGACCCCAGCTCGTGAAAGTCTTTCTCTTACGGCTTCATCCCTTAACTCATAATCGACCCACTGCGACCACCCTGTTACAGCACCGCAAGGATAATCAAAATCTATGGGCACTGCTGGGAAGTCACCCCTCTCAATTAACAACCTGGAGATGCGCTCCAGGCTAACATCTCCAGAAGCCTCATTAGCATCTGTAAAAGGACCCTTCAGACCATCATTAACCACGAAATGGTGATCTATCAGGCTCAACACTTCAGGGGCCATAGTTTGTCAAAATCACTTCAAGAATATGCAAGGGCCTGCGTACAAAACAAGAGAATTTATGTACAAAGCAAAACTATCAAGCCACGCCACATATTGTTCGTGTGAAATCTATCCAAAGAAGAGACCAAGCAAAAATTGCTAAATCTATATAGCCGAGCCAAGCTGAAAATCCTAAATTACACAGCCAGCCAAGCCAACTAATGCCTCGCTGTATCATCTTGTTACTAAACATGGCAGTTAAAGTTTCACTCGAAATACAAAAAAAAGACTGCCGTAAAAACAGCCAAGCAGGCGATCATATGTGACCTATGTTCGCAAGCCAAGCTACACGCCGCTCACAATTTACGCAAAGAGCCGAGCATAACCAGAACTATCGAATTACAAAAAAAAAGTAAAACAAGCTAAACAGAGCCAAACAAAGCCATGATCAAAATCAAGCAATGCATCCATGCATAAGAATGAACCCCCCCAAGCAAAACAAAGCATTCAAAACTGGACTCAGTAAGACTCGGCGAAGACGTAATTCAAATATGGTATCACATCCGGCTAGTCACAGAGCGCATTGGGCGGACAACAAAATTAAATAAGTCATCAACAACAGCAAGCAGCAGAAGAAATTTCTGAAGGCAATGCTTACAGTCGCGAGCTTAGGAAGAATCAATCACAGCAGCAGAAGAAATTTCTGAAGGCAATGCTTACAGTCGCGAGCTTAGGAAGAATCAATCACAGCAGCTCAATTCACCTTGATTGAATTCGATTACAGCGGCTAACTTCAATCACAGCAGCTAAGAGCAAAAGACAACTGCAGCAAAGCGCATTGGATTAGCAGGAATAAGAACAGGTATAGGAAGAATACAGGCAAGCAAACAAAAGCTATAATAAAAGAAACGACGACGATCAGAGCGGCAAAAGAAGGATGACGCCGGTACCGAATAGGAAAAAACAGATGCGCTGAGAAGGAACTCTTTGGTTCCTTGAGTTTGAATCCCAGAAGGTAACCTCAAAAACGTCCCCACTGCTGCTCCACCAAGAAGAAATAAAAAGGAGTTGGAAGGAGAAGATAATGCAAGCAGGCCCTTTGAGAAATCAAAAGGGATCGCGCGAGGAGAGATTTTCTTTCTCCTTTTCCTTTTGAAGATACCCAAACCAGAAGAGAAGACATCTGAAAAGGTCAGCTCCTTTTCTTATTCCAAAAGCCCCAGCTGACCACGTTTGGGTTTCCCTTGATATGTCATGCCTCTTATCAAAAAGAACACATGGCCCAATCAAGTGCATTGCCTCTCATCTCATAAAAAAAGAAAAAAAAATATATACATATATGTATATGTGTATATTAAGAAGGAAGACTCAGGCAACTAACAAGATGCGGTACATGCTAACATGCTTACATGCACACATTAAAATATAAGTATCATCCTAAATTTGATTATGTAACTCGTAACATGCTTTTTACGACTTACATAATCAAGGGGGCTAATGTTGATACCCAAAATTCCACGAGCTAGTTTCTCTAAGTTGACATATGTCCATAGCCTTATTGGGCCTTCATCCAAGCCCAATATAGTCGAAGAGACCTCCTTGAAAAGCAACAAATTCAGGTCCCGCCATGCAAACATAACACGTAGACCCAAGCTACGTCCTTTGGGGCTTACAGAGGGGATGTGGTGTGGAAGGTAACGGATCCTGTGAGGCCCATCGTCAAGATGATGTTCATCAATAACTTTGGACTTGGGACCAAAGCTCATGCATGATGGACAAAGTCTTAATATGGGCTAGTGAGAGAAATTAAAACCAAGCCCAGCAAAATCTTTAACCCATTAGACTTATTATTTTCCTACCCAAAGCCCATGTAGTTAAACTGGTCCCAGAAACCTAATACACGTCTCCAACTTCTGCTGCTGTAAATCTATATTCAGGATTTTTGGCACTCCCAAGAAATCGTCTGTCCCCAAATCTCTATAGTATCACGGCAGCAGGCTACGGCCTAGACCTACCATCGTCACCCTTCTGTCTCCCCTTCACCAACTTGCTTCCATGGGGGAAACCACCCACCAAAGCTTGAAAACCACCTGTCCAAAACTGAGAGGTTTCTCTCAGACCTTTCGTTTTCCAGCAACAACTCTCCTCCCTCATCTTACCTATAAAAAGGGCAGCTCACTGCTGCTAGAAACCATCATCGACAACCCAGAAAACCTCTAGAGATCATGCTTCATCTCTAGAACCCTAGCTCCCCTTACTTTCAGTCAGTTCTCATTCCATAAACCCTCCATAACCTAGAATCAAGCTCTCTCACTAAACTCACAGGCTCCCAGCTCCTCCACCATATCCACCTGTAAGTCGTTTCTTTTTTTAGAATCGCTGCCGTTACTGTGGAATCGTTGCTGTTACGGCTGTTGATACGTCAAACAAGCCGCCGCTGTTACGTCAAACAAACTGCTGCTGTTACAGTTGAGAAGCAGACTACTGCTGTCATTATCAAGCTGATCACAACAGAGTCGTTCTTGGATCCCATCCTCGATCGACTTTGGGCCTGGTTTCGCTTAAGCATTGAGGGCCTGCTGTTCCAAACCCTACAAGCACAAAAACACCCTCACAAGCTGTTACTGCTAGGAAATTGTTAAGTAAAGGCTGTCAGGCATACTTAGCTCACATTGTAGATACAAGTGTGGGAGTGTTGGAAGTTGAGGATATCCCTGTAGTAAGAGAGTTTCCGGATGTTTTTCCCGAGGAGTTACCTGGTTTGCCTCCTATAAGGGAGATAGACTTTTCTATTGAGTTACTTCCTGGAACTATGCCTATCTCTCAGACACCTTACAGAATGGCTCCAGCAGAATTGAAAGAGTTGAAGACTCAACTACAGGAGTTGGTAGACAAGGGTTTTGTTTGGCCTAGCATGTCTCCATGGTGTGCTCCGGTGTTGTTTGTTAAGAAGAAAGATGGCACCATGAGACTATGCATTGATTATAGGAAGCTAAATCAAGTCACGGTGAAGAATAAATATCTGTTGCCTCGCATTGATGATTTATTTGATCAGTTGAGGGGTGCTTCTGTTTTCTCAAAGATTGACTTGAGATCTGGTTATCATCAACTGCGGATTCGGGAGAGTGACATAGCCAAGACTGCTTTTCGATCACGCTGTGGTCATTATGAGTTTGTAGTGATGCCTTTTGGACTTACTAATGCACCCGCTGCTTTCATGGATCTCATGAATATGGTGTTTCGCCCATATCTTGACCGTTTCGTGATCGTATTCATAGATGACATTTTGGTATACTCAAGAAGTGAGAAGGAGCATGCCAAAGATCTAAGAATGATATTGCAGATGCTCAACTGTATGCTAAATTCAGCAAGTGTGAATTTTGGCTGGATAAAGTGGGATTCTTGGGTCATGTGGTTTCGGCAGAAGGTGTTAGTGTGGATCCCCAAAAGGTGGAAGCAGTGTCAAATTGGAGAAGACCCACCACTGTGACGGAGATTCGTAGTTTCTTGGGGTTAGCAGGTTATTATCAACGCTTTGTGCAAGATTTTTCAAAGATTGCTGCTTCACTTACAAGATTGACCAAGAAAGGAGTTAAGTTCGAATCGTCAGATCAATGTGAGCAAAGTTTTTAAGAATTAAAGAATTGTTTGACTAGTGCTCCTGTATTGGCACTTTCGGATGATAGTGGGGAGTATGTAGTTTATTGTGATGCATCTAGACGAGGTCTAGGCGGAGTATTGATGCAGCATGATCGAGTTATTGCCTACGCTTCTAGGCAATTGAAGCCGCATAAGGCGAATTATCCCTCTCATCATCTAGAGCTTGCAGCGGTGGTATTTACTCTCAAGTTGTGGAGACACTATCTTTATAGAGCCAAGTGTCAGATTTTTACCGATCACAAGAGTCTTCGGTATGTGTTCACTCAAAGAAAGTTAAATATGAGGCAGAGAAGGTGGATGAAATTAATCAATGATTATGATTGCACTATTGAGTATCATCCTGGAAAAGCTAATGTGGTAGCTGATGCTCTTAGTCAAAACCCCACCATATCTTTGTCTCACATGAGGACGGTTCGAGTTCCACTTCTTTTTGAGTTGCGAGCTACATGGGTGGATTTAGCGGTGGATGATGTTGGTGCCTTGGTAGCTAGTTTTCATGTGAGGCCGGTTTTGGTTGATAAAGTGCGGGAGGCTCAATATGATGATCCTTCCGTAGCTCAGTTGATAGAAAGAGCATTGAATGGAGCCGCCGTGGATTTTTTGGTAAGAAGAGATGGAACTTTATTGTTTAAAAATAGGCTTTGTGTTCCAAAGAGGAATGAAGAGTTAAAGATAGAGATAATGGAGGAAGCTCATAGTTCTGCATATGCTGCTCATCCGGGTAGTACAAAGATGTATCAGACTTTGAAGGATTATTGTTGGTGGCCAAACATGAAGAGAGAAATTGCAGCTTTTGTGAGTTGGTGTTTAATCTGTCAGTAAGTGAAAGCTGAAAGGCAGAAACCTTCAGGATTGCTTGAGCCGTTGCCTACTCCAGTGTGGAAGTGGGACCACATCACCATGGATTTTGTTTTCAGTTTACCTCGTACCCGTGAGGGGCATGATGGTATTTGGGTGATTGTGGATAGACTCACAAAATCTGCACATTTCTTGCCGGTGGGAAAGAAGTATACACTGGATAAATTGGCGGAGCTTTATGTGAATGAGATCGTGAGACTTCATAGTGTACCTGAATCAATAGTGTCGGATCGGGATCCTAGATTTGCTTTTAAATTCTAGGGATCTCTTCAGGCAGCTTTAGGCACCCGATTGCACTTCAGCACTGCTTTTCATCCTCAGACCGATGGGCAATCGGAAAGGACTATTCAGACTTTGGAGGATATGTTGAGATCTTGTGCCTTGCAGTTTAGGGGGAGTTGGGATAAGAACCTATCTTTGATGGAGTTTGCTTACAACAACAGCTACCATTCTAGTATTGGTATGGCTCCCTTTGAGGCACTTTATGGGAAACAGTGTCGTACACCTTTGTGTTGGAATGAAGTAGGAGAAAGAGAACTTTGTGGTCCTGAGTTAATCCATGATACTAATGAGAAGATTAAAGTGATCAGAGATAGACTCAAGGCCGCTCAAAGTAGGCAGAAGAGTTATGCAGATGTCCACAGGAAGGACCTTGAGTTTCAAGTGGGTGATTGGGTGTTCTTGAAATTATCTCCTTGGAAAGGGGTAGTACGTTTTTCTAAGCGTGGGAAGCTTAGTCCGAGGTATATTGGGCCTTATGAGATAACAGAGTGAGTTGGTTCACTTGCTTATCGGTTACTTTTGCCCCCAGAATTATCCAGGATACATAATGTGTTTCATGTATCCATGCTTCGCAAGTATATTGCCGATCCCTCTCATGTGCTGTAAGAGCAGCCGATTAGTTTGCGAAATGATTTGACTTATGAAGAGGAACCGGTTCAGATTCTTGACCGAAAGGAGCAAGTGCTGAGAAATAAGACAATTCCACTTGTCAAGGTGCTTTGGAGGAGTCATCAAGTAGAGGAAGCTACTTGGGAATCGGAGGAGCAAATGAGGCAGCAATATCCCTACCTCTTTGATTGACAGATATGTAAATTTCGAGGACGAAATTTTTATAAGGAGGGGAGAATTGTCACGCCCCGACTCTTAAATTTTTACCTTATTTACTGGTATGGTGTTAATAAGAGTTTTACCGTCTTCGTCAATGAGTTTACAGTTTAATTGGTCCCCATAGGGGTTTGGGGGACGAGTATTTCGAAGGGATTATTCTTAGTGGAAATATTTGCCGACAGTAAAAATGATAAATTTTGGCTAGTAAAAGGTAATTTTTATTGGGGTATTATTTTGTGGTGTTATTTTTTGGAGTTGGGTTTATATTTGGTGTTGGACCGGTTGGGTTTGGAAAGCCCAAACCATTTTCTCTCTTCTCTCTCCTCCCTCCCGATTCTCTCTCTCTCTCTCTCTCTCTCCCCCTGTCGGACGTTCCCCGCGCCCGTCCGCCGCCGTCCGGCCACCGTAGGTCGCCGCACCGGTCCCAAACGGTCGGCCATCTCCTCCTCTTCCTTCCTGGACCGGTGGCAGACTCCCTAGCACCGCCATGAAGGATAAATCCAACCCGGAAGGTCCGACTGTTCGGAGTGCTCTATCGCCGGAATTCGCTCCTCCGGCCACCATAGCCGTAGCCACTTGGCTCGTTTGGAAGCCCTTCTCTCGTGTAGCAATCCCTCCAAAGGATTCGCTCCCTTTCGAGCTAGGTAAGGAGAATCGGTGAGTTAAATTTCTAGGGCTCAAATCACTGTTTTGGTTCGATTACCCTATCTAGGCTTGGAATTTGTGTTTGTGCTAGTTAGGGAAGTTGTTGTGCGTGTTGAGAGGAAGGTTATGCTAAATTTTGGTAGGAATTGGAGGTCGCCGGAGTCGGCCGCCGGCCGCCGCTGTTAAGGGAATTTTTAGGGTTTTAGATGTGTTTTCTTAAGGGGAGTGTATTGATGTGAAGTTTGGAATTTTTGGAGGATTTTTGGATTTTTATAAGATTTGTGAAATATGGCGGTTAATGGGATATAATGCAGCTGTTGGTTAATTGTTGTTTGGACTGGAGAGAGTGGTAGTAAGGATGTTGATATTGTGGTAAAGTATGGATCGAAGCGAAGTTGAGAATTAAGACGTTAGGCATGGATGAGCGTGCAAAGCTCATAATTAATTTTGCCTAATTTTATATAAGCGTTGGGTTATAGTTGAGGATTTAATTATGTTTTTGGAACAAGACATGAGGAGGCTCGAGCAGAGAAGGCCTCGGACCGACATCAGGCTTAGGCCTAATTTGTGAGTGGACTTTTGTTTTAAATAATGTGCATGCAAATGGTTTATTAATGAATAATTTTTTTTGTTGGAGAATAACCAAAATTGAGAATTTCGGTGATTATATATTCATATATGGATGATTATGAGGATAGTATGTATATAAATAAAAGTTAGCTAGCTATACATGCTTTTCCGCCATAATCAGGTAAAATACCATTATGGTGTGACGTGAGAGTTAGACGCAATCGTCGTAGCCCTATATAAATATAATAATAATTCATATAGGAAATATGCACGTATATATACACCTGTCTTTTCCGCATAATGAGGTAAAATTTCATTATGGCGTGACGTGAGCGTTAGACGCAAGCGTAGTAGCCTTGTATGAATTTCTATTTTTCTTATATTTCTTCATAATAAATCATATAAGGAGTATGACGAGTGTAAATACATACATATATATATATATATATATATATAGTTTAGCCTGAGAGGCTGTATTTAATTAAGTTTCAGAGATTAACCGGAGTTAGTCATGTATTTGCCAGTTTTTGAGTTGAGAGCTTTTGAGCTATCGCATGCATCATAATTTCTATGGAAATTAATTTGGGAAAGCATAAATAATTTTTCTTTTAAATTTATTTTTGTCCACTCACTCTAACGGTTACAAATGTTTTCCCCTGGGCTATTCGTTTTTAAAATGCCCAGTCTGCAGAGTGCGGGTCGGTACTAGTAGGAGGAGACGAGACATAGTTACCCATCTATCAGCCACTTTTCACCAGTAGGTTACCTGCTTAACCTACTAGGGTATTTTCCTGCTTTCGTTGGTTTTAGTAGCTCTGAATACTCTTGAGATTATTGTATAATTTTCTCGGTGGTGTGCTATGATATATGTTATAGTATTTTCAAATTTATGGGTTGAAATGGAGAATGGTTAATTTATTGTAAAGAGTAGTTTTTCTATTTTCCGGGTTAGGGTTGTTCATTTTCAAGGGAGGTTTGCCGAGTTTTTCGGTAAATCTTCCTTGGAGGTGGACCCCGCAAGACTTACCTCGGGTTTCAGGGTGAAATTCGGGGTGGGTCTGATAGGAGCATAAAATGCGACATTCTTATTGTGTTATTACCTCCATTTGTACTTTGATTATCTCTTATTGTCGTAGAATAGAGTCATAATGTAGAGTCGAAAGTTTTTGGTCGAGTTGTGTGTAAAACGTGTTAAACATAGAGGAACGATATAGAAATTTGTCAAAAGCCGATTTGTGGAGCCTTAGAGATGTTCTTATGATTCTGTAAAGCTTTTACATTGTCACAAATTGAGTTAACTCTCTGATACTTAGGTGACATGTAGAAGAGTTCATGAGAAAGAATCAGGAGAATTGGAGTTATGCCGGAATCATTGCCGGAAGATCAGACTGCCAGAACAGAGTAACCTACTGCCTGCCGAGAGAAGTGCTCCTGACGGACCTCGGGAAGCAAAGCAGCTGATCCATGAAGCCTAGTCCATGAAATGAGAGGTCCAAACCAAGTCCAATATGGAGAAGAAGATCTAAATTCGGCAGAATATCAAGGAATGTTCAAGTCTTGAAATTCCTGATTAATTTCAGGAAAATTCTTGTGCACGTCTCACAACTTCAACGGGCTCTCCAGGACAGCTCACAATGAATCATAAAACGTGATAAATATGGATAGAGAGCTACAAGAGTCTAGTTTCCAAATCAATTGAAATCACCTCAATATCTATTTTCTAGAGGAAGTTATGACGAAATCATCAGACAGATGTCATTGGGCCGAATTGAGAAAAACTAGGGAAATCTAAACCAACTCGGTTTTCACTTGTGTGGCCGGCCTCTCTAGGGTCTTTCTTCTATATAAAGCATGACTTCAAGGGCAGGGGGGGATCATCTCTACCTTTGCAATTACATAGCCGAAACTCTACCAAACCCTATACAGAAAATTAATTAGCCGATTCATCCACCACAAACCATAAGAATCACTCCATCCTTCCACCGATTTTCCCCACACTTGCCGAATCTTCGAAGGTTGTAAAAGTGTGATTTTCTCATGGCTTCTTGTATTATTTTCTGTTTAGTTTCAAACTTTATTGTAATATACTTTTCGATTTTGGTTTTATTTATCAAACATGGTTTTCGGATTTCTTTGTGATCTTTGATTGTTTTATGTTTTGATTTGTAACTTCTTGAATATATGATGATTTCGTGATTTAGGTTTTGGGGCAGTAGCATTTTCTTATTTGTTTTTGATTTCTAATTGATTAATTGTCATGAATTCATGCATCTAAATCAATCCTTGAGGCTACCTCGGCCATGGTTGTCCTTAAGGTGCGGTTTCATCTACCATAATAATTTTGGATCGATTCATACGCAAAGTTGTCTTGGTCTTTGTTATTAACTTAGGGCGGATTTAATTCTGATAATTTGCATGCTAATAGGATGAGTGACGCCATGCCTTAGATCATGTTTCTGATTGATTCATGTGCTAAAGTGTTTTCTTGTTTAATCTCTACGCAACGTGTTTTTAAATGAGTTAGCATTCATATTTAGGATCAAGCGCAAAGATGGTTCTAAATACCTGAGGAGTCTTAACAATTAGATAACCGCAAAGGCTCTAATTAGAATCGGAATTGGTTAGAGTCGAGGACAATTTGAACGTTGCTGCCCGGCCTTGCATGAAATTGTTATGTGTTCTAAATGGTTTTTCGTGTTACGTGTTGCATGAGTATGTTGATCACTTGTATATAATAATCTTAGGTTTAATTTTCAGTAGGTTATTCGTTAGAATTAATCAATCTTAAACCCCCAATATTTTGATGTATATATGTGAATACTTGTTTATAAGTTGTTTGGTTTCTCTTTTATTTCGATCGCCCTTTGGTTTCCCCGGCTAGAACGATCCCTACTTGTCCATATTACTACGATTGCAGGGTAATTAAATTGAAGTTGTTTGACATTAGTTACGCGACACGTCAATTTTTGATAAGTTGATCCAGACTATTAAGAACAAGATAAGTTATTATAGTAAATAGCAAAATAAAAAATAAAATAAATAAAATAAAGAGATAATTAGAGAGAGAAAAGTGGGTAGTGGGTTTTATAAGAGGAGATAATAACTACATTATTAAGGAATTGTATGCCCGTGCAAATGCACGAGTAAAAAACTTGTGTGTGTGTCTATATATATATATATATATGTTTTGGCCACAATCCTCAGCAGGGGCTTTGAGAGACGGTAGCAGTGAATGCTTCTTGGGAATGCGGGGCGTGCTACCTCGCGGACAAGGAAAGGGAGTGGGGTGTGTTTTGGCCACGATCCTCAGCGCGCGGAGCAGAGGTTTCTAGCGAACAAAGAGAAAGGGGGAGTTGCGGGCGTGCCACCTCGTGGACGAGGAAAGAGGTTGTAGCGGGTGCGCTTGACTTCTTGATCAGGCGAAGGGGGTTACAGGTGCCACCTCAGACGAGGATTTACGAGCACAAGCGATCGATACTCACGGCGGCGCGAGCAGAGCAACTATAGGGAGTTCAGAGAGAAGCGGGGATGCAGAGTCCGGAGGGCTCTGGAGAAGAAACCTAGGCGGCGGCGCTTAGGGTTAGGGTTTCGAGGAGCTCGAAGGGTAACTGGTTTCAGTTGTATTGGTGTTTTTGTGTATTGTTTGAGTGTCGTTCTGTTAGGGTTCGAGCCCCTTTATATAGTAGTTCGACTTGCGGCAGAAGAAAAGTAATTAGAATCCAAGTCGGACTCTAAAACCCTAATTCACAAGGACACTGTTTCGTCCATGCGAACCAACCAATTGGTGACACCTGCCCAGTTCGCACACTTCATTCCGCGCATAGGGCAATGCTTCCGCGCTGCCAACTGTAGACTCCTATGCGAACTGGAATTAGGAGTATCGCCATCTCGCGGGCTGCTATAGGGTGCTATCTCGCGTGCTTCTGTAGCTCGCGTCCATTTCGCGGGCTATTGCAGCTCGCGAGCATTAAAAGGGCTTTTTATATTTAATGGGCCACAGAGGTTGGCCCGAAGCATGTCAAAGACTTGTAAAAGTCTTCAACGTCTGTTATGGTGCGCGAGGACTCCGCATGTTTGCTTCCTCGCGAAGTCTCCTACGCGAGCTAGTTCGCCAGCTCGCCTCGCCTACGCGGAGAGTCCATCTCGCCTCGCCTCGCGAAGAGTCCATCTCACCTCACCTACGCGGACCGGCAAATAGTAATTCCGGGCGAAGGCATTCCGCGTGCGAGCTAAGTGTTCCACGCGAACTGCGTAGTCCGCCTATGTCCATTCCGCGCATGAGCTAAGTGAAGTCCAGTTTGCCTCGAGCTAAGTGAAGTCTAACTTGGCTCGCGTGCGTTCATTGCCTACACGGACTATCACTTGTAAACTTAGAGAAACTTTACCTCGCCGGTATGACATGGTCCAAGAAATAATTAATATTTACATAGACATTTACTGTCCAGTAAAATATTAATTTAGGCGTAAACATTGCCCCCTAGCCTCGAAGTTATGAAATGTCGAGAATGACTGAAGAGGTTTATGTTCATGTTGCTCCAAAGCCACTGGTATTAGCTCGGGTCATACATAAAAAAGAGTGTGAAGAAACAAGCCTGTGAATAGGTCGCGTAACCAGCGCATTTAACTAGGCATTGTAACAAACTTCTCTATAGCTCGCCTTGGCACCTTGGAACTTCAAATGCATTCGCCTACTCTTAGCTCGCATTCATCTGTCCCAATTTTGCATTCGCATGCTTCTAACCTGCATTCGCCTGCTCAACTCAGAAGACATAGTACATGGTACGTACCGCTAGCGAATGTAGCTCGCATGGATGTAAGTTGAACAGACGCATGTGACTTGAGTAGATTCCAAAAATTAGCCCTTCGCGAGCTCTTGGCGATGGCGAATCAACTTGGTGATAAACCTGGAATGACAGTGGCCAAGTATCTCGCTGCCCCCCAGTGCGAACCAGTGAGAGATGAAAAAATTTTAAAGGCCATGCACTTCGCTGCCCCCCCAGTGCGAACCAATGAGAGGCAACCAAAGGAGTCGGCGAACGGTCGCATAAAGATGGCGAACCACGTTTGGAGATTTGGAGGCCACAGGGATTGGCCTAAATAATAACTAAGACACTTGAAGAAGGTCTAAAGTCTGAAATTTTTGGAACACATCTACCTAATGTGCCCCCCAGTTTTGATGTCTGTTCGCCGATGCTTGAGATGAAATGGAGGTCATCAAAACTTTAGCATGGCCCCTAGGGAAGGAGTTGTGGTATCAATGCCCCCCAGTGAGGAAACCAGGCTGCGAGGTCATGGAAATACATTGAAAATGCACATTGCAAATCCGCGCGTATCCTGACCTGTCTGCATTCAAACTGCCATAACTCTCTCCAGGAATAGCGAAATGACGAACCGTAAAATCCTATGGAAAGTAGACATCGAGGGCTTTCTTTTGATATAAGGCGGGCCGGCTAATGCTTCCTAGATCATGCCAATAGAGTCCGCGAAGTGGACTGTCTTGTAGTGGCTGGTGCAACGCTTCAGAATTGCAAACTAATTGTATTGCCTCTCTGACTTGACTTCGCTGGCAGTAACTCGAAGGCATGTGGAATGCCTATTGTCTTCAAGCCTCAGGGATAGGCTCCTATGTAAAGTTCAAGCCTTCAGAGGCAAGAACGTTGTCTTGCATTTCAGCAAGACCAAGGATCTCTTTTTGGGTTTTCTGCTATTTGATTTTTTTGTATTTTCTTTTTCAATGCGAGAAAGAAAGAAACTGAAAGAAAAAACAGAGGTAAAGGCTGAAGTAAAAGCGAGAAACAAAGAGAAGAGGGTATCATAGCTTGATTAGGTACCCTTCGTTAGGCCACGGGGGAGGCCTCCCACGCTTCACTCCGAGCCTCGATGCCGTTGTATTCTCGGCATGAAACTTTTTTTGGTGAGAAGCTCCAAACGTGGAGCTGAGATGTTGTGCACCAACAAGCTGAAAGCTTAAATGAGGCAGCTCGTAGGGAAGGCGAGCTACGCAGCACAATGACTGGTTTGCAGGGAAGCCATGCAACGGTCCAGCAACTAGGCCGAATTGATCACATCCAGTAGCTTCTTGACTACCACGTTCTTTGATAAAGCAAAAAACCCCTTCGCATAGGACAAATTGGGCATATTCGGGTTTTCCTTGGCCAGTAAGATCAGGACGTGTGAGGATACGGGTTTGCCCCCCACGTGTTTGACCTGTGTCCAAATATTCATCCCGCATGGGAAAATTGATTGCTTGGTCAAACCTCCTATGGAGTTGCAGTTTGCCATCAGAGTTCGAACCGACCTCTTCCTCTAAGGTGGACTTGTCTGTCCTCCCTTCTAGTTCATCTTTCTGAGGAACACCGTGAAATTTCGAGATGGGATTATTATCCATAATCTCGCCGGCTTCAACCTCAGTTTCCTTGTCATTGGTTAACAAAGTAGCTTCTTCCTTGGACATCGGCTCGTACAAAGGAGACTTTTTGTCATCAGATTGACTGCTAGGCTGTTCAATATGTTTAGCAGGGTCAGTGAGTTTGTTATGACTGGCCTCCCAAAGGGCTTTGTCTGGTCTGACCTGTTCAGCTAGGTCAGTGACGCTCTGTTGAGTGGTCAAACCCCTGATTAGGCCTTCTAGCTTGTCGAGCGTCTAGAGGATTCGCCCCATAGGTTGAGCGGAACCTGTGTCTTGGGTCGGCTGAGAGCCTACCATGGCGCGGAATCGCAGGTCTTCTTGGTTTCCCTATAATGAATCGCTTGTACTCCCTGTCCCACTGGGCGTGCCAATGTTTTGGCCACGATCCTCAGCGCGCGGAGCAGAGGTTTCTAGCGAACAAAGAGAAAGGGGGAGTTGCGGGCGTGCCACCTCGCGGACGAGGAAAGAGGTTGTAGGGGGTGCGCTTGACTTCTTGATCAGGCGAAGGGGGTTACAGGTGCCACCTCAGACGAGGATTTACGAGCACAAGCGATCGATACTCACGGCGGCGCGAGCAGAGCAACTATAGGGAGTTCAGAGAGAAGCGGGGATGCAGAGTCTGGAGGGCTCTGGGGAAGAAACCTAGGCGGCGGCGCTTAGGGTTAGGGTTTCAAGGAGCTCGAAGGGTAACTGGTTTCAGTTGTATTGGTGTTTTTGTGTATTGTTTGAGTGTCGTTCTGTTAGGGTTCGAGCCCCTTTATATAGTAGTTCGACTTGCGGCAGAAGAAAAGTAATTAGAATCCAAGTCGGACTCTGAAACCCTAATTCACAAGAACACTGTTTCGTCCATGCGAACCAACCAATTGGTGACACCTGCCCAGTTCGCACACTTCATTCCGCGCATAGGGCAATGCTTCCGCGCTGCCAACTGTAGACTCCTATGCGAACTGGAATTAGGAGTATCCCCATCTCGCGGGCTGCTATAGGGTGCTATCTCGCGTGTTTCTATAGCTCGCGTCCATTTCGCGGGCTATTGCAGCTCGCGAGCCTTAAAAGGACTTTTTATATTTAATGGGCCACAGAGGTTGGCCCGAAGCATGTCAAAGACTTGTAAAAGTCTTCAACGTCTGTTATGGTGCGCGCGGACTCCTCATGTTTGCTTCCTCGCGAAGTCTCCTACGCGAGCTAGTTCGCCAGCTCGCCTTGCCTACGCGGAGAGTCCATCTCGCCTCGCCTCGCGAAGAGTCCATCTCCCCTCGCCTATGCGGACTGGCAAATAGTAATTCCGCGTGAAGGCATTCCGCATGCGAGCTAAGTGTTCCACGCGAACTGCGTAGTCCGCCTATGTCCATTCCGCGCGTGAGCTAAGTGAAGTCCAGTTCGCCTTGAGCTAAGTGAAGTCTAACTTGGCTCGCGTGCGTTCATTGCCTACGCGGACTATCACTTGTAAACTTAGAGAAACTCCACCTAGCCGGTATGACATGGTCCAAGAAATAATTAATATTTACATAGACATTTACTGTCTAGTAAAATATTAATTTAGGCGTAAACAGGGTGCGTTGGGTCTTGACTTCTTGAACAAGCGGGGGGGTTACCGGTGCCACCTAGATGAGGAATTACGAGCACAAGGCAATTCGATACTCCCAGTGTCGCGAGCAGAGCAACCAAGGAGAGATCAGAGATGATCGGAAATAGAGTCCGGAAGGGCTCTGAGAAAAACCTAGGTGGCGGCGCTTAGGGTTAGGGTTTTTCTAGAGGCTCGAAAGTATCAACTAGGTTGAAAGTTTGTTTGTATTTTTTGTGTGTGATTTTGAGAGAGAGTCTTGAGAGTCTTCGAGCCCCTTTATATAGTATCTTGTCTTTGGCCCAAAGAAAGATATTCATAGTCCAATTCGGAGTCTGAAACCCAACACCGCAAGGACACTGCTTCACTTACGCGAATCAATCATCTGCATGACACGTGTCCAGCCGCATGGGTTTTTGCCTCCGCGTTGCCCAACTGTAGAGTCCAATGGGGACTCAAATGATCTTATTCCGCACGATGTCACAGTCTTTGCGGAAACCTATCTCGCGTGGGCCGCGGACTCAAACCAACCCGCGAACTCTTGAAACTTGATTCCATCCCGCGCGCTCCTGAAGCTTGATTCCATCCCGCGCGCCCCTGAAGCTCGCGAGACTTAAAAGGCTTTATATTAAATCGGACCACAAGTATTGGCCCAAATGCTACCCAAAACTTATTATGTAGTCTTGGACCAAAATATCCACTGGGCTCAAACATTGCCCCCTAGGTCTTGAGCTTTTGATTATCCAAAACATCTAAGCGAAAAGGCCTTATAGAGCACGTTATGGAAATTTGAAATTTGAAAGGCCCTGATGTATCTGCGTTATCGCGTCCCTTGATTGCAAAGACGTTACGGTTCGTCTCTTTAAAAACACGAAATGGGTCCCAACATTTCGTCACATCATCCCTTACTTTTCCTTTCTGCAAACAAACAACCCTTTCGCTGCTGTCACCCCTTTACCAAGAAACGATGCCTCCCAAACCAATCGTCCGAGACCCGAATCTCAACATTACGGCGACGATTGGCTGGTCTACCGATTTCCGTCGTCGTTTATCCGCGAACCCCCCTCAAGGAGCACCTATCTATTTCCTTGAAAACGGGCAGGCCCTACTCGGCCCGACTCCCTCTCAGCTTTTCTCTGTCGCCGACCTTGATTCATACACCGATCCTGTGCGGCGCCCCATCTTTGCTCACCGTCGTGAACCTGGCGATTTCGCGACCTGGGCTCAGCAAGCTCGCTCCCATGTCAACATCCGAGTGGGAGAATGGCCGAACGCCACTGGCGAAGACCGAGTGTGGTATGAGGCTCGCCTCCAAACCCACAGGCCGATCTGGGAGGCGGCGGGAATAGCTCAGGCTATCGCCTTGAGTTTTTCACTGCCTTCCTCAACTGACAGGGCGCCGATCGCTGCAGCGGCGTGTCTATGGAACAGTGCCACAAAAACTTTCGATTTTCCTTTTGGGCAGATGAGTGTCTCTCTGCTGGATATTCTTGCCATTACGGGGCTGCCGATTCACGCAAAGCCATTCGCGCCAGGTGATTTTGCGACAACTGAGTTCGCCTTTAGGAGCACGTCGTTCCCTGAAGGCCTCATTCCCAGTCTGGAGGAACTATTTCATCCAGCATGCAGAGCGGCACGAAGGAGGTATTGCCTTCCTTGAATACTAGCTAAATAAATTTATTTTCTGTGGTAGCGCTCACAAGCCTACAGACAAGTGGACGAAACTAGCCGAAGCCCTCTACAATGGAATTCAGGTTGGGCTAGGGCAACTCGTATTGGGTGCATTTTATTGGGCCCTGCACACACTCTCCTTGAAGCCTTTCCATCTGCCAGCCGGCCCGCTATGGATCATGGATCTATGGCTGCAACTATATTTCCCTCTCTTCTGACGTTCCCCGCTAGCCTTTATGCCAGAGGACCAACTGCTTGGGTTTGCGGTATGCAAAAGCCCGACGAACCGCACTCCTTTGTCCTTCTTCGCCAGCCTATCCATCCTGTACAACCAATTGGAGCCTCCTCCCACCATAAACATGATGGTTAGCCGGCGTCATCCTGAAGTCTTAGCGGAGGGTTTCTTTCCTCGTCCTGACTCCGGATCCGATGCCAAGACGAGCTTTATGAGGGCGGTTTCATGCTGCGATCTTCAACTTGCTGAAGAGGACCAAGGTTTTGAGGTGTACGCTCCCAATCATTTCACTAGACAGCTTGGTTTTATCCAAGGGGTTCCTTATCCACTCCTTCATTCAGTGAACAAGTATACATCCTGGCGAAAGATTGGCGAGGCGGACCGAGTCACTCCGCTAGCGAACATTTTCCCGCTCACTCCGGGCCTGCTTGAGATTGAGCCTGCCTTAGGTGTCGACCCCGCGTACCTCTCTTGGTGGCGCTCCCTCTCTGATAATCATTGGGAGTATGCAGATGATGACGTCTTTGCCGCTGTCTTCTCTCCCCAATACGACACATTGGGGGAATCAGATCACGCTATCCTTGACGCCCTGCGTGGACAAGCAAGGACTTCACAGAAAGCAGCGATGAGGCCCAAGCTAGCAGTGCTTCCTAGCCCCCAAGTGCCTCGCCGGCCAACCGGAATCGTCATCAGGGAACGCGATTCCGCTCCTGTGGTATGTTAATGTCTTTGTCATTTTTCAACACTTTTGTTTATTTCATGTGAAGTGACTTCCTTTCTAATTGTTTTATTCCCCTTTCACAGACTGCACCTCGCCTGAGATCTTCCAGGAGACTTGCAGCTGCAACAGATAAAGGGAAAGCTACTGCGCAAGAGGAGCCCGCGGCGGACCCCAAAGATGAGCCTGTCTCTACCATTCTTCAAACGACAGGCGGCGAGAGCTCGCGCAAGCGTCCTGCTAGCGATGAAGAGGAAATGGTGGAAGACTTGCGCTATCAGCGAGAGCATGGCTTGGTAATTGCCCTTTTCTCTTGTAACCAATTTGTTCAAGTCAGCAATGACTTACTATCTCTTCATTTGTAGGTTCGTCGCCGCACTCGCCCCCGCTTCGACAGCGCTGAAACAGGTATAACTGAGACCCCAGTCCCGGAGGTGATTGTGGCTGAAGAGACATGTGTTATACTTGAGGATACTGAAGAGTAATCTCTTTCACCAACCGGCGCGCCGGACGACTCAGGCTTGATGCTGGCGTCCTCTCCTGGTCCTATTCAGGACCAAGGGCTCGGCCATCCAGTCTCAACCCCAGACTTCGCTGCCTCTTCTGTAACTCTGCCAGAGGAGACTCAACCAGAGGTGATGCCTTCCTCACCGAGGCTGGAGGTGGTCGTTCAAGAGCTTGAAGGATGAGAGGTGCTAACAGTGTCTGCCGCCCCGCCAACTGTTTCGGAGGTTGAACCGGTGATTCGACGTGTTTTCAAGCACTTATTTAAACACTCAATCAAACACAAATACAATTAAAACCCTTCTTTGTAGATGTAGCATTGGTAAGTAGGGATCGTTCTTAACCGGGGATTGAGGGTGATTGCATAACTATGCTAAGGTTGTTTAGGGGGGTGCAAGATTGTTTGTTCTAAGTTCCTACGAAATAAAACAAGAAGATGGGTAGATACATATCAAGAAATCACAAGTTCTAACATGTTTAAACTCATAGACAAGCAAACAATCAAGAGCACATAATCCTAACATGCATCTAGCCGAAAATAAGTTCCTAAGTCTATTATTTACAAGTGATCATCACATCATGTTGCTTAGGCCGATTACTCCCTCCTTGGCTGAATCCTACGAAATTCACATGTTAATTAGAACATATACACACACTTGCATCGAATTAGAGGGCAGCCAAATCATCTAGCAAACTCCCTAACCCAATTTTATCTTGATCAGATCGGTGGAACATGCATAGGGTGAACCAAATCATCTAGTGTCATCCTAAGCAAATTCCAGAGCATTAAGAACATGGCAAGCATACATACACATCCCAATCAACCTATAAACACATGGAAGAATTCAAAACAAATTAGAAATAATCATCTTTACACCAAAACATTAGTCTTTCTATACAAAGCCTTGAAAAAAAAACAATACAAAGTCGAAATAAATACAAAGAGGCCATGTTACACTTTTTGCTCCGAGGAATTCGTCTCTCTGCAAGCTCCGAGCGCACGTCCCTTTGGTGGAGGATGGCTACGCAAGTGTTCAAAGCCAAATCTAGCGAGAGAGCACTCACGGATGGAGGAAGGGTGTCTATGAGGTGGTGGAGATGGTATTTCGACTAAGAGAGGCTGATTTTGGCTAAGTATGAGAGGGGTTAGTGTTTAGACAAGGCTTCGGCTCGATGAGTGTGTGATCCTTTCTTCCTCCTCCAAAGCTCTTTATATAGGGGATGATGATGGTGCCGTTCACCTCATTTCAAATACAACCATGCACAATTATGCTCCATTCAATACAAAACCGTTACAGCCATTAGCTATTAAGCTCCCACCATTACATCATGCAATTAAGCATATCCATTCATCCATGCCATTAAGCCATGAAAGACAGCCATGCAAAATAGTTTCAAATCCAGCCATGCATAACACCATCCATGCAATTGTCAATTAAGCTATTTAAGTAGCCGTTCAAAACCGTTTCAATTATACATCCGTTTCACCCAATTTACTCACCACCGTTACATCCATGGCAATTAAGCTCCTTTTCGAAAACTGCCATGCATATTAGCTCCCCATCTAGACTTCATCAATGTCTATGCATCACTACTTGCTCCATATCCTAGTCAACATAGGAAATTGTTTCCTAGTCAACACAAGCTTCCTTTTTTACTCCAATTCTTCTTTGGCCGAGAATACCATGTAATTGCACATATTTTGGTCCAAATCGCCTCCTTTATTATTTCTCCTTTATTTTCTACCTAAAAACATAAAACAAGTTAGAAACATATTTACTAAGCTCATAACAAAGCAAAATGTAGAGAGAAAGACATTAATAATCAAGCATAAAATGCGTAGATCAAATTCCCCCACACTTAGACTTTGCTAGTCCCTAGCAAATACAAAACAAAACAAGGGCTCAAAAACAAAGAAAAACAATAAAGGGAAAAATAACAATGGGGAAAAAAAAACGTCACAAAAACACTTAGAAGTCTCAACGTTTCAAAGCCGCAAATTTTCATGTTATCATGCTTGAAAACGTAAGAGATACTAAGTAAAACAACACTAAGTCCTTAGTCAAAATTTGTCTCAGAAATTTCTTAATGTATATGGCAATGGAATCACAATGTGTCAAGCATGAATGACCTTTGAATTCAATAGATAATAGAGACATGATCACGCTATGAACAAGTAAGACATAGGGAAAACAATGGTGAGTTTAAGTCTGTGCATGCTTCGAATGAAGTTCAAATCAACTCACATGGATGCTCTCATCATATTTCCACTCATGCAAAGGGTTCACTCAAAGTGTTTAAATCAATGAATGGAATGAATTACTTGCTCAAATGAACCAAAACCATATGCTTACTCATGCAACTTACTCCACAGATTGAAGGCTACTCATCTTAAGGATCAAAAAGGACTTTTAAGGGTTGTAATGGGGCTGAGGTTAAGGCATTCGAAATTTAGATATGTGGTGATTAAGAACATTCTAAAGACTTAGCCAAAGTACCAAAACTTGATCAAATTTAAGCTCCCATCTCGCCAAAAACGTCACCATGTATGACTTTGAAGTACAAGGGCCGGATTTCATCATGTTGGGCCCTATCTTCATTCTAAACTTCCCTTGAGCTCTGTGAACAGGACAAAGGCCGTATTTTGCATTATTGGGCCTTCTATTCGAAACAAACTCCAAACTCACAAGTACGGGGGACATTAATCCAAACTTTAGACACTTAGAACCTATTGCCGGAGAGCTTTTTGATCTTTCTTTTGTTCTTGCTCTCGAAATTTTCTTTTGTTTTTCGGCAATCATCTTTTTTAACAAGCTGTTTGAACAAGTCTATCCCCATACATACATTCCCTTACATGATTCTCACGCCATTTTCTTTGTTTTAGCTTCAAAAATCCCACCAAGTCTTTAGAACAAGGGTATGGATAATCTACACTAAGTTTAAGTGTTTAGATTCATATGGCAATGAAAGAAAGGCTTAATGTAGGCTCAAATGGGCTCATCTAGGGGTGTCGCAACTCATGCGCACATATGGGATACATGGCAATTTAGCAAAGTGGTGGAAAACCTAAGTGCCTTTAATCATATCCAAAATCAGGGTATGTAACAATTATAAGCTTTGCAAGTTGACATGAGTAAGTTCTAGTATTCTCTAGTTCATTAAGATCTATGGCAAGTGAGTGTATGAATGATTCTGAGACCTATCATATGTAATGCACAAAATTCACTCTCAAAGAAGTAGTGTTTAGGCTCAAAATCTCACTTTTAAGGCTTATATGATTCAAAACTTATTCTAACATGCGAATTTATGTACCAAGTTTTGCAAACCATATCTACTACATGTCATAACACTCAAAGATTTCTCAATTAGCACATGAATTCATTCTTAATGATTTCCAACGCCATATGTATGTTCTTTCGGTCCATTTTCATCATCGACTAACTAAGGGCATCCTAAGACTCTTTAAAACACTAAGTTAAACAAAAAGACTCAAAAGTTGTTTTTTTAGGGCATCATCCTCGAGTTAGACTCTTATCCGCCCAAGTTTTTATGATTTATGACTCAAAAAAATTGTAAACCCCTCCCCCACATTTAAACTCTACATTGTCCTCAATGTACCAAAGTAAAGTCATAGAATTCAAGCATGGAAGCTAGGACTTACGAAAACTAACTAAATAAATAGAAGCAACGAAAATTAAAAGAGTAAGGGAAGAGAATGCAAATCTGTTGAAGACTCCTCCATTGGGTTGCCTCCCAACAAGCGCTTGTTTTTTAACGTCTTACAGCCTAGACGTGATGCATCTTCATGTGTTTGAAGTAGGTGGATCCACGAGCTTCTCTTCTTCAACGTGATGCTCCACAAAGGTATCGTAATAGTGCTTCAAACGTTGGCCATTCACCTTGTATAACTTGCCGGTGTCCAAAGTCATGATGTCCACAGCTCCATGGGGATAAACTTGTACCACAATGTAAGGACCAACCCATCTAGAGCGTAGCTTGCCCGAAAAGAGTCTAAGTCTCGAATGGAAGAGCAACACTTTCTGTCCGGGTTCAAAACTCTTTGTACGGATCATCTTGTCATGAATGCACTTTGTCTTCTCCTTGTAGATCCATGCGTTGTCAAATGCTTCATTCCGGATCTCCTCAAGCTCACAAAGTTGAAGTTTTCGATGTAGACCAGCCTCATCCTTGTCCATGTTGAACTTCTTGATCGCCCACCAAGCTTTGTGCTCTAATTCCACCGGAAGATGACAAGCCTTCCCATAAACAAGTCGATAGGGTGACATGCCTATGGGAGTCTTGTATGCCGTCCTATAAGCCCATAATGCATCATCCAAACATTGACTCCAATCCTTGCGATTTGGTTTGACAGTTCTCTCCAAGATCTTCTTGATTTCGCGATTGGATACTTCAGCCATTCCATTAGTTTGTGGATGATATGGTGTAGAGACCTTGTGTGTGACGCCATACTTCTTCATCAATGCCTCCACGGTTTTGTTGCAAAAGTGACTCCCTCCATCGCTTATGAGAATGCGCGGCATCCCAAACCTTGAAAAGATGTTCGTTTTGAGGAAATCTGCAACAACTCGCGAATCATTAGTACGGGTGGCTTTTGCTTCCACCCATTTCGACACATAATCTACAGCAAGTAAGATGTAAGTGAAACCATTAGATGAAGGAAAGGGTCCCATGAAATCAATGCCCCAAACATCAAAAATTTGGACATTGATCATGTACTTTTGTGGCATTTGGTCTTTTGCACCAATATTGCCGGATCTTTGGCACCTATCACACTTAGCACAAAAATCATGAGAATCATGAAATAGGTTAGGCCAAAAGAAACCACAATCTAACACCTTAAGGGCAGTCTTTTTCGAACCAAAGTGACCTCCACATGCACCACTATGACAAAACTCAAGAATAGATGCAAACTCACTATCCGGAACACACCTTCTAATCACTAAGTCAGCACATTGTTTCCATAAGTAAGGTTCATCCCAAATAAAAGTCCTAGCATTACTCCTAAGCTTGTTACGTTGGGCCTTATGCATTGATGGTGGAAACTCTCCAGTAACTAAGTAGTTAACAATATCTGCATACCATGGAGTTTCAGAGGTACTTACCTGAAGTCCGAAGAGTTGTTCATCCGGAAAATGCTCCTCAATTGCAACGTTGGATCTCTCTCTCTCAATCCTAGAGAGGTGGTCAGCTACCACATTCTCTACTCCTTTCTTGTCCTTGATTTTCACATCAAACTCTTGTAGAAGTAGTATCCAACGTATGAGCCTTGGCTTCGCATCCTTTTTCTGCATCAAATACTTCAAAGCAGCATGATCAGTGTAAATTATAACCTTACTCTGAAGTAGATAGGACCTGAATTTGTCCAATGCAAACACCACCGCCAACATCTCTTTCTCGGTTGTTGTGTAGTTGGCTTGAGCATCATCAAATGTCTTAGAAGCATAATAGATGGCGTATGGCTTCTTGTCCTTCCTTTGTCCTAACACAGCTCCAACGGCATAGTCCGAAGCATCACACATAAGCTCAAAAGGCAAGGACCAATCCGGCGCTTGAAGAATAGGAGCACTTGTCAACAATTCCTTTAGCTTGTTAAAGGCAACGCCACATTCATCATCAAACACAAAGGGAGTGTCCTTCTGAAGCAGCTTGCACAAGGGACGTGAGATGTGGGAAAAGTCCTTGATGAATCTCCTGTAAAATGCTGCATGTCCAAGAAAAGAACGAATCTCTCTAACCGAAGTCGGAGAGAGTAAGTGTTTCACAAGATCTACTTTTGATTTATCAACTTCCAACCCTTTTTCGAGACAATATGTCCAAGAACAATCCCTTGTGTTACCATGAAATGGCACTTCTCCCAGTTAAGTACTAAGTTCGTTTCAACGCATCTTTGCAAGATTAGCTCTAAGTTTTCTAGACATGCATTGAAATCCTTCCCAAAAATACTAAAGTCATCCATGAATACTTCAATTATTTTCTCAATGTAATCGGAAAAGATAGAAAGCATGCAACGTTGAAACGTACCAGGGGCATTGCACAATCCAAAGGGCATCCGTCGATATGCAAACGTTCCAAAAGGGCATGTGAACGTTGTCTTCTCTTGATCCTCCTCCGCGATGCTGATTTGGTTGTAACCCGAATATCCATCAAGGAAGCAATAGTAGGAATGACCAGCCAATCTCTCAAGCATTTGATCAATGAATGGCAAAGGGAAATGGTCCTTCCTTGTGCTTGCGTTGAGCTTCCTATAGTCGATGCAAACTCTATGTCCAGTGATAGTTCGTTGAGGCACCAACTCATTCTCCGCGTTCTTGACAACGGTGATTCCGGACTTCTTAGGAACAACTTGTACCGGTGAGACCCAACGGCTGTCCGGAATTGGATAGATGACCCCACAATCCAAGAGTTTGATCACCTCCTTCTTCACAACCTCCATCATTGGCGGATGGAGCCTTCTTTGTGCTTCACGTGAGGGCTTAGCTCCCTCCTCAAGTAAAATGCGATGAACACAAGTTGCTGGATTTATACCTTTGATGTCTGCAAGTGTCCAACCAATGGCTGGCTTGTACCTTTGAAGCATTCGAACCAATCTACCTTCTTGTTCTTCCTCCAACATTGAAGAGATGATAACCGACAAAGTCTCATTGTCTCCCAAGTAAGCATACTTCAAATGATCTGGCAACACCTTGAGTTCCACTTCGGGTGCTTGAATAATGGAGGGAACCAGCTTGTTCTCGCCATAGACCAAAGGAATAGGGGGTGGTCTAGACGTCACATAGGCTGCCTCATTCAAAGCCATCACCATTTCTTCAAGCCGTGGCTCCAATTTATCAATTAACACATCAATTAGGGCGTCATTCCTAGTGTAGGTCAGCCCCATACTATTTTGAAGCACGGTGTCAAGCTCATCATCTCTAAGTGTGTCCAAATGTTGTTGTGCCATGTCTTCAACAGAATCAATAGCAATGCATGCATTGGCACAAGCATTAGGGACCTTCATTGCATCAAGGATGTTGAACTCGATCTTCTCTCCATCAATCTCCATGGAGAATTTTCCTTCAAACACATCGATCTTTGTTCTTGCGGTTCTCATGAAGGGACGTCCAAGCAAGAGTGGCATGGTGTTTAATGAACTCTCCTCCATGTCAACAATGTAGAAATCAGCTGGGAATATCAAGTTGTTGACTTGCACAAGAACATCTTCTACGTACCCTCTTGGATACTTGTGAGAACGGTCGGCTAACTGAATGATGACATTGTCGTGCTTAAGCTCACCAAGCTCCATGGATGCATATAGATAGTAGGGCATAACGTTGATGGATGCACCCAAGTCAAGCATGACATCTTCGAATCTAGTGTCACCAATCACGCAAGGAACACTAAAGCTCCCAGGGTCCTTCAATTTGGGAGGTAGCCGACGTTGCAACACCGCTGAAACGGTTGCATTCACCTTCACAACCTCCTTCGCTCTCGTTTGCCTCCTTTGGGTGCATAGCTCTTTGAGAAACTTGGCATAAATAGGAACTTGCTTTATGCACTCAATCAAGGGCAGATTCACTTGCACCTTCCGAAAGATGTCTAGGATCTCATCATATTGATCATCTTTCTTTGATTTGGATAACCTATGTGGAAATGGTGCACGAGCAAACGAAGCATTAGTATTAACAGAACTTGAAGGGATAGAGTTAATACCTTTTGTTGGGGTAGGGTGTGATGGTGATGGTGTTGGTGTTGGTAGTGGCAAAAGTGGTGCCACCTTCTTCTTTCTTTTGAGCTCTTCAATAGCTGGATCTTCTTCAAAAATTTCCTCCACAATGACTTCATCTGGTGATGACGTTGCCTTCTGCTTTGGTAGCTCCAAAACCTTCCCACTCCTTGTAGTAACCGCACTCGCATTCCTAATAGGTGGCGTTGGTTGAGATGGAAGTTGTCCGGTAGTTCTGATATGTCCCATAAAATCCACAAGTTGCCCCATTTGCTTCTTTATCTCGGAAATGTCATTGCCATGAGTCTCCAACAACGCCTTTTGCTGATTTTGGCCATCAATAAGGGCTTGCGTTGAGGTGGAGAGTTGAGCAAACATTTTGTCATAATCCGGATTGGTGAATTGTTGAACCAGAGGAGGCAAAGGTGCTTGTGGCATTGGCAAAGGTGGCCTTGCTTGATATTGTTGTTGGGGACGTTGATAGCCTTGTTGCTGTTGAGGTGGAGGGTTCAAACAGCCCTCATTACTACTCCACTTGAATCCGCGATGATCACGGTTGACATAGTTGTTGTTGTAATTGTTGTACCGCTGACCTCCTTGATATCCTCCAATGGCATTCACTTGTTCTTCACTTGTTTGCTCCACCAAGGTAGGACATTGACTTCCATGATGATCGTGAGAGTGGCAAACGCCACAAAGTTGTCCCAAAGAAACCTTGGCTCGTTTCACTTCTAGTTCAAGCATTTGCTCCATCAAATCTGAAAGTTTGTCGTACTTCTCATCCGTAGCATGCTTGGTACTCACCTCGGACACCACTGATTTTCGAGGTACCATCCCATATTGAGCATCATTGTTTGCTCTATTCTCCAAGAGTGCATGAGCTCCAACTTCATCTAAATCCATGAAGGCCCCATTCGCAGCAGCGTCGAGAAGCTCTCTATCAATTGGCTTGAGTCCATCATAGAAGTAGTTCATAAGATTTGTCTCGGAGAATCCATGAGAAGGACAAGTGGCGCATAGAACCTTGAAACAATCATAGTATTGCCCAAATGACTCATCTGATGCTTGCGTGATTCCAGTGATCTTTTTCCTCAAAACAGTGATCTTTGAGGCTGGAAAGTACTTGCTCAAGAAAGCATCCGTAAGTTGCTTCCATGTAGTGATGTGATTTGGTGGAAGTTCCATGAGCCAAGTCTGAGCTCTATCCTTCAGAGTGAACGGAAATGCCTTCAGCTTCAAAAGCTCATCATCTGCATCAGTGGGCTTCATACTTGAGCATACAAACTGAAACTGCCTCAAATGCATGTTAGGATCTTCATGCGCCATCCCTTGAAAGATTGGAAGGCGATGGAGAAATCCACTCTTGAGCTCAATGTCCTGCTTGTCTTCTTGAGGTTCAGGAAATCGAATGCATGAAGGGCCAGCACTCCAGTCTGTTGAGCAAGTTTGTTGGCGAAGAGTACGCCTAACAACGTTGTTACCCCCACCATTGTTAGGAAGTACATTGTTGTTCACGTTGTTGTTGTTGTTATTCATCCTAGATTCCTCTTGTTGATATTGCTCGGAATGATGGGATCTTGGTGACTCAACTTCGTCCTCAACAATAGGTCGGTCAAGGTCTTCCACTGCGTTGGTAGAAATGATCACTGTGCGGTTACGGAGTTGTACTTCACGTGGAGAAGGTTCGGTCATTTACGATCTGAAAATCAACCAAGATCAAGTGTTAGTATCAAAAGAATACACAAGGAATGCATGATACTAGCCAAACCGTTGGAAATCACAAGGACTTCCCAAAAACACACAAAAACAAATCACACAAATTTAAAACACACCATACTTACATACACACATACAAGTGACGTTTGGATTAGTGGTTTGACACACATGTTACGTTTTGTACACTAGATGAAATGCAAAGGCTCTAGGTCATCCTAAAATGAATGCAAGTTACTACAGACAAGTTATGTACATTTGTACATGTATCCTGCAGGGGTCAGTTGTATATACACTAAGTAAAACGTCAAAAATACAAGTTGTTACTCAAACGATGCAAACATTTCATAGTTCATGAAATTCATGCAAGAATTCATTCAAACTTTCATTCAAAGTGCATCAAGCAAGAACCTAAGTGAAAGATGGAGTGAATGCATAAGAGAAAACGTTAGAACCTGCAGAAAACACAAGAGTTATATGCTAAATCAAATGATGCAACGTGACCACTCTCTTGGCCTCATGTCCCTAACTTCACTTAGGTTAGGGTACCCGGTGGTGAAGTCCGAGCATCACAAAGCCGCCAGAGGGTTATGCAAGCTACAAATGCAAGTGGTTAAGTCCTTTACACGTTGGTTACATACAACACGTTGGTTTTATGCACAAGTAGGGTTCATTGTGTTGCGCTTTAGATTTGGAGAGAGTACATTCGCTTGATCTTTAGGTCGTTCAAAGGACGTGCGACCCGCGCGATAAAGTGTACACTTTCAATCGAATGGTCTTGGTTCAATCGAAAAACATGGCCAGTTAGGGATAGAGATAACGCGAGAGGTAGGACTAATTTCGACAATACACCCCGAGGCTAACCGGGCCAATGGTATATACTCCAATGGTGTAAGTCTTTCTTAGATCCAAAACCTGTCACCAGGCATAACCCGTTTCTAGACACCATGTCCGACATTCAACCAATCTCTCGAAAATGTACAACTCCCTCATAGTCCAATGTAGACTCCGCCCTCAACCTCATGTCCATAACTTCACTTAGGTTATGGTGTATGGTGATGAAATCCATACAGCACAAGGGGTTTAGGAGATAAACATGGAAAAGAGGCGCCATCTATTCAACAATGAGTGCGACTTAATCAACCAAGCTCATGTACTCAATGCAAATCCAAGCTTCCTTTAACATTTAAATGGCTGCAAAAACAACATTATGAACAAGTGTTAGTATAAATCTCGAAAATTTACAAGTATATATGCACAAAATTTCACAACTTTACAAAGAACACATGCAATTCCAGATTCTGCCAAACATGAGCACAGCAGCTTTTCGAATTATGTAGAATTATTAGCTCGGTCGACTGGGCTGAAATTTTTCAGGCACCAAGTAGACACATAACCAAACATTCCTGCAAAATTTCAGATTTTTGTGAGTCCTCTAGCTATGTCAAATAATTTGCACAAAACCGGGAAGTGCACAGTTCCGAAAAACAGAAAACTATTAACATAATGTACAAGCATAATTACACAATTCTTTTCAGTCCCCGGCAACGGCGCCAAAATTGATTCGACGTGTTTTCAAGCACTTATTTAAACACTCAATCAAACACAAATACAATTAAAACCCTTCTTTGTAGATGTAGCATTGGTAAGTAGGGATCGTTCTTAACCGGGGATTGAGGGTAATTGCATAACTATGCTAAGGTTGTTTAGGCGGGTGCAAGATTGTTTGTTCTAAGTTCCTACGAAATAAAACAAGAAGATGGGTAGATACATATCAAGAAATCACAAGTTCTAACATGTTTAAACTCATAGACAAGCAAACAATCAAGAGCACATAATCCTAACATGCATCTAGCCGAAAATAAGTTCCTAAGTCTATTATTTACAAGTGATCATCACATCATGTTGCTTAGGCCGATTACTCCCTCCTTGGCTGAATCCTACGAAATTCACATGTTAATTAGAACATATACACACACTTGCATCGAATTAGAGGGCAGCCAAATCATCTAGCAAACTCCCTAACCCAATTTTATCTTGATCAGATCGGTGGAACATGCATAGGGTGAACCAAATCATCTAGTGTCATCCTAAGCAAATTCCAGAGCATTAAGAACATGGCAAGCATACATACACGTCCCAATCAACCTATAAACACATGGAAGAATTCAAAACAAATTAGAAATAATCATCTTTACACCAAAACATTAGTCTTTCTATACAAAGCCTTGAAAAAAAAACAATACAAAGTCGAAATAAATACAAAGAGGCCATGTTACACTTTTTGCTCCGAGGAATTCGTCTCTCTGCAAGCTCCGAGCGCACGTCCCTTTGGTGGAGGATGGCTACGCAAGTGTTCAAAGCCAAATCTAGCGAGAGAGCACTCACGGATGGAGGAAGGGTGTCTATGAGGTGGTGGAGATGGTATTTCGACTAAGAGAGGCTGATTTTGGCTAAGTATGAGAGGGGTTAGTGTTTAGACAAGGCTTCGGCTCGATGAGTGTGTGATCCTTTCTTCCTCCTCCAAAGCTCTTTATATAGGGGATGATGATGGTACCGTTCACCTCATTTCAAATACAACCATGCACAATTATGCTCCATTCAATACAAAACCGTTACAGCCATTAGCTATTAAGCTCCCACCATTACATCATGCAATTAAGCATATCCATTCATCCATGCCATTAAGCCATGAAAGACAGCCATGCAAAACAGTTTCAAATCCAGCCATGCATAACACCATCCATGCAATTGTCAATTAAGCTATTTAAGTAGCCGTTCAAAACCGTTTCAATTATACATCCGTTTCACCCAATTTACTCACCACCGTTACATCCATGGCAATTAAGCTCCTTTTCGAAAACTGCCATGCATATTAGCTCCCCATCTAGACTTCATCAATGTCTATGCATCACTACTTGCTCCATATCCTAGTCAACATAGGAAATTGTTTCCTAGTCAACACAAGCTTCCTTTTTGACTCCAATTCTTCTTTGGCCGAGAATACCATGTAATTGCACATATTTTGGTCCAAATCGCCTCCTTTATTATTTCTCCTTTATTTTCTACCTAAAAACATAAAACAAGTTAGAAACATATTTACTAAGCTCATAACAAAGCAAAATGTAGAGAGAAAGACATTAATAATCAAGCATAAAATGCGTAGATCAACCGGTCACTCCTTCTCCGGTGAAACTGACCACCAGAACAACTTCTTCTTTGGCCACCCGGACTGCCCGTCTCCGAGCTCGGGTAACTCCAGCTGCTGATCCAGAACCGGTTTGCCTGGCCTGAGACTTTCTTCATGGTCTAATAAGACAAGGCCCCAACATGGATGTGTTTGAGTTGGTGCGACGCGCTCGTGAGGCTCATGGTGCCTTGGTCCGCCACCTCGCTGGCAACAACCCCGCACTGGATCAGTCTTTAGAGTTGATCAATGCGGTCGAGTTGCAAGCCCGTCGCGTCAATGATGCGGAGGCCCAGTCAACTGCTCAGGAGAGAGTCCGCCAGGCCTTAGACAACCAAATGGTGGCTCTTTTGAACCAGCTTGAAGATATGGAGGTTCCTGAGACTTCAGAAAACCCCTGTACCTTTTATGCTAGGCAGGTGAAAACTTTGGAAGCTCAGATAGCGGAGCTGCAGATCCAGCTTGCTCAAGCTCGCCAAAGACTTGCGCAGGCTGAAATTGCCGAGGCGCGAGTACAAGCCGCAGAGGAAACTCAAGAAGCTCTGGACTCAGCCACTGCTGCCGTGGACGAAGCCCAAGCCCAGGCGGATGTTGAGGAGTTGGCCTTGGAAGGCCTTCTTCTGGACTTGTATAGGGCCTCTAGGAAAGTCTAGTTTCATTTCCCTTTTTGTTGCCCCCATGTATGAACCTTTGTATTAGGCACATTATTTGAGTATTTATTACCCATTAACTCTGTCTCGCGCTTGCTCAATGTTTCGTGTTTCCAACAATAAATGCCTTAGTTCAAAACAAGTTTTTCCATTGAGATTGGGTAAAGGTCTCTGCGTGACTGTTTGCTTGGAAAAAAGGAAGTCACTATAGATCCGCGCATTCACCTTATCTAAAGCCCATATCTCGGAGCAAAGTTCTGCATGCAGGACACATGTCAAAGAATCGATCTTTTCTTTCTATAAGAGGATCCGCTAGCCGGGTTTGGGACATCGATCAAGTCTCTTTGCCCCCTCGCTATGGCTCCTTCTTCCTTTCTGTTCATCCTTCTATCCCTGCTTAAAGCGAAACTACCATTTCTCTTGTTCATCGTTTTCCCTGATGAGTTTCGAAATCTACTCTTAGGCCAAAGGTGGGTTTCAAAATCTACTCTTAGGCCAAGCCTCCGTCTGGAAGAACAAATGGTCTCTACCTTGCGCCTGCAGTTCTGCCCACGTGTGAGGTTTTTGAGGCCCTTCGCCCTTTCGTGCTTCAAGAGCTTGCCAGTGTCCTTAAAGCACCCTCCGAAGCTTGGCTGGTAGCATGAGGGACCCTGTTCCATTGGATCTCTAGCTTCCCAGTGTGTCGTCTCTTATTCGTTCTTCGTTCCCAGATCTACGCTTGTAGGCGTGGTAAGCGTAGGGTAATCAGGTTCCATTATTTTGCTAATGTGTTTGCTTCGGCCGCAAAGCCGCTTATGAAACCTATATCAGAAGGGAAAAATATGTGATTTTCTTTATTTAGGGCCTCTGGAATAGGTCCCGGCCGCAAAGCCGCTTATAAAACCTGTATCAAAAGGGAAAAATATGTGATTTTCTTTATTTAGGGCCTCTGGAATAGGCCCCAATCTTGTACTTGTCTCTTGTCTAGACTTCGCACGTTTACACAGGAAATAAAGAGAGGAATGAGGAGATTATCATAAACAAATTGCATGTAAAACTTTATTTAAGGCCTCTAGAATAGGCCCCAATCTTGTACTGGTCTATTGGTTAGACTTTGTACATTTTCAAAGAAATGATTCAATTACATGCTTCTCCCTCGGGTTGCCCCCTAGTGTGAGGTGATGGAGCGTACGCGCGATGGCGCGTAACACTAATAACGGTGTTTGCGAGATCAGGAGGAGGTGGAGGATCCGTGCGCTCCCAAACACCAGCGATATGGCGCTTTAAGAAACGATCATTAATCGGATTGCGGTGGATGGTGCCGTCCAGAACAGTCCCGCGTGGACGAGGAAAGGGAGTGGGGTGCGTTGGGTCTTGACTTCTTGAACAAGCGGGGGGGTTACCAATGCTACCTAGATGAGGAATTACGAGCACAAGGCAATTCGATACTCACGCTGTCGCGAGCAGAACAATCAAGGAGAGATCAGAGATGATCGTAAATAGAGTCCGGAAGGGCTATGAGATAAACCTAGGCGGCGGCGCTTAGGGTTAGGGTTTTTCGAGAGGCTCGAAAGTATCAACTAGGTTGAAAGTTTGTTTGTATTTTTTGTGTGTGATTTTGAGAGAGAGAGTTTCTATAAGTCTTCGAGCCCCTTTATATAGTAGCTTGCCTTCAGTCCGAAGAAAAATATTCATAGTCCAATTCGGACTCTGAAACCGAGTACCACAAGGACACTGTTTTATTCGCTTATACCAGTCATCTGCATGACACGTGTGCAGCCGCGTGATTAACTCCGCCTGGGCTACTGCTTTCGCGCTATCTAACTGTACGGACTCAAATGAGGAAAGTTCTTATCCCACGAGGTGTTACAGTCCCTGTCACACACCGCCCCGCGCGCCTCCGAAGCTCGCGACTTTGAACGGGCTTTACATTAAAACGGGCCACAGGTATTGGCCCAAATGCTATCCAAAACTTATTGCGAGTCTTGGACCAAAATATCACCTCGCGTAGCACATCTACTCATGCATCCAACTCGCATGCAACTCAAGTTACTGTTTTGATATGTGCGAACTTTGCTATCCAGCTCGCATGATCTCGCTAGCGGGCCATCACTTGTGAATCCAATTATTTCAGGCTCGTCGGTGTGACGTGGACTATGAATTTAATTAATATTCACCTAGACATTTACTGTCCAGTAAAATATTAATTTTGGTATAAATATTGCCCCCCAGCCTCGAAGTCATGAATGTCAAGAATGACTGAAGAGGTTTATGTTCATGCTGCTCCAAAGCTACTGGTATTCGCTCGGGTCATACAAGATGAGTGTGAATAAACCAGCCTGTGAATAGGCCTTGAAACCCAAGCACCCAGCAAAGCATTGTAGCGAACTGCTGTACGATTCGCCTAGTACAATGTAGAACTAATAATCATGAACTTAACATAGCTAGGCACCTTGGACTTGAACTTAACGCGTACTCCGCTTACACTTCGCCTGCTCTACTTAGAAGACAATGGTACATTGCACATACCTCGAGCGGACGTAGCTCGTATGGATGTATCTTGAGCGAATGCATGTAACTTGAGTAGATATATTTGAAAGTGAACCAGTCTGACCCCGAAGGATATACCTCGAATAGATGTAGCTCGAGGGGATGTATGAATGGATTGAAAAATTGCCCTTTGCTTGAGCTCTTGGCGACGGCGAACCATCTTTCTGATATTGGCCATGTACTTCGCTGCCCCCCAGTGCGAACCAATGAGAGTCAAACATAGTGCCACATGATTTGGCCAAGGGAAATTCCAAAAAATAGGCCACAGGGATTGGCCTAAATAATGACCAAGACACTTGAAGAAGGTCTAAAGTCTGAAATATCTGGAACACATATCTACCCCAATGTGCCCCTCAGTTTTGATGTATGTTCGCCGATACTTGAGAAGAATGAAGGACATCAAAACTTTAGTATGCCCCCCAGTAAGGGAGTACCGTGCATTCTTGAGGTTAGCAGACATCGAAAAAGGCCGTGGACCGGCCTTGAGTAGATCTCGGTGTATGAATAAAGGTACACAAAACGTGTAGGGATGCCCCCCAGTAAAGAAAAGCATGCTGCAAGGTCATGAAAACACATTGAAAAAGCACATTGCAAATTCGCGCGTATCCTGACCTGTCTGCATTTGAACTGCCATAACTCTCTCCAGGAATGTCGGAATGATGAACCGTAAAATCCTCTGGAAAATAGACATCCAGGGATTTCTGTTGATATAAGGCTCGCCTACTGTTTCTTCCTGGATCATTACAGTTTAATCGGCGAAGTGGACTGTCTGGTAGTGGCTGTTGCAACTTGCAGCAACTATTAGAATTTCTTCTCTGACTTGACTTCGCGGGCAGCAATTCAAGGCATATGGAATGCCTGCTGTGTTTTCTCCAGGCCTCAAGGATAGGCCTCAAGTAAAGTTTAAGCCTTTCATAGGCAAAACCATTGTCTTGCATTTCAGCAAAACCAAGAATCTCTTTTTGTGTTTTCTTTTTTCGATGCAAGAAAGAAAGAAAAATGAAAGCAAACGGAAGTAAAAACTGAAGTAAAGCTAAGAGTAAAGGAAAGGAGAGTATAGCATGGTTAGTTACCCTTCGTATGGCCACGGGGGAGGCCACCAATGCTTCACTCCAAGCCTCAACGTCGTCATGTTTCCGACGTGAGACTCTCGCTGTTGAGAATTTCCAAGTGTTGAGCAGAACTACTTCGCATCAACAACTTGAAAATTTGAGCAAGGCGGTTCGTAGGGACTGCCCTGTTGCCCCCCAAGCCTCTTTATCAATTGGCAAAGCATGATCTTCAACTGCGTACTTGCGGATAATATAATGTAAAGATCTGCCTTGGCACCGACTATCATGTCATAATGCATGGTCTTATCGGGAATGGCCACGCATTGGTCATGGAAGAGAACCACTTGCTGGTCTCTTTTCACCAAATCAAGAGCTTTACTGGGATTGAACTCTTGTAGAATATGATTATGAGAGAGACACACCACCATATAGTCTTTATCATATTCATCATAAATTGGCTCTGTGTCAAAATCAAATTTGGAGTCACTATAGTCCAGCGAATCCACCTCTACCCCTGATGCAGATATATGACATCCATGAGCATCATGCTCAGATGCCACCAAGTTCTTGCTGCACACTAGAGTGAGATGACACCGCAAATACTCGACTTTACACCCATGTATAATAAACTTGCAATTCTGGGTGTAAAGACGTTTTCCATATACAATACTAAAGCCATATCCTGGCCTCTGAACTTGCATGCAGAGAGTCCAATTGTATTGTAATGTAAAGCCACAGATTGGCCTAATATCAACACACCATATATAATTAAGCTTGTTATGTCTTGGGGCAGCTTCCTGATGATGTCCAGTAATTGGACAAAACTTGAGTTGATCATGCCCTTGACCATGGTGGTTAAATAAAGAAGGAAGGCGAGCTACGCCTTGCCCCTCATGCATCTGACCTGTGTCCACATATGCATCTCGCATAAGAAGGCTGGTTATTTGGCCACCTTTCATGCGGAATTGTGGTTCGCCATTAGTGTTCGAACCGATCTCTTCTTCTAAGGTGGACTGTTCTGTCCTACCTTCAAGCTTATCTTCTTGAAGAACAACGTCAGTCTTTGAGATAGGATCATTATCCAAAATCTCGCCGGCCTGCAAAAGGGCTCTATCCTGTTTAGCTTGTTCAGAGAGGTTTGCGCCCTGGGTTGTCAAACCCTCTATCAGGCCTTTCAGCTCTTCGAACATCCGGAGGATTTGCTCCATAGGTAGAGCAGATCCTGTGTTTTGGGTTGGCTGTGAGCCTACTATTGCGGTCTCACTGAAGCCTGGGTTACCAAACTGAGCAAGAACCTGTTCCGTGGTGAGAGATCGGCAAGCCGCGCATGTTATGTGGCTTATACCATGGTGATCTGTGCTTGAGACAAGAAAACCGAGGTTTCCTGTATGGTGATTCTCCTGGCTTCCCTATGGTGAATCGGTTGTACTGCCGGTCCTACTGGGCGTGCCAATGTTTTGGCCACGATCCTCAGCACGGTCCCACTGGGCTTTGAGAGATGGTAGCAGTCAATGCTTCTTGGGAATGCGGGGTGTGCCACCTCGCGGATGAGGAAAGGGAGTGGGGTGCGTCGGGTCTTGACTTCTTGAACAAGCGGGGGGGGGTTACCGGTGCCACCTAGATGAGGAATTACGAGCACAAGGCAATTCGATACTCACGGTGTCGCGAGCAGAGCAACCAAGGAGTGATCAGAGATGATCGGAAATAGAGTCTGGAAGGGCTCTGAGAAAAACCTAGGCGGCGGCGCTTAGGGTTAGGGTTTTTCGAGAGGCTCGAAAGTATCACCTAGGTTGAAAGTTTGTTTGTATTTTTTGTGTGTGATTTTGAGAGAGAGTCTTGAGAGTCTTCGAGCCCCTTTATATAGTAGCTTGTCTTCGGCCCAAAGAAAGATATTCATAGTCTAATTCGGACTCTGAAACCCAACACCGCAAGAACACTGCTTAACTTACGCGAACCAATCATCTGCATGACACGTGTCCAGCCGCGTGGGTTTTTGCCTTCGCGTGGCCCAACTGTAGAGTCCTATGCGGACTCAAATGATCTTATTCCGCGCGATGTCACGGTCTTTGCAGAAACCTATCTCGCGTGGGCTGCGGACTCAAACCAACCCGCGAACTCTTGAAACTTGATTCCATCCCGCGCGCTCCTGAAGCTTGATTCCATCCCACGCACCACTGAAGCTCGCGAGACTTAAAAGGCTTTATATTAAATCGGACCACAAGTATTGGCCCAAATGCTACCCAAAACTTATTATGCAGTCTTAGACCAAAATATCCACTGGGCTCAAACAATATATATAAGGATAAAAGTTTGAATACGTTACGTTAAGGTGCACCGATTAAATTACTCATCTGCCAAGGGAACTTAGAAACTTAACCAGCAACTTTGGCATTTCCAAAATTCACTTGAGTCCCCTCATTATAAGTAAACACTACGTCAATTTTGCGATCATACGACAGGAATCAGACGACATAAGTCCTTTTTACTGTCGTCTGATAAATTTTTAAGACAGAAATTTAAAAATCTGTTGTCTGAATGCAGCAACGCACCACTTAAAAAGTAGTTAAAATTAGCATTTGTTCAGTCGACAAATATCTGTCGTCCTTAAAAACAAGAAAAATAAGTAAAATAAAGATTCGTTTAAGACGATAGTTTTCTGTCATCTGTACAAACAAACTAATCCAAACTAATTTTGTTTTGGAACAATGTAAAATTCTTTTTGGACACTTGATAAGTTTTCTCTCCCCGACAAATTCTTCAAACTCTCAATTTCCTCATTCTCAACACACACCGAATCCTCTCTTCTAGTCAACACCCTTAAACCAAATTCAAGGGCAGGAATGGCGGTCGCAACAAGCACGGCCACGGCCACACCAACTTCATCCGCTGCTCCAATTGTGGCAAGTGCTGCCCCAAGGTAAGGGTTAGGGTTTGGGATTTATAGCTATATATATATATATATATAACACAGCATGTGAAATTGAGGCGGATTGGATTTTGAATCGACTATTTTGGATTGGAATATGACAAGGCTATTAAGAGGTTTTTGGTGAGGAACATCGTGGCGCAAGCTTTTTCATTTTTGCATGAGAGCTGTGCAGGAGGCTTCTATCTAGGAGCGTAAGCTTTTTCATTTTCGCATGATTTGTATCTGAAATTTTGATTTGGGTGTTGAATTTGGGTGTGTGAATGAGTAGTTACGTGGTTTGGTTATGATGCTAATAAGTTTTGTGTAATTGTGTTTAGTTGATTGGGAAAACCCCATTGGTATATCTGAACCATATTGTCGAAGGTTGTGTTGCTCGCATCGCTGCAAAATTGGAAATGATGGAGCCCTGTTTTAGTGTGAAAGACAGGTATAGGCTTGATATTAGTTTGTCTTTTTACTGGGTCATTTTTCTTTTCTATGCAGTGTCCTAAAAATATGGTGCTTTGATTAACTATTGCTTACCCTGTCATTGTGTAATGCAGAATTGGTTATAGTATGATTGCAGAATAGAAGCCGAAAAGAGAGATGTATGAATTGCTTTGCATGTTACGTGTTATCTTAATTAGAAATTGCTAGATTATACTCACTATAGTCATGGTATATGTAATGTACTAGCTTTTCATTCTTATAATGTAATGTACTAGCTTTTCATTCCTATAATCTATACGCAAGATTGATGATGGACATCTATAATTTTGCAGGTTGATAAGGTGAGCAATCCTGACAGCATCAGAATAGAAGCAGAAAAGAGAGATGATGTTGTTTGCATATCTTCTCATAATATTGAAATGGTGGAAGCATTGATCCCTTTTTATAAAGGAGAGCTTCTTAGTACTATACATAAGGTTGGAATATGATTTCCCTTTATCTTTCTTTGTTGTTTTATTATTTTTTGAATGACATCTTTCTTTGTCGCTAATATAATGCTTATTGTTATTATGTACTTTGTGATAATTTAAATTTTGATACTTTACATTTAGAGGTAATAATGAAACATGTGGAGTACGATGAGGAGTTCTCCCTTGTGTTTGAGAAGGTGTGCTTACCTACATAAAGGATACGTTGCAATGCAGTCATTTTAAATTGCTGGAACGTAAATGAATGTGGATAGCTTCTGTATATGTCGGAATTTGGTTCTTGAGCAATAAGCTAAAGAATGTAGCAATATTCATGTCATTATTATCTTTCTTTTCTTGACTATTTTCTTAGCAAGTGAATTTAGATATGAATTACTGCTAGTTCCTTGTCTCATTCTTAGTGTTTTTATTTCTTGAAGGGTTCCAATGTATAGAGGCTAAGCTGCTCTTCATCATATATATGTGCCAAGGAGAGAATATGTCAAGGAGCGAGGGCAGAAATGTATGCTTACTGCATTTATTCTGGGAATTGTTTAGTAATGGATTAGTACATGTGTATAAATGTGTTGCGATGTCTCTTAGTAGTATATGTATAGGTATTTCTGGAAATTATAACTCTTTGTAAAAGATCTAGGTTTATCAATATAAAGGTCAATATGAATGAATTTGTGTTTCTTAAATGTGTTGTGCAAATGTTGTTGGCATGAGTGAATAGAATATTAAATTTGACATCCAAATCAACATCAAACGACATAATATTGTCGTTCATGATAAATTCAGACGACACAAAACTGTGAATCTACACAAAACTGAACCTCAGATGATAGAAACGTGACGTTTGAGCAAATCTGAAACGAGACATAGGTGCATTCAGACGTCAAACATGTGACGTTAGAATATATTTGAGACGAGAGACAAATGCAAACATTTGTAGCTTTACTGTCTTCCAATGACAGTTCACTGTCGTTGTAACGTTTTCTAATGACATATTCTTTTTTTTGTGTTACAAATTTGGATTTATACAGACGACATTCTGTATGTCGTGTAACCTTTATCAGACAACAGATTATGCCTGTCGACTGAATCGTTATCAGATGACAGCTCGATAGACGACACGAAAAAAAGTAATCAGACAACGGGCATTGCCAGTCGTCTGAAGGCAAAATTGACGTAGTGAAATGATAGGAGATAGTAACGTAAAATGTTTCATATTTCTGATATCTTCCAAACTATGATATCTTCCAAATTATGCATACCATAGAGCCTGACAATTTCCAATTAGTGGCAAGTTTTGATCCTATACTTCCATTTACGTCGATCTCCCATTGTAATGAAACGTGTGTACCCGAAAGTCTATAGTTGTCCAAAATTTAAGCATGGTTCAATAAAGACTACACAAGCCTAATTTAAAAACACAAAAGAAGACTGAAGGGTAACAAGCAATTTCAAGAGTGGGCAAGCTATAGATTAGAATTGCTTGTATATCCAATTCAAAGGCAGATGCATCATGACATTAACCATCTCATTTGAACTTTCTGACTATAAATTACACCTCAATATGCAAACCGTATGACAGTATGTAACAAGATATCTTTGAGCAACCAAGTCCATAACATGGCCATAGCGAGGGTCCTTGTACACAAGACAAACACCAAATTAAAAAAAACAATTCGCACCGCAGCTGTAAACCACAGCCAAGAAGAACAACAATCTGAGTTGACGCACCTGTACCCCTTGAAGTTATCGTTTGTCATGTCAAGCACATATAGCCCAGCCGGACCAATCCCACTCAATCCACAGAGCATGATTCATTAACATCAAGGATTACGCTCAATAAAGAAAACCTCACCTGAAAAACCACCATAGTGCCCACCGAAGCTGCAGCATGCGCTGCCCTGGGAGACGGTGGCTCACCTGATTTTGCAAAATTCACATACCAAACAACAAGCAGTAAACTAAGATCCCATTAAAATTAGCAAGAGAGTTCCGGAAAAATAAATGGAACTCGTTAATCTAAGAAAATATTAAATCTCCAAAAGCCTTTGAAATTAAATAAACTTTAGCGCATGCATGATATTAAAATCAAAGGTCCACTCACAGAGCTCGGCTATGCTTGCCAACGATCCGAGGCCTCCTCCACACGATTCTCCTCACGTCCTGAACAATAAATAATATTAAGTCTCCATACTAGATTAAAGCTTTAATAAATATTCCAAAATAAAAGGGAGCCTAAAAATTCTCCTCCCTTGCCCACTTTCTCCACTTCTAAACAATTAAGGCTCTAATTTCACCACAATCACCGATAACCATAATTATCCCTTTTAGAGTTTAAATCCTGCTCAACCAACTGTCGAATTTCCATTCTAATGACTGCCACAATCCTTAACCATTGAAAAATCCCAAACCTTATCAAAACTCCTCCAAAAATTTCAAAATTTACTTCATTAAACTCCTCTCATGAAAACAAACTCAAAAACATGAAAAACTACCTCTAAGGGCGGCGCCGGCAGCAGTACTCCGGCGACCTCCAATGCTTCCCAAAAATTAACACAATAATCCTCTTAACCCGCACAACAACTTCCTTAACTAGCACGAAATCCAATTCCAAACCTAGATAGGGTAATCGAACCAAACAATGAAATAAGCCCTAGAACTTCAATTATACATTTCTCCTTACCAAGATCGAATTGAGCCGATTTCTTTTGAGGGATTACTAACCTTGATGAGAGCTACAAGATGAGCCAAGAATCACGAGCTATGGTGGCCGGAGGAGGGAGCTCCGGCGAAGGAACAGTCGGTTTGCTAGCGGTGGTTTCCTCCCGTTCGGCGGCGTCACACGCTCGAACACCGGCCCCGGAAGAGAGAGGAGGCGGCGGGGGTCCGAATGGGGCTGGTCCGGAGGTCTGTGGTGGCCGGACGGCGGCGGGTGAAGGTGAAGACTCTGGCGGGTCGGGGAAGGTTCGGGAGAAAGGAGAGAGAAGGGAGAGAGAGAGAGGGTGTGAGTGTTGGGCTTTTCCACATCCTACCCGGTCCAAACTTAAACACCAAAAATAAAGCCTTAAAATTTTTACCCATTTACCAACTAATGTTTACCCCTTTTTATCTGATAACTTTTACATGCTAACTTCGATTTTAGCGTATGACATGTCTACGAATTCGTATTAACGTCCTCTACGACTTCCTTAAAGAAATTTTCCCAAAATAATTTTTCTACAAAAAGTCAACTCTTGGGTAACCATTTAACTCTTGGGTCCTTAAGTAGTAAACGGTTACCCAAAGCGGTAAAAGACCAAAGTAATACCAAAAGTAAATAATCGTAAAATAACTTAAGAACCGGGATGTGACAGTGGATAGTTTCACTATCTGCGAAGCACTCAATGTCTCTATGAGACAGATCTACAAAATGGAGTAGATAAGAGAGTAAATAGTTCCACTTGAACCATTTAGAAGGATTGAAAGAAGCTACAAAAAGCTGCAATCCCGAGAGTGCATAAAAATTTCCGCGCAGAATGAATTCTAAAACAGCCATAACTCCTTTGTTAAAATAGATATGGACGAACCGCGAAAAGTTTTGAAAACTAGACTCGTAGAGCTTTCCAATGATATAAAGCTCATTGTCTTTTTCATTTGGAGCTGTTCACAAATCTCAAACGAAATTGACTGTCCAGAAGGGACAGATTGCTGTTTTTCACAGATTTGGCATTGGCAAAGCTTTGACGCTTGCGGATGGCATGTCGGCATAAGCCGAAGCCAAAATGACGTGTATATGATCAAAATCAAGTCATTTTGGTCTTTCCAAGGTCGTAAACTCCATGACTAGTTAGCGAAAGCTCCCTAACATGAACATAAACTAACTCAGAGGACATAGAGGGTCCGATTATGATAATTGTCCCGTTTTGATAAGTCTTCAACGTCTTTCGCAAGACGGAAATTGGTTTAATAGTGTAGGGGGATCCAAAATCAAAAGCTTTTGGTAACTCCAAGTCAGTATGACCAGGCATGTCCGTGGAGGGTCAGTAGTGCGAGGCACATTTGAAACCACTATCTCCTTAATTTCGGACAATTCTAAGACATCACACTGAGCTTGGATGAGCCTAGTTGAACAATTGATGATGGAAAATCCGCTATAGGGTAGAAGACTTAACCGGAAACACGTTGGTGATCCTCTTTGAGGATGCAAGGCTGTGCGTCATCTTCACTTGGAAGAGACCAAAACGGCACAATCTAACCATGTAGATTATAAATATGCCATGCTTCTAAGGATAATGTAAAAATGTACATCTTGTTTGTAAATCAATACGAACCATAAGAGAAGAATAGTTTCATAACTTCGAAAAAAATCTCAAGGCATTCATTATTGTTAATGTGAGTACATCGAGGTCTCAAATAGACGAAGGACGTCGATACATATAGCTTGGAAAGAAAATCAATGTATAGCCAATGACGTCAAAGTCAGGGGTAGCTAGAGCTGGATCCGAATCTTTGAAATTCGTGATCATGAGGATGATGTTATTGTCCTCATATTGATTTTCCGTACCTTTTTGTATGCATTTATAATTTGAAGGAGAGCTCGCAACTCTTGAACCAGTGATCTGGAGATCCACAACGGTTGCATTGTTATGAGCTAACATGAGTTGTTAGGACCCACCCCGAATTTCACCCCGAAACCTGAGGTAAGTCCTACAGGGACCACCTCCAACGAAAATTTACCGATAAGCAAACCTCCCTTGAAAATGGACAACCTTAACCTAGAAAACTAAAGTGTTACTTCTTAAATAATAATGAGCATCCTCCAAAACAACCCACAATTATACGAAAATGAGAATATAATTACAAACTTTGTATATTCCAAAATACAACATAAGTCTTAACACACCACCATAAAAATTATACGATAAACCCCAAAGAGTATTCAGAGCTACTATACACTAGAGGAGCAGGAAAATACCCTAGTAGGTTAAACAGGTAACCTACTGGTGAAAGGTGGCTGAGAAATGGGTAACTATGCCTTGTCGTCTCCTACTCGTACTAACTCGAACTCTGCAGACTGGGCATTTTGAAAACGAAGAGCCCAGGGGAAAAACATTCGCAATAATTAGAGTGAGTGGATAAAAATAAATAAAAAAAAATATTTATTAACATTTATGCTTTCCCAATTTAATTTCCAAGAAAACGAATGCATGTCTTAAACGATAATTCTCTTATCGTTATAAATATCGAGCCTTTACTGCTCAAAACTATATATAACAAAATACAGCCTCTCAGGCTAAAATATATATATGTATATATTTACACTCGCCCATACTCTCTATATAAATTAATAATAATCTATATAGGGCTACTACGCTCGCGTCCAACGCTCACGTCACGCCTTAATGAGGTGATACACTACGCCATTAATGTGGACAGACGGGTGTATAAATATGTGCCCATACCCCTTATATGAATTAAACACTCATATAAGGCTACTACGCTTGCGTCCAACGCTCACGTCACACCATAATGCACTTATATACTATGTCATTAAGGTGGACAGACACATATCGCTAGCTAGCATTTATATACATACTCTCCTTAAAAATATATTATAATTTACCGAAAATCTCATTTTCGGTAACTCACCACAATGAGTAAAATCGTCAAATAAAAATGACGTCAAATGGTCCAACCAAATAAACAATTGCATGCACATTATTTAAACCAAAAGTCCACTCACAAATTAGGTCTAAGCCTGAAGTCGGTCCGAAGCCTCTTCTGCTCGAGCTTCCTCACGTCCTGATCCAAGAACATAATTAAATCCTCAACTATATACCAACGCTTAAATAAAAATAGGCAAAATTAAATATGGTCTTATCTACTCTCATTCTTGCCCAACTTTGTAAATCTTAAAAATTTATATCGTCCAAACTTCACCACAAATACTGGCGGCCTTAAATTCACTTTCTACGGCCGAAACAAAAATAATTTAATGGCCGGATTCTATCCAAATTAACTGCCAAAATACCAAACTTCTATAAATCCTAAACCTAATCAAAATTCCTCCAAAAATTCCAAAACTCACATCATAAACATCCCCTTAATATTTCACATCTAAAACCCTAAAAATTCCCAAAACAGCGGCGGCCGACGGCCGACTCCGGTGACCTGCAAAAGCTACCAAATTTTAACAGCATCTTCCTCTTCATCTCCTCTACAACTTTCCTAACTAGCACAAACACCAATTCCAAGCCTAACTATGCCAATTGAACGAAAACACCTAATAAGCCTTAGAATTTCAAACACCGATTTCTCCTTACCTAGCTCAAGAGGGAGGGAGTCCTTTTGAGGGATGAATGCATGGGAGGAGAGCTTTCCAATGAGCTAAGCAGCTCCGGCTATGGTGGCCGGAGGAGGGAGCTCTGGCGAGAAAACCACCACGGCAGCCGGGGCTTTCGGGCTCGGCTGCTCCTTCACGGCTACGTTAGGGGCTCGGCCACCTACCCAGAAATGAAGAGGAGAGGATGGTGGTTCGAACGGGACCGGCGCAGCAGTCAGGGGCGGCCGGACGGTAGCGTACGGCGGTCGGAAAGTTTCTGGGTGTAGAGAGAGGAAAATCGGGTGGGAGGAGAGAGAATCGGGAGGAAGAGAGAGAGAGAGTGTTTTGGGCCTTTGACCAAAAACAAGGCCCGGTTCAACTTAATAAACAAAACCCAACTCCAAAATTTAACACCCCAAAATAATACCCCAATAAAACTTACATTTTTAATTGATAACTTTTCCATGCTAACTCCGATTTTAATGCATAGCATGTCTACGAACTCGTAACAACATCCTCTACGACTTTCATGAAGAAAGTTTTCCCAAATTCCAAACCGAAGCAAAAGTCAACTTTGGAGTCTTAAATAGTAAACGGTTACTTAAAACGGTAAAAGACCAAAATATTACCAAAGTAAATAACCGTAAAATAACTTAAGAACCAGGGCGTGACATGAGTATTTTTGACAAATTAGTGTCTAGATCGGGAGTGTCGCCATTAGGGCCGGCGAGACCTCCCCCTCTTTTCTAGACATCGGCACGACATTTTTTGCCGTTGCCGTGACCCATATTGTTGTCCCCACATTAGGGGACAATCCCAAATACATTTATCGCATTAGTATATATACAATTCCTGTTTGCAATTGTATGATCAAAATCAAGTCTCGTTGGTAATTCCAAACCAACTCGGAGGACCTAGAGAACTTGATGATGATCGAATCCGCTAAAGATTATGGATCATGCTAAAGATTATGGATCATGATGCCACAAAAGATCATCGAAAATATGTAGTCATTTAAAGTGGTAAGCAATCCACTTGACTAATAACTCAACAAGTAGAGTTATATGAACGTTTCAAGAAACGCTTCATGAGTGCATTCCATAGTACTTTGTGGTCATTACTTTTTGCATAGATTGTCATTGAAGGCTTTTGTTGATGTGGCGCTTCAAAACTTTAAGCGCGAGAGATGTGAAATCTCGGCATCTAGGCTCGTTAGCCTAGGGGTCGAAACATGTGGTTTAATCCTTTCCAATGAAAGGTTCCGCAGATACCAAGCGAAGATTCGCTTTAGGCATCGAGTACGTCAAAACTCAAATGAGCATAATGTTACGTCGCTCTTGCATACAAAACCAAGCTGTTATGAGACTCGATAGAGGTCACAAACAATGCTTTTAATGGCCTATAGATTGATCACACACAATCCGGAAAAGCCATGAATTGATCAAACACAATACGGAAAAAGGCCTCGGATTGATCAAACACAATCCGGAGAAAGGTCGGGGTTGATCATACACAACCTTGACAAGGAAACAAGAGTGATCAAATACACTCTTGACCCGCGAATAAAACTACGGGATTTTTACCTGCACGTAAAAAATCCCAAGCATAGAATGGAGATGGAGAAGGGAGGAAAAGATTTTATCCTCCCCGAGTTATTGAACTTGGAAAAGTTTAAGGTTTCAAAACATACCTTTCGAAACTTCAAATACTTGAAGAAGTCGAAAATTGTAGTCGAAGGAAACCAAGAATTGTCGGCAAGCGGTGGCCAAGCGATTGGCAGCCGGTGATGTCGAACTGCGGCTAGGAAAAAGGGCGGCGGCGGTAGTCGGACAGAGGAGCCGAAAAACACTTTTTAGGGTTTCAGAAAACAAATGGTGGGCTATTAGTTCTAGGGTTAGAACAAAGTGCATAATAACGTGATGAAGGATAAATTGTAGAGACAAAGATAACAAGAGAATCATCGTCTTATTCATTGATAGGAGCCCTTTATATAGAGAATTACAAAGTACCAATATGGTAATGATAATGAATACATAGTCCTATTTTAACTACATATCCTGATGGCATAAGGCCAAGACACACATATGGAATATCCTAGAACACTCTCCCTTGTGTCACGCACCGGTATGCCGGTTAAAAGCTAAGTAATTGAAGCAGAGATGAAGGAAGAAGGAGATAAGAGAAATAGAGATAGAAAACGTAAAAGACAGAATGAGTAATGATTTTTATTGACATGAAGTGAATAATACATTGTGAAGAGCTTTTATACTATTCTAAAATAACCATATCAACCTATTACCTATTATACCCTTAACATCCCCCCTCAAACATAAGTTTGGGTACCAAACTTGTGTTTGCAGAATTGCAGCAACAACAAAAGATTAGAAACTCAGAATTCAAGTGCAGCAAAACATATGTAAACATATCTGCCAACTAGTTGCATCTAGCTGCTCCTCAGAGTGGTTGCAAATATATGTGAGCTGTGAAAAACATGCCCTTGATGAAGATAGCAGACCAAGTACGTAATTACTTTAACCAGGAGGAATGAGTGGCATATACTGAGAACAACTGATATATGGCAAGAAGGTACATAGACCTGGTTGAAAGGAGAAGGAATTAGTCGCAACTTGAGGTTGTATGTAGTAACAGCTTTTAGCAGAATGACCTCTCTTCTTGCAAATTTGGCACTTGATGAATGAACTTGATCCAATGTTTTGAAACTGAGATTTTCTTTGGTAACAACTGTATGCATAGTGTCCTCGTTTGCCACAAAATCTGCACACAATAGAGCCATCGAAACCTTGATTTTCATTGCTGAAGTGTGGTATTGAATTCCCACTGAAGTGCATGTTGTTCATATCATGCTTATCATATTTCCTATTGTTGGAGTAGCTAAAAGTATTGTTGTGACCAACACAAGAAGAAGTTGGAGTAGTTGAAGAATGCAACTCATGTCCATAGCTTTGCAATTGTGGCACATAATTCAGCAAATAACCAGTGGTAGGTGACAGTGTCACACCCCAGTCCTTAGGTTATTTTTACGGTTATTTACTTTGGTATTGTTTTAGTCTTTTACCGTATTAAGTAACCGTTTATTGTTAAGGATCTTAAAGTTGAATTTTTCTTCCGTTTGGAATTTGGGAAAACTTTCTTCATGAAAGTTGTAGAGGACGTGATTACGAGTTCGTAGACATGCTACGCGTTAAAATCGGAATTGGCATGGAAAAGTTATCCTCAAAAAGGGAAATTGTTGTGTTGGTAAATTACGGGTAAAATTTTTAGTGGGTAATTTTTGGTTGGATTTAAGTTTTGGACCGGGTGGGGAGTAGCCCTAGCCCAAATTCCTTATCTTCCTTTTTCTTTCTTTTTCTTCTTCCTTCCTCCCGAGCTCCCTCTCTCTCACCGGAAACTGCAGCCACCAGCTGCCACCGTCCAGCCAACCACCGGCCGCCGCTCCAGCCCATATCGGACCCCCGTCACCTCCTCTCTCTCCCCGGCCAAGTGTCCGAGCCGGTAGTGCCGCCGAAAACGCCGACTGTCTCTTCGTCGGAGCTCCGTCCTCCGGCCACTATAGGCCAAGATTTTTGGCTCAACTTGTAGCCCTCATCAAGGTGAGTAATCCCTCAAAAGGAATCGGTCTAATTCGATCTCGTTAGGGTGGTTTGTATAATTGAAAGTTTTAGGGATTTAGGGATGTTTTGGTTCGATTACCCTAGATAGCGTTAGAATTGGACAAAGTGCTAGTTATGAAAGTTGTTGGGTATGATGAGAGGATTATGCTGTTTAAATTTGGTGGCCATAGGAAGTCGCCGGAAAACGGCTGCCGGCCGCCGCTGCCGGCTGAGCAGGCGGCGGCGCCGCCCCTCAGGGGCTGTTTTTCATGTTTTTAAGATGGTATTAAGGAGAGGAGTTTAATGAAGTATAGTTTGGAATTTTTGGAAGAGTTTTGATATTGTTGGGAATTTTTCAATGGTTAAGGATTTTGGCGGTGATTAGGATGGATTATCGGTAGTTTGGTTAACCGGTTTTAAAAGGCGTAAAGGGTTAATTTTTGGTTATCGGTAAAGGTGGTGAATCTTGAGTTATATTGAATTAAAGATGAAGAAAATAGGCAAGGAAGAATAATAATTTTAGACCCTTAATTTTATGGAATTATTTATTGAAGTTTTAAATATTGATTGGGAATTAATATTAATTATTGTTCAGGACGTGAGGAAAATCATTTGGAGGAAGCTTCGGGTCGTTGGCAGGCATAGCCGAGCACTGTGAGTGGACCTTTGATTTGAATGCCTTGCATGCAATAAAGTTTATTTAATTTTCAAAGGCATATTGAAGATTTTATAATTTCTTGGAGTAAAGAGTTCCATTTATTTTTGGGAACTCATTTGAGCATTTTATTTGACATGTGAGACATGTCAAGTGACTTTATGTTAATTTTTGGGGAAGTGACATCCTGGATATTTGTTATTTCTTTTATTTCACCATAAATGGTTGATATATAATCTTTATTGCTAGCTAACCATTATTAGCGGGTGAGTAGCCTGGATAGGTGAGTAGTGCGCTTAGCGTGGGACGCTATTATAGCCTGGGAGGCAACCGATCGGTATTTATATATGTTAGCTAGCCATTATTAGCGGCTACTCACTATAAGTGAGTAGTGCGCTTACCGTGGGACGCTATTATAGCCTGGGAGGCTCCGACCCTAGCTTGGGAGGCTCATCGTTATGGTGAAACCTCTTCCCCATTTTTATTAATTAATGAGAACCAATGGGATTGGTTCATCATTTTTATTTGTTTATATTCATGGAGAATTTTCCATGAATGGCATGCAAAAATATTTTTTCTAAAGGAAATTATGGGAGAGCATGGTTTTGATTTCATTGCTCCATATTATTGATATTTATTTTTGTCCACTCACTCTAACGTTTTAAATGCTTCTCCCCTGGGCCTTTCGTTTTTAAATGCCCAGTCGGCAGAGTTCGGTTCGGCGAGGATAGGAGGCGTGTCAAAATCCCCACTTCACTCAGTTTTCCCATATAGGTTATTAGTTTAACCTATAGTGTTGTTTCTTTCATTTTTCAAGTAAATGCTCTGATAATTATGGGATGGTCTAAGTGTGTTAAGAGCTAATGAAAAGATTCATTTGTTTATGTTTATTTGAGAGATGATATTTATGGTTGTTGTTTGGGAATTATTGTGAGTTTGGCTTGGTGATTTTTCTTTCAGGTAGGGTTACTCATTTTCAAGGGAGGTTCTATCAAGAATTTTGGTAGAATTTTCCTTGAGGTGGGTCCCGCAGGGTTTATCCCGGATTTCGAGTGGAAATCCGGGGTAGGTCCTGACAGTTGGTATCAGAGCATTAGGTTGTCCGATTCCTGTCTTTCCATATCACTACCACATGTTCTTAGTAAAACTTAGTGTCATGAGGGTGATGGTCTGGCCGCGGCGGATCTATTAGCTTATGAATGTATGCTAAGTGTTTATTGAGTATGTGGGTAGTAGTCTGTTTCTTGTCTCTTGTGCTAAATATTTTATTCTCAGGTAGTATGCCTCCTCGCTGAGCACCTAGGCAGAATCCTCAAAGAGGGGAAGATGAGGACGTACAAGGTGATTGGACTAATGCAATGGAGCAATTCTTTCAGCGTTTTAGCACTAGCATGGCTCCCGAGATAAATTATGATAGAGCCTACAAGAATGGTGCTAGACCGTTTAGCCGTGTTGTTGAGCCATTGGATGCTCAGAATTGGGTAGAGACCATCAAGAAAATGTTTATGCAGGTGAGATGCCCAGAGGATAGAAAAGTGGGATTGGCTACCCAGTTTTTGGAGAAGGAAGCATGGCATTGGTGGCTTGATATGAGTAGAAGTATGGGTGATGCTACTAATCATATGTCCTGGGATCAGTTTACAGCTCTTTTTAGAGAGCGTTATATTAGTCATGCTCATGTCAACCGAATGAGGGAGGAATTCTTGAGTCTGCAGAAGGGTGATGACATGACAGTGATGGCTTTTGAGCAGCGATTCCGGGAGTTGTCCTATTATGTGTCGGATTTGGTGAGGACAGAGCAGGAGAAGATTTATCAGTTTACCAAGGGCCTTGGTGGTATTTATGCAAACAGGATGACAGCGGTGCCATATCAGTCCTTTCACCAGGCCGTGACTTTTGCTCTAAATATTGAGGCACAGGAGTTGGCAGCTGGCCGTCTTCGAGATTCTGGAGGTCGGAGCCAGGGTTCATCGAAGAAATTAGCATCTACCTCTGGTTCTGGATCATCTTCTGGTAGTGGACATGGTAGCAGTTCGAGTTCTGGCTCTGGTTTCAGAGGGAGGTTCAAGAGGCAGGGCGGTAGATCCTTCAAGAATTTCTTTGGGCGTCAGTTTGGACGATTCAGGAGTGGATCGAGTAGCAGGAGTGGGACTTCTGGTGGACAGCCTTTCAATCTGGGAGAGTCAGTCTCAGCCAGGGGGATGTTTTCAATATGGTCAGCTGGATCACTTCAAGAGGGATTGCCCTCTTCTGACTCAGGCAGTTACATATGCTCCTACTCAGACCATGGGTCAGTTTTCAGCTGGTGCTTCTGGTAGTGGTACTCATGCCATGGCTCCAGCCAGAGGTAGCTTTCAGTAGGGCAGAGGACAGAGAGGTCGCCCTACCACTACCCATGCCATGACTCCATGCCATGACTCAGCAGGAGGGACGTACTTCCTCGGATGTTATTATTGGTACTGTTTTGGCCACGATCCTCAGCGCGTGGAGCAGAGGTTTCTAGCGAACAAAGAGGGACGATGAGTGTTGCGGGCGTGCCACCTCGCGGACGAGGAAAGAGGTTGTAGGGGGTGCGCTTGACTTCTTGATCAGGCAACGGGGGTTACAGGTGCCACCTCGGAGGAGGATTTACGAGCACAAGCGAATCGATACTCACGGCGGCGCGAGTAGAGCAACTATAGGGAGTTCAGAGAGAAGCTGAAAGGGGTAGAGTTCGGAGAGCTCTGGAGAAAGACCTAGGCGGCAGCGCTTAGGGTTAGGGTTTCGAGGAAGGCTCGAAGGGTAACTGGGTTTCAGTTGTGTTGTGTTTGTTGTTTTTGTATTGATTTGAGAGAGTTGTTTGTATTGATTTCTGTTAGGGTTCGAGCCCCCTTATATAGTAGTTCGGCAGAAGCAAAGTGATTAGAATCCAAGTCGGATTCTGAAACACTAATTCACAAGGACACTGCTTCGTCCATGCGAACCAACCAATTGGTGACACCTGCCCAGTTCGCACACTTCATTCCGCGCATAGGGCATTGCTTCCGCGCTACCAACTGTAGACTCCTATACGAACTGGAATTAGGAGCATCCTCATCTCGCGGGCTACTACAGGGTGCTATCTCGCGTGCTTCTGTAGCTCGCATCCATTTCGCGGGCTATTGCAGCTCGTGAGCCTTAGAAGGGCTTTTTATATTTAATGGGCCACAGGGGTTGGCCCGAAGCATGTCAAAGACTTGTCAAAGTCTTCAACGTTTGTCGTGGTGCGCGCGGACTCCGCCTGTTTGCTTCCTCGCGAAGTCCTCTACGCGAGCCAGTTCGCCTCGCCTCGCCTACGCGGAAAGTCAATATCGCCTCGCCTATGCGGACTGGCAATCTCGCCTCGCCTCGCGAAGTGCATTTCCTCCTCGCCTATGCGGAGAGTCCATCTCGCCTCGCCTACGCGGACTAGCAAATAGTAATTCCGCGCGAAGGCATTCCGCGCGCGAGCTAAGTGTTCCACGCGAACTACGTAGTCCGCCTATGTCCATTCAGCGCGAAGGCTAAGTGAAGTCCAGTTCGCCTCGAGCTAAGTGAAGTCTAACTTGGCTCGCGTGCGTTCATTGCCTACGCGGACTATCACTTGTAAACTTAGAGAAACTCTGTCTCGCCGGTATGACATGGATCAAGAATGTAATTAATATTCACATAGACATTTACTGTCCAGTAAAATATTAATCTAGGCGTAAACATTGCCCCTAGCCTCGAAGTTATGAAATGTCGAGAATGACTGAAGAGGTTTATGTTCATGTTGCTCCAAAGCCAATAGTATTGGCTCGGGTCATACATAAAAGGAGTGTGAAGAAACAAGCCTGTGAATAGGCCTTGAAACTCAAGCACCCAGTAAGGCATCGTAGCGAACTGCTGCACGGCTCGCCTAGGGAATTTGGACTTGAACTTAAAAATGCCTGCATTCGCCTGCTCCACTTTTGCATTCGTGTGCTCTTAGTCCGCATTCGCCTGCTCCACTTAGAAGACATAGTACATTGCATATACCGCGAACGAATGTAGCTCGCATGGTTGTATCTTGAGCAGACGTTTGACTTAACTAGATTCCAAAAAAGGCTCTTCGTGAAATCTTAGCAATGGCGAATCAACTTGGTGATCAACAAGGAATGACAAAGGCCAAGTACCTCGCTGCCCCCCATTGCGAACCAGTGAGAGATGAAAAAATTTTTAAAGGCCATGCACTTCGCTGCCCCCCAGTGCGAACCAATGAGAGACAACCAAACAGAGTTGGCGAACTGAGAAATACTTGAATGAAGTTGTTTTTTATTTAGGGCCTCTGGAATAGGCCCCAATCTTGTACTGGTCTGTTAGTTAGACCACGCACGTTTACAAAGGGAGAAACTGATAACTGAGAAACACTTGAATTTAAAATTTTCTAAATATTTAGGGCCTCTGGAATAGGCCCCAATCTTGTACTGGTCGGTTAGTTAGACCACGCACGTTTTATGAAAAAACTAATTGCATGCTTCTCCCTGGTGTTGCCCCCTAGTGTGAGGTGATGGAGCGTAAGCGCGACGGCGCGTTCCACTAATGACAGTGGTCGCGGGATCAGAGGGGGGAGGAGGGTCTGCGCGCTCCCAAACACTAGCGATGTGGCGTTTTAAGAAACGACCATTAATAGGGTTAGGATGGAGCGGACCGTCGAGGTCACGCAAATGGTATGCCCCCTTAGGTAATATACGATGAATAATAAAGGGTCCCTCCCACCGCGCGGACCATTTCCCGCGGCCGTCGGTTTTCTCCCTAAGGGGGAGCACAGCACGCCATACCGTTTGGCCTTCGGCATAGCTCCGACCTTGAGTGACTTTATCATAGGACCGCGCAACACGCTGCTTCTCGAGGATGAGATTGTTGAAAGCAGTGATGCGATGTTCGTCAAGGTCTTCAAGCTCCTGCCACATTGCCTGGACGTAGTCGTCACCAAGCAACTGGTGCTGTTCCTGGACACGAAGCGAGGCGACGTGAACTTCCAGGGGGAGGATGGCATCATGGCCAAACATGAGAGCATAAGGGGTGGTATCGGTCGGACCGCGCTTGGAGGTACGGTAGGCCCACAGAGTATGGTGAAGTTCTAGATGCCAAACGCGGGGGTTCAACTCTAGCATCTTGCGTAGGATGCCGAGGATAACTTTGTTGCTAGCCTCCGCCTGACCATTGGACTAGGCATAATAAGGGGTTGAATGCAGGAGTTTGACGCCATAACCAGTGAGGAAAGTGACTACAGAATCCGCCATGAAAGCTGCCCCCCGATCTGTCACGATGCATTCTGAAATACCCAAGCGTGAGATAATGTTGCGGAAAATAAAGTTACGGACCGAGGTCGCGGAAGCAACCTTGAGTGGCTCAGCCTCAACCCACTTGGTAAAGAAATCGGTGGCCACGATAAGGAACTTGTGTTGCTCAGAGGAATGGGGATGAATGAGACCGATGAAGTCTATCGCCCAACCTCGACATGGCCAGGGTTTGATGATCGGCTGTAACGGAATGTTTGGAATGTGTTGCACTGGTCCGTGAGCCTGGCAATCCTGACATCCTTTGGCAAAAGTAATACAATCTTTGAGAATAGTGGGCCAGTAGTAACCGTGGTGGCGGATTAACCAACGCATCTTGGGTCCAGCTTGATGCGAACCACAATCACCGGAATGCACCTCACGCATAAGCCGCTTAGCCTCATTGCCATACATGCAGCGGAAGTCGTTGCCGTCCTCGCCGCGCCGGCGAAGTTCACCATTGCAAAGCACAAAGTTGAGGGCGAGAAACCGCATTTGCCTGGAATGGGTGGCGTCATGAGGGTGTTCGAGGTAGGCAATAAACGGTAGCCGCCAATCTTCATCGATAGGATCTAAGGCGACGACGTGGAGAGGTTCTGTGTCATATTGCCCCCTAGCAAGAAAAGAAGGAAGTGTACGTCGCTCGACTTTGAGGAGTTGTTCGTGCACTCCATCGCGCAGGCTAAGACCGGATGCGATCTGCACGAGCTCGTTCACCGCGAAGTTGAATTCACGCGGGATGTGTTCAATGTGAACATCGTCGAAGCGGTCCAAGACATCAAAAGCTTTTCGCAAGTAAGGTTCAATGGACGAGCTTAAACACTTGAACTTCGCCACAAGTTGGTTGACGACCAGTAAGGAGTCGCCAAAGACTTGAACCTCGCGGAATCCTAAGTCCAGCAAGATTTCCAGGCCGATGATGAGCGCCTCGTATTCCGCCTGATTATTTGTACATTTAAAGTCCAGCTGGAAAGAGTAAGAAAAACGGTCTCCTGCAGGGTTCTCGATGGCGATCCCAGCACCGGCAACGAGTTCAGTGCATGAGCCGTCGAAGTAGAGAGTCCATGGAGAAGGGGAGACTGCAACGACTTCCAACTCGCGGAATGATGTCAGCTCAGTGGGCGGGTGATGCGCGAGGAAGTCCGCTATGGCCTGTCCTTTAACTGCCTTTTGGGGAACATATTGAAACGAGAATTCAGACAAGGCCAATATCCATTTACCTATGCGTCCGCGTAGGATAGGGCGGGAAAGCATATGTTTGACTAGGTCGGACTGAGCGATCACCACCGTGGTAAAGGCCAACATGTAGTGGCGTAGCTTGCAACCTGCAAAGAAAAGGGCGAGACACAACTTTTCCATTGGGGAGTAGCGCGTCTCGCAATCGGTCAACACCCTGCTAAGATAGTAAACGGCGTGTTCCACCCCATTCTCATCGTCTTGTGCCAAGAGTCCGCCAATGGACAAGTCAGCAGCGGCGATGTAGAGCTTAAGCGGAACGCCCGGGCGAAGGGGAACCAAAACAGGTGGAGTTGCAAGATAGTCCTTAATACGATCGAAGGCCTCCTGGTGTTGTGGCTCCCAAACGAACTCGGTTGCCCCCTGGAGCTTTAGAAGAGGCGAAAAAGGCTGAACCTTCCCTGCCGCGTTTGAAATGAAACGGCGGAGGAAATTGATTCGCCCGATCAATTGTTGGAGCTCCTTTTTGGTCGTAGGAGGCGAGGCATTGATTACCGCCTGCGCCTTATCTTTGGGGATCTCGATACCCCTTTGATGGATGAGAAAACCAAGGAAGTCGCCTGCCTCCGCGAAGAAAACACATTTGGCGGGGTTCATCTTCATGTGGTGTTTCCGCATCCGCGTGAAAACCTGTCGAAGGTCTTCAACGTGTGTCGCCCGCGTCTTGGTTTTAACCACGACGTCGTCGATGTAGACTTCGATCAACTTGCCTAAGATGTCGTGAAAGATAAGGTTCATGGCGCGTTGATAAGTTGCCCCTGCGTTCTTGAGGCCGAATGGCATGAGAACATACTCGAACGCGCCCACGAACCCTGGGCAGCGGAAAGCAGTCTTGTGGCGATCTTCTTCAGCGACAGGGATCTGATGGTATCCAGCGGTTCCATCCATAAAGGAGAGCACTTCATGCCCCGCGGCCGCGTCAATGAGGAGGTCAGCAACAGGCATGGGATATATATCCTTAGGCGTTGCATTGTTGAGGTCACGGTAGTCAACACAGAAGCGCGTTTTGCCGTTCTTCTTGCGGACTGGAACGATGTTGGACAGCCACTCATTGTATTTGGCTACGCGAATGATACCTGATCGATGCATGTTCTCAATCTCTTCTTTGACCAAGATCTGGGTCTCAGTTCGCATGAATCTGCCGTCTTGGTGAACTGGACGTCTGTCGGGGTGAGTAGGCAGACGGTGACAAACTAAATCCGGGGATAGGCCAGGCATGTCTTCGTACTGCGCGGCGAAACAATCCCTATATTCATGTAGTAAGGTGAGAAGGTCTTCCTTTTCTTGTCCCGCCAACTTGGCACTGATGTAAAGTAATAAGGGTTTCTCTGCAGTTCCCACGTCGACTTGTAAGGTGGGATCGCGGACTTGAGGCGGTGTGTCATCCAAGGCAGCGGGAGCTAACTGAATAACTTCCTCCTCGGCATCAGTATAGTCCACTATCTCGTCTACGTACTCCATAGTGGCGACTCTGTCATAGGCTTCGCGTTCCGCCCAATATGAGAGTAGTCTCTCACACAAGGACTCGCCAGCCTCGCGTGCTTCTTCTGAGGATGTACTAATCATAAGACGGTTGGAGGGGGTCCGCAATGGTGTGAGGACGTTGTAAGTCGTCCCTCGCCTGAGTGAGTCCCCATCGTGTTAAGTTGGAGGCAGTAACCCCATATGGGCGGCCTTTAGAATCGACGCCTTGGACATCCAATGGACCTAAATCAGTATTGTAGTAGCGGGCGTCATTGAAGTTGGCGGAAATGGAGAAGGGACGCGGGTCCGCTTGGATGAGGACCGTCTCGCGTTTCTCTGTATCCCAAATCAGGTGTTCTTGGTGCATGGAGGAAGGCACACAGAAACTTCTATGTATCCAGTCGCGGCCTAGGATCATGTTGTAGGAGGAAGCACACTCGGCGACGAAGAATGTGTAGACCCTTGAAGCCGGTCCCACCTTGACCCGTAAGAACAACAAACCTAGAGTCCTGGAGACTTGTCCGGTGAAGTTCTTGACTGTCAAGGACGTAGTTTGGATCATCGAGCGTGGGATACCAAGGAGTCCCATAGTGCGGGTGGTGACGACATTCACTGCCGCCCCCGTGTCGACCATGATTTTGTTTATCATGATCCCTTCAACTTCAGCCGTGATATATAATGGCCTCATGTGAGTGGCCATATCCAGAGTCGGAGTGGACAAGGTCAGAGTTGGCATGCGTGTGACGCTGCTCATAGCTTCCACTGGTGGAGCGTTCACAGGTTCCGCCAGGACTGGACCCATCTCGCTGCTGCAAAGGGGCGATATGTCGCAGACATTCTCGCTATTGTCTGGAATATCCACCGCGTTGCATGTTGTATTTGGCGGGAGAGCGTATCTCTCAGATATGAAGAAAACCATTCCGATCTGAAAAGAAAATTGTTCGTGGACAGGGATTAGTGGAGTCACAATGGGTCCATTGTCTCCTTCGAGCACAGCAAATGCGCTCTCCGCCGGGTTGACTTCTTCATGTTTGGCCATGCAGAGACCTCGAGCATATTGCAGGTGAATGATTCACCCTGCCCTTCTGCTTGGTCGTCGCCCAAGTCGATTCGAGGCTCGGAATGAGTCTCCTCGTTCAGTGAATTTTCGCGGAAGCATTGGGCCATGAGCTCCGCGAGGTTAGGGCTGGAGGTGCTACTTTCGACCCCTGGCGAGACGTTACCCTCTGGCTGCCGTGGTCGCCACACAAGTTTGGTCGAAGGCTGTTTGTCCTCGGCTGAAAGCTTATCCGCGGCTAGTGGGGCTCTGGCATTGTCCTCTGTCCTAGGTGGAGGAAGGACTGAGACCTGAGGCTCCTGTGTGGGTTGAGGTTGGGGCGGACCCGGTCGTGATAGCTCCTTTTTAGCCTCAGGTTCCTGGCGAATAGGCTTCGGAGGATGTGATGACCGAGGAAGCTCACGACTTGGTTCTGGCCTTGATGCGGCGAACAGTCTTCGCTTCGCTGGGGAAGACGGTTCTGGTCTTCTCTCAGCCTCTGGCGACTGCCTTCGCCTTGGTGGAGGTGGTGGGTCTCTTCGTCGTTCGGCTTCCGGCGACTGCTTGCGCCTTGGAGGAGGTAAAACATCCCTTCTTCTCTCAGGTTCCGATGAAGGCTTGTGCCGGGAGAACTGTGGCTCCCTTCTCCTTGCTGGTTCCGGCGATGATCTGTACCTCGCGGGGCGCGGATCCTGTCTTGGTGGCACGGTGAGGCGACAGAAGACATTCGCCTTTGGAGCGGGGTCGTCTGCTGCCTGCGCACAGACACGTGGAGGCGTGACAGGCGGCCTTTGGAGTAGAGCGCGCAAGCCCTCAGCTTCTCTCCACATTCTCTCAGGTGTTTGCGCGAGCTGCGAGGGTCGGATGATGCCATCATCGGCCGCTCGCAAGGCACGCAGTATGCTGCCATACTTCTTTTGTAGCTTCCGCTTCTTGGATCTGCTGATGGTAACCGGCTTTCCCCCTTGCTGTGTGTACCAAATCCCTTCCTTGATCGCTGATTTGGATGTCGGAGGAATATAGGGGTCAGTCAAGATACCTCGCCTGGGGCTTGAAACCTCGCTATCTTTGCGTTCGCTGCCGGAGTCGGAGATGTCCATCTCGCTTGAAGCTGGAGAGGAAGGTACATCTTTAGTCCAGTGTGATTGAACGAAGGTTTCGAGGCGCTTGATCCTCTATTCCAGCTCCTTACGAGTCCTGGGACTCATGGGTTGATAGTTGTCAGCTGGAGACGGTATATCGTCCCGCATGGTAGCTTTGCCTTTATCCTTTCTTGAAAGGCGATCGGGCTGTGGTCTGGCGGCTAACTCCCTTGCCGGGTAGTGGTTCCCATTTTGGTTCGCCAGAACGGTGTAGTCATTCGCCGGCCTCTTACGGTTTCGACCTGGCGGGTCGCGTTGGCCCGCGTTTGGAGATAAGTCCAAAGTTATCGCGCGCTGGCCGACGCGAGGCCAGGCGATGTCAGCAACTGTGATCATGAAGCCGCCTTTGTCCTCGAAGCGAATATACTTGAGGTCTAACCAGTCCTGGACTTGCTCGCGGAGCTGGTAACAGTCGCGAGTTATGTGTCCCCAACTGTCATGGAGCTTGTAGTGGACGCGGCCCTCCTTGTATTCAACATAGGGCAAGGCCCTCGACACAGTGACGAGTCTGCCGTCAATAAGATCGTCTAGGACCTCGTGCGCGAGGTTGACGTTGTAAGTGTACCAGCGAGATGGCTGACGTGTGTCATCATTACCATTCTCTCGGTCTCCCTTAAGCACCCGGCGCGGACTATCATCCTTTGGATGTTCGGCCAGGTCTAAGGTAATTCTCCGCTCGCCTGGCTTTGGTGCGCGGTGACGGCTATTCTCCTTTGGCTGGTCGGCCCAGTTCACCTCGACCATACCAACCATGGCGGGGAAAGGATCCACGTCCACCAGAGAAGCTGTGCTTCCTGGCGTCTTCATTTTCAGGGCGCCCGAATTTAACCAAGTCTGCAGTTGGTCGCGGAGTTTGACACAGTCCTTGGTGTCGTGATTGTAAGCGTTGTGGAAACTGCAATACTTCTTGTCCTTTAGCTCTTCCTTGGACGGGATCTTATTGTCCAAGCGCACGTAGCTCGCCTCAATCAAGTCATTAAAGACAAGATGGGCGTTTTTCGCATCATACGTGTAAGACTCGTATTCGGGCTTAGTCCATGCAAAGGACTGAATGGTGATTGGCTCACGAGTCATCTTAAGATTCTTCAGTTTGTGAGCTAGAGGCTTCCCGGTCAGTTCGACTGCTCCGACGTCGTCAACATACCCCTGCGCGGCCTCATTCTCCTTCAGCCGCTGGCGGTGTTCGAGACCACGGACAGCCAACTTAATGGCTTCCTGTTCGGGTAGGAGAAAGTCGCACTTGGATTGTTGGATCTTGAACCGCTGGAGGAAGGAGACTCCTGACTCCATGCTCTGCTGACTCATCTGAGTGAGGGAGTCAAGGCCGACCTCTGGCTCAATGGTACCGTAGGTCTCCCGGAACAGCTTCTCCATGGTAGGCCAGTCCGCAATGGATCCCGGCTTCAACCTGGAGTACCAAGTAAATGCAGCTCCGGACAGAGAGGTCCCAAATAGCTTGAGCTTGAGGATGTCATTGTTCCCGTACTGGCAGCACTGGACTTTGAAGCGGGATATGTGGGTTGCTGCGTCCTCCCTTGTTTCGCCAGAGAAGGTAGTGAACACTACGTTCTTGAACCCATGCGGGAAGGGGTATTGCGCCACGCTATCTGGATAGGGGTCGCGATACTGCAAGTTAGCATCACCGTGTCCGGTTTGCTCCTTGACAATGGAGGAGATGAGCTGGCGCCAGTCAACTGTGGTCACGGGCGCGGACTCTGCCCCTTCCCCATGGTTTGGCCATGTAGAGAAACTGACGACCTGTCCGCCATTCTTGAGAGTAAGGCTAGAATGAATGAGAAGCGGGTCATCTGGTGTCCCGGTTCCTTGACGTAGAGGACTATTCAGCCCCCTGGGGGAGGCAAACGAGCCATGCGGGAGTGGCCTCTTTGACGTTCCTGCCCCTGGCACGAACTGCGGGGACTTCGGAGTCCCGACCTTAGGGTTTCCCCTGGTGCGTTCATTGGGAGGAATGTACTTGGCTGTCCCCTCGCTTGCGCTTGGGCCGGTAGGGTTTAGAGCAGGGTTTTTTGGTGCCTGCTCCCTCATCCAGTCCTCAACTTCAAGGACCCGTAGGTTCAGCCGGTCCTGTTTGTCTTTGAACTCGTCTAACTTTTCTAGACTGTTCTTACTTCCAAAGAAGGAAGCATTCTGCTGGTTATGCAGCTTGGTGTCGTGCTCGTCCAAGCGGCGAGTCTGCTCGTCTATTATCGCGCGAGTGAGCGACAAGACCTCTGCATGTTGCTTCAGGGTCTCCGCGCCTTGCTTCACGGTCTCCGTGTTCTGATCCAAATCCGAGCGGATCTGTTGAAGGCTTCCTTCGACCAAGCCTTTGGTTTCCCTTGTTTCGCTGACAAACTGGTTGAAGTCTTCAGTGAGTATGGTAAGGTTGTGCTGGTCTGCTTCCCAAAGGGTTTTGTCCCTTTTGACTTGTTCAGCAAGGCCGTCGACCTTACCAGCAAGGTCGGTGAGGCTTTGTTGAGTGGCAGAGCTTTGGGTTGTCAAACCCTGGGTTTGGGTTCTTAAACCCTGGGTTTGGGTTGTCAAACCCTGGATCTGCCCCGTGAGTTGTGCGAACATCTGGACGACTTGCTCCATAGATGGAACAGAGTCTGTATCTTGGGTCGGCTGAGAGCCTACCATGGCGGTCTCGCTGTAATCTGGATTACCAAACTGAGCAAGGACCTGTTCTTGAGTGAGGGATCGGCAAGCCGCACTATTATGGGGCTTGTACCGTAGCGATCTGTGCTTGAGACAAGAAAGCTGGGGCTTTCGGTACGGTGCTTCCTCCGGTTTCCCAATGATGTATTCGCTTGTACTCCCTGTACCACCGGGTGTGCCAATGTTTTGGCCACGATCCTCAGCGCGCGGAGCAGGGGTTTCTAGCGAACAAAGAGGGAGGATGAGGGTTGCGGACGAGGAAAGAGGTTGTAGGGGGTGCGCTTGACTTCTTGATCAGGCAACGGGGGTTACAGGTGCCACCTCGGAGGAAGATTTACGAGCACAAGCGAATCGATACTCACGGCGGCGCGAGCAGAGCAACTATAGGGAGTTCAGAGAGAAGCTGAAAGGGGTAGAGTCCGGAGAGCTCTGGAGAAAGATCTAGGCGGCGGCGCTTAGGGTTAGGGTTTCGAGGAAGGCTCGAAGGGTAACTGGGTTTCAGTTGTGTTGTGTTTGTTGTTTTTGTATTGATTTGAGAGAGTTGTTTGTATTGATTTCTATTAGGGTTCGAGCCCCCTTATATAGTAGTTCGGCAGAAGCAAAGTGATTAGAATCCAAGTCGGACTTTAAAACACTAATTCACAAGGACACTGCTTCGTCCATGCGAACCAACCAATTGGTGACACCTGCCCAGTTCGCACACTTCATTCCGCGCATAGGGCATTGCTTTCGCGCTGCCAACTGTAGACTCCTATGCGAACTGGAATTAGGAGCATCCTCATCTCGCGGGCTGCTACAGGGTGCTATCTCGCGTGCTTCTGTAGCTCGCGTCCATTTCGCGGGCTATTGCAGCTCGCGAGCCTTAGAAGGGCTTTTTATATTTAATGGGCCACAGGGGTTGGCCCGAAGCATGTCAAAGACTTGTCAAAGTCTTCAACGTTTGTCGTGGTGCGCGCAGACTCCGCCTGTTTGCTTCCTCGCGAAGTCCTCTACGCGAGCCAGTTCGCCTCGCCTCGCCTACGCGGAAAGTCAATCTCGCCTCGCCTATGCGGACTGGCAATCTCGCCTCGCCTCGTGAAGTGCATTTCCTCCTCGCCTATGCGGAGAGTCCATCTCGCCTCGCCTACGAGGACTAGCAAATAGTAATTCCGCGCGAAGGCATTCCGCGCGTGAGCTAAGTGTTCCACGCGAACTGCGTAGTCCGCCTATGTCCATTCCGCGCGAAGGCTAAATGAAGTCTAACTTGGCTCGCGTGCGTTCATTGCCTACGCGGACTATCACTTGTAAACTTAGAGAAACTCCGTCTCGCCGGTATGACATGGATCAAGAATGTAATTAATATTCACATAGACATTTTGTCACATCCCAGGACCCACTCCACCGTAACACGATATTGTCCGCTTTGGGCCCACCGGCCCTCACGGTTTTGTTTTCGGCAGCTCAGGAGCAGCTTCCCAGTAGGTCACCCATCCTGGGATTGCTCTAGCATCAACATGCTTAACCTCGGAGTACCCATCCCCTCCGAAGCCGCTGAGCCACCAAAAGGCCTCGTGTTAGATTGGAGGTGGGCATGTACATATACAGCATATAACCCCTCTCCGTTTGGCCGATGTGGGATATTACAATCCACCCCCCTTGGGAGCCCGACGCCCTCGTCGGCACACTCGCACCACACGACAGAGTGGCTCTGATACCATTTGTCACATCCCAGGACCCGCTCCGCCGTAACACGATATTGTCCGCTTTGGGCCCACCGGCCCTCACGGTTTTGTTTCCGACAGCTCAGGAGCAGCTTCCCAGTAGGTCACCCATCCTGGGATTGCTCTAGCATCAACATGTTTAACCTCGGAGTACCCATCCCCTCCGAAGCCGCTGAGCCACCAAAAAGCCTTGTGTTAGATTGGAGGTGGGCATGTACATATACAGCATATAACCCCTCTCCGTTTGGCCGATGTGGGATATTACACATTTACTGTCCAGTAAATTATTAATCTAGGCGTAAACAGGTACGTTGTTAATTTTTGGTCAACCTGCTTTTATATTGATAGACCCTGGAGCGACTCATTCTTTCATGTCTAGTAGATTTTCATCTCTCGCCAATGCGCCATCATCGCCACTTCCAGGCCAATGGCAGGTTTCTTTGCCTTCCGGTGATGTGATGAAGATAAATTGGGTATTTAGAAGTTGTGAAGTGTTGGTGGAGGGCCTTTGTTTCGATGTTAACTTAATTCCATTAGATATTGTGGAGTTTGACGTAATCTTGGGGATGGATTTTTTAGAGGCACATAGGGCCATGATTGATTGTTTTCGGAAAATAGTAGTGTTGCGAAGTCTTGGGAAGCCTGAGGTTACATTTCAGGGAGAGCGGGATGTGATTCCCAGTTGTTTAATTTCAGTTGTCGCTGCTAGAAAACTATTGAATAAGGGTTACCAGGCTTATTTAGCTCATGTGGTGGATACTAGAAAGGGAGAGGTGAGTATGGGAGATATCCCTGTAGTTAATGAGTTTCCAGATGTTTTCCCAGATGAATTGCCTGGGTTGCCTCCTGTAAGGGAGATAGATTTTACAATTGAGCTACTTCCGAGAATGGCGCCTATTTCTCAAGCACCTTATAGAATGGCTCATGCCGAATTAAAAGAGTTAAAAACTCAACTGCAAGAGTTGGTGGATAAGGGTTTTATTCGGCCTAGCATGTCTCCATGGGGTGCTCCAGTGTTGTTTGTCAAGAAGAAAGATGGCACCATGAGACTTTGTGTGGACTATAGAAAGTTGAACCAGGTTACGGTAAAGAATAAATATCCTTTACCCCGCATTGATGACTTATTCGATCAATTGAGGGGTGCCACTGTCTTTTCAAAGATTGATTTGAGATCGGGATATCATCAGTTGCGGATTCAGGAAAGTGATATAGCCAAGACTGCTTTTCGATCACGTTATGGTCATTATGAGTTTGTGGTGATGCCGTTTGGACTTACTAATGCACCCGCTACTTTCATGGATCTCATGAATAGGGTGTTTCGTCCATACCTTGACCATTTCGTGATTGTATTCATAGATGACATCTTGGTGTATTCGAGGAATTTGAAGCAGCATGCTAAGCATTTAAAAATAGTATTGCAGACTTTGAGGGAAGCTCAGTTGTATGCAAAGCTTAGTAAATGTGAGTTTTGGTTGGATAAAGTGGGGTTCTTAGGCCATGTGGTTTCGGCCGAAGGTGTCAGTGTGGATCCCCAAAAGATAGAAGCGGTGACAAATTGGAAGAGGCCTTCTAGTGTGACGGAGATTCGTAGCTTCTTGGGGTTAGCAGGCTATTATCGTCGTTTTGTTCAAGATTTCTCAAAGATTGCCGCTCCTCTTACAAGATTGACCAGGAAGGGGGTGAAGTTCGAGTGATCGGAGAAATGTGAGCAGAGCTTTCAAGAGCTCAAGGATCGTTTAACTAGTGCTCCTGTTCTAGCACTCCCTGATGATAGTGGGGAGTATGTAGTTTATTGTGATGCTTCTAGGCAAGGTTTGGGTGGTGTGTTGATGCAGCATGAAAGAGTAATTGCTTACACTTCTAGGCAATTGAAGCCACATGAAGTGAATTACCCCACCCATGACCTAGAGCTTGCTGCAGTGGTTTTTGCATTGAAATTATGGAGACATTATCTTTATGGAGCCAAGTGCCAGATTTTCACCGACCATAAGAGCCTTCGGTATGTGTTCACCCAGAGGGAATTAAATATGAGGCAAAGAAGGTGGATGGAGTTGATTAAAGATTATGATTGTACTATTGAGTATCATCCTGGAAAAGCTAATGTGGTAGCGGATGCTCTTAGTCGCAATCCTTCTGTGTCCTTAGCTTATATGAGGACGGTTCGGGTTCCACTTCTTTATGAGTTTCGAGCTACAGGAGTGGAATTGTCGGTGGATGAGGTTGGTGCTTTGATAGCCAGTTTTCATGTGAGACCAGTTTTGGTGGATAGAGTGCGTGAGGCTCAGCATAATGATCCCTCCATAGTTCAGTTGATGGAAAGAGCAATTAGCGGATCGGCGGTGAATTTTTCTGTTAGGAGAGATGGTGCCTTGTTGTTTAAAAACAGACTATGTGTTCCGAAGAGGAATCTGGAGTTGAAACAGGAGATAATGGAGGAAGCTCAGAGTTCTGCTTATGCCGCACATCCTGGTAGTACTAAAATGTACAGGACCCTGAAGGATTTTTATTGGTGGCCAAATATGAAGAGGGAGATTGCCACTTATGTGAGCAAGTGTTTGATTTGTCAGCAAGTGAAAGCTGAGAGGCAGAAACCTTCTGGTCTGCTTGAGCCATTGCCTATTCCAGTATGGAAGTGGGACCACATCACTATGGATTTTGTTTTTAGCTTACCTCGTACCCGTGATGGACATGATGGTATTTGGGTGATTGTGGATCGATTAACAAAATCTGCACATTTTCTGCCAGTGGGGAAGAAGTATTCGTTAGATAAATTGGCGGAACTTTATGTGAATGAAATTGTGAGACTCTATGGTGTGCCTAAATCTATAGTATCGGATCGGGATCCCAGATTTGTTTCTAAATTCTGGGGAGCTTTGCAGACAGCTTTGGGCACTCGTTTGCACTTCAGCACAGCCTTTCATCCTCAAACGGACGGGCAGTCTGAGAGGACTATTCAGACCATGGAGGACATGTTGAGGTCATGTGCGATACAGTTCAGAGGGAGTTGGGATAAGAATTTGTCCTTGATAGAATTTGCCTACAACAACAGTTTTCATTCTAGTATTAGTATGGCTCCCTTTGAAGCACTTTATGGGCGGCAGTGTCGTACTCCAGAGATAATCTAGGACACAAATGAGAAGATCAAGGTGATTAGAGATAGGCTCAAGACGGCTCAAGATAGACAAAAGAGTTATACGGATAACCGCAGAAAGGAGAGGAGTTTAATTAAGTATACTTTGGAATTTTTGGAGGAGTTTTGATATTGTTGGGAATTTTTCAATGGTTAAGGATTTTGGCGGTGATTAGGATGGATTATCAGTAGTTTGGTTAACCGGTTTTAAAAGACGTAAAGGGTTAATTTTTGGTTATCGGTGAAGATGGTGAATTTTGAGTTATATTGGATTAAAGATGAAGAAAATGGGCAAGGAAGAATAATAATTTTAGACCCTTAATTTTATGGAATTATTTATTGAAGTTTTAAATATTGATTGGGAATTAATATTAATTATTGTTCAGGACGTGAGGAAAATCATTTGGAGGAAGCTTCGGGTCGTTGGCAGGCATAGCCGAGCACTGTGAGTGGACCTTTGATTTGAATGCCTTGCATGCAATAAAGTTTATTTAATTTTCAAAGGCATATTGAAGATTTTATAATTTCTTGGAGTAAAGAGTTCCATTTATTTTTGAGAACTCACTTGAGCATTTTATTTGACATGTGAGACATGTCAAGTGACTTTATGTTAATTTTTGGGGAAGTGACATCCTGGATATTTGTTATTTCTTTTATTTCACCATAAAGGGTTGATATATAATCTTTATTGCTAGCTAACCATTATTAGCGGCTACTCACTATAGGTGAGTAGTGCGCTTAACGTGAGACGCTATTATAGCCTGGGAGGCAACCGATCGGTATTTATATATGTTAGCTAGCCATTATTAGTGGCTACTCACTATAAGTGAGTAGTGCGCTTAGCGTGGGACGCCTTTATAGCCTGGGAGGCTCCGACCCTAGCTTAGGAGGCTCATCGTTATGGGGAAACCTCTTCCCCATTTTTATTAATTAATGAGAACCAATGGGATTGGTTCATCATTTTTATTTGTATATATTCATGGAGAATTTTCCATGAATGGCATGCAAAAATATTTTTTCTAAAAGAAATTATGGGAGAGCATGGTTTTGATTTCATTGCTCCATATTATTGATATTTATTTTTGTCCACTCACTCTAACGTTTTAAATGCTTCTCCCCTGGGCCTTTCGTTTTTAAATGTCCAGTCTACAGAGTTCGATTCGGCGAGGATAAAAGGCGTGTCAAAATCCCCACTTCACTCAGTTTTCTCATATAGGTTATTAGTTTAACCTATAGTGTTGTTTCTCTCATTTTCCTAGTAAATGCTCTGATAATTATGGGATGGTCTAAGTGTGTTAAGAGCTAATGAAAAAATTCATTTGTTTATGTTTATTTGAGAGATGATATTTATGGTTGTTGTTTGGGAATTATTGTGAGTTTGGCTTGGTGATTTTTCTTTCAGGTAGGGTTACTCATTTTCAAGGGAGGTTCTATCAAGAATTTTGGTAAAATTTTCCTTGAGGTGGGTCCCGCAGGGTTTATCCCGGATTTCCCGGGGTAGGTCCTGACAGAGAGAGAACCTGTTCTTGCAGTCATTCTTGTAGATGCGGATACATAGCCAATTTGATAAATAGAACTAGTTGGAGGTATATGTGGATTCCCAGTCATTGCAGAAGAAGGAGGTGCATGGCTAATATGAGTAGTGGAGCTAGAATATAAGGAACCAGATGCATCATACATGTCTTTTGGGAGACCAAAGCCACCGATTTGAGTTCCTTGTGATATACAATTTCCACTTCTGAAACTATCAGCATGTGCCACCATCTCAATCTTTGATCTCTCAAGAATGGACTTCACATTTTGTTCAATCTCATATTCAGCAATCAATAAAAGAGATCTTAATTCCGCCATTGAAACAAAGAAAGTCAGTGTTTTTATTCTTATAATAGTTTTCATGGTAGCATATTCAAAGGGCAAACCATGAAGAACTGAGTCTATTATATCTTCATCAGACACAAAAACTCCAGCTACAGAAAGTCGATCCCTTATAGTTTTAAACCGGTCCATATACTCGTCAATACTATCATTACCTTTCTGAATTTGCTGCATAGAGATCTTGAGCTCGTAAGCTTTGTATTTCGAAAGCTTACCATATCTCTCCTCAAGAGAAAACCAAACTTCTTTTGATGATTTACTCCCAACAATGAATGAAAGAGCATTAGATGACAAAGTAGACGCTAGTAAAGTAATCAAAGCAAAGTCATTCTTCCTCCAATCCTTGAACTCTTGCGTAAGCTCTGAGGTAATATCACCCTCTTTTGTTGTTTTGTATTGCAGAGGACACTGAATAGACCCATCAATGTATCCCATTAGATCACACCCTACCAACATTGACTCTAGCATGAATCTCCAAGTGACATAGTTAGTATCATCTAACTGCAGATTGATGAGATTGCAGAAGTTTGAAAGGAGACAATTGTCCAACTTATTGGTATTCATGGTTTACAAAATGGATGCTCTGATCAACTCTAGTCAAATACCAATACTTCAGTTCTAGACAAAAGTTCCACTATGCTGCAATTATTTATCCAAGAAATCAATTTTCAAAGAACAAAGCTTCCTTCATTCTTCACAGAATATACTTCTCCTTTTCTATTTTATTTGGCAATCTTCAACCACAGACAAAAAAAATCAACCAACCAAAGACGTCATACTCTAATTAGATTATCACCGATTGCCATCTATCAACCAAATTCTAGAGCCAAATCATATCAAATAAGACTTCTGAACCAAAATCCCCAAAATTTAGGGTTTTTACTTTTCGCCAATCTTTAACAAATCCATTAATAACTTGCTTAAACCAGCAGTAGAGTACTCAAAACACAAATCCGAAGCTTCGATGTATGAATTCACAGCCAAACAACAAGGATCTTCACAACTTCTTCAAATCGGACTAGAAAAGCAAATTTTCTAAAAATTGATGAGAAACACTTATTTGAGTGTGAGACAAGCTCTATCTGAGCTAATATGAAGGAGAATCGTCACTGTTGTTTCTCCAAAATCGCAATCAAGGCTCTTGATACCATGAAAGCTAAGTAATTGAAGCAGAGATGAAGGAAGAAGGAGATAAGAGAAATAGAGATAGAAAACGTAAAAGACAGAATGAGTAATGATTTTTACTGACATGAAGTGAATAATACATTGTGAAGAGCTTTTATACTATTCTAAAATAACCATATCAACCTATTACCTATTAACTCACGAAAATGGCCATAACTCACTAAATATGATAGGTATGATCAAATGGTTGATGTCTCTGGAAAGTAGACACATAAAAATTTCCAATGGTACCAATTTCACCATTTTCCAGTAAGTGAGATTTCCTGTAGGTCTCGTGGAAGTTGACCTACAAAACTTGACAGATTCTGATTTCGCTTTTGATGTGTCTTTCTTATGTAGGGATAGAATAAGCCTCAACTTTTCATACCATTAAGTATTGAAAAAGGAGTTACGGTCATTACATTGGTGTTGCGTGGGCGCATTGCTACACTTAGCTTTACAACTTTTCATAGCGGATGAGATTTCAAGTCTTTCTTATCGTGTTAAGTACATTGATGCGTTTTATTATACGTAGATAGGAACTCCATCTCTTAACACATAGTTGTCTTATTGCTTTAGACAAAACAACGGATCTCTCTTTAGAGTAAAGACTTTGACTAATCATGGGGTACATGTAGGCCTCACTTTCATTAGAGCATTTAAGCCGATTGATGGAAAATCGTCATCAATACTGTCATCGAGTGCCTTTTCGAGACCGTGTCTTCCCAAGATCTTTTTGATTCTAACTTCAGATGTTTGATATATATTGGCATCTCTTGATCCATCAAGAGTCCATGTAAATCCGGAATGAACACGCAAAGACATAATTCACCATATCCCTTCCAAATCAAGTACTTACTTAGTGTGCGTTTCAAACTTCCTTTTGCAAACGCGTGCTCCTGTGGTCTGGAGCCACTTGATTTGGGTGAATGAAGTCCGTTTAAGACCTTCATGTATATCTCTGATCCCATAGAGATGTTATTATGACCACATTCATAGGCTGCATGTTCAGTTATTCAGAAACTACCAAACTGACAAAGTAGTGGAGTGTAATGACATCCATTCTTCCGCTCAAAACGAAGACATTCGGGATTTAGCTTCTCCATGAAGCATGATGGTGACGCCTTGGTTGTAAATGACGGCACCCTTGGGACATTGTCGTCACCCGGACACGGCTCCAACTACCTGGAGGCCGTCTGGAGGCCGTCCGGTCAATTCCTCAAGCAATTGAGGTGCACCGGCCTATCCTCGATGTCTCATTGGCCCCCTGCAATACTCATTACTCGTTTTGAAAGCCTATTCTTTAGCTAAATTAGGAGTGAGACCCTCCTACGCTAAATGATACAAAAGTGAACATTCCATTCTTACATCAAACTATGTAGATAGATACAACCAACTTGCGGACACCTTTATGCTTTATGGTGTTGGTTGAAGTGTTAACACACTGGTCACATGTTACACTATTATCTACTGTTTATGCTACTTATACTTCTATGGGCTTACTACCTATTTGATGGGCGCTAAAGCATGGGCTTACTACCTATTGCAACACTCTTACCACCACTAAAATTTGATGGGCGCAAAAGCACCTACAAAGATACCCTATTATCAAATCAATTGTATCGAGGTAGTAAATGGCAAATAGGGGTCATTACCCGCAGAGGATTGGTGAAACTAAGACTTAAAGACACAAGAAACACAAACAGACACGTAAACCAGAAATCTGGCAGATTCGACTTAGGAGCAGAAACCGAATTAATTGACTAATCTAGACTCAACCAAAAATTATGAAATTAAATACACAGTAACTAAACACAGTGGCGGATTACCACACAAATTTTTAGGGTATTCGGAGTTGGTTTGACTGGTGAACAAACATAAATAATACAGGAGTATTGCTGAAAACAGAATACGGAAAGTGAATATGGATGTAAATATGAGAGAAACAATAGCTAGGAACTTCTCTCCACCACTAAATATGCTTCAATCACCCCAAAACAATGTCAAGGATTATAGATGAATGCACTCACAGTTAAGCCAATGTCGTTAGGTCATTAACCGTATTACGTTCTCTTACATGCCATATTAAGTGAAATGTCTTATCGACTTAACTATATTACCAATTAATTGATCTATGAAATGTCGGTATCTAGACCAAAATAACTGAAATCATGAAGTTCTAAGAACGTTTGAGTAACAACAAAGAATCTAAGGTCAATGTCGGTAGTCGTAGATTACCAAGGAATTACTTCACACAAGTACCTGCAAAGAACTTGTTATCTCTCATAGAATATGCAACGATATGTCGGTCATATACACATTCAAAATAATAAACCCTAAAACATGCATCAATGAACAATCAGTGAAGAAATTCTCATCTAGAATTATATAAATCAATTGGGGTTCAAAATCGAAGACATATCTAGGGCTTTGATCAGCCCCTAACTATCAAGGAGTTTAGTTACACATAGTCTTGAATAAGAACATTAGAGAATCCATGGAAGATGAACTAAAGGTGGAGAAGATAAACTTGATTGGCCGAGAGACTGGTTGAATTCTCCCTGGTTCCTCTTTTCTTTTCTTCCTCTCTTTCTTTTCTTCACTCCTTTGTGCTCTGCCTCCGTGTTTTTCTTTGCTCTCCTTTCTCTTCTTAAATAGGTTAATTAACCCTAGGTCTCCCGTCCATCCCCTAATCCAACTAGGATTCAGGAATCCTTATTAAGCCCAATTATCTCCTTTTCTTTGTTTGACTTCAAAATACCTAAAAACAAATAAAGTTAATTAAAAACAAGAAAACATAACAAAATAACTAAGTAATAGGAATAATTAGCATGATAAAAGTCACACAAATATGCGACTATCAAAATACCCCACACTTAGCTTTTGCTAGTCCTCGAGCAAAACACTATATTAATACTTTGAAAAGACTCAACAAAAACACAGACTACAAAACTCTAATCCCCTTAACGTTTTGTCTCAGCAATCTCCCTAACATTGCAACACCAAGATCACATGATAATTCAGTTCAATCCACGAAATTTCGAAGGTTAATGTCAATACATGACACACGTGTAACATGTAGGACGAAGACATAATCATGGTGAATATAAAACTGTAGCATGCAGTAAACAAGTCAAGATTCAACCTCACATGGTATACTACAAGTGTTTCTCTCAACATATATATGTCTAAGGTTTTCACTCGACTCAATTCCTTGCCAAATGGACCGAACCATATGCTTAACTCTTGTGACTTATCTCCACAGATCAAAGGCTGCCTATCTTGGGGATCAAAAAGGGCTTTATAAGGTTGTAATGCGGTTAAGCTCATAGGTTTAAAGAACAAAAGGATATGGAATTCGAACAAGTTCTAAAACCTAGTAGAGCACCAATGATGAGACTGCTTCGAACTTTACAACCATTGCCGCATTTTCACCATTAAATATATCACCATTAATTGTGGCCGAATTTCATCGTATTGGGCCTTGACTTCATTCTTTTCATCCACTGTTTACCTGGGGTATCAAGCTAGACATCACAAAAGAATCATAAATCATATATATATATATATATATATATATATATATATATATTTTTTTTTTTTTTTTTTTTTTTTTTTTTTTTTTTTTTTTTTTTTTGAAGAACAACTAGCTTGATAACCCATACTCATTCCTTTGCGTCATTATCGCCATACCATCTTCCACCTTGGTCTTCATGTATATGTCTCATGTACAGCTCTACTAAGTTCTAGAACAAAGGTAGAAATATAACTATTCTATGGTTCAAGATTAAGGTTATGCGGGTGATGACAAAAAGGCTATAATGTAAGCTCAAAGTGGTTAACTAATGGGTGCACACCTTGTGTACACAAAATATGGGTCACAGGCTACATATGGCAATGGTGGCAAATCTTAAGTGCCTTTATCACTTCCCCAATCAAGACATGTATTGACTATAAGTTTTGAAAAGCACAAGAGCAAGTTCTAGTCATATCTAGAGTCCATTAACTTAATCTGCGGTAAGCAATTGACACACAACAAAGAAAATATGTATTATCACATTTAGGCTCAATCGCTCACAGGTTAATGAATCTCAACTAAGTTTAAGCATGCTGATGAATCTGTACCATGTTAACTCGTTTCTACATCCACTACACATTAACACATGCACCATATATCAAGATTAACCAAAGAAACTCAAATGATTCCGCCACATGTTTCACTCTTAGTCACAATTTCAGAAGATATAAGCACATCATAGACGAGTCAAGGGCCTTAAGACTCAAACGAGACACAAATCTAAACATAGACTCTAAAGATATCATATAAACCCCACCCCACACTTGAAATTTGCATTGTCCTCAATGTAAAACAAAATTAAAGCATGCAATACATCAAACAAGCTAGTATGAAGCATAATACATATGACATCGCAAAAACACACTAAACATGAAGAAAGGAGAAAGAATGAAGAATGCAAATCTAGAATTGAAGCTTCTCCATCAACATGGGTTGCCTCCTAAGTAGCGCTAAGTTTAACGTCGTCAGCCAGACGGTACTCCTAATCATTGCTCCACCGGTACTGGATCACAGAGATGTACTACCTCCACATCTCTCACCTCTGCAGGCTCATAAAACGGTTTGAGTCTATGCCCGTTCACTTTGAACGTGTTCCCATTCTTCGGATTGTTTACCTCTACTGCACCATGAGCAAACACATTAAGTATAACAAAAGGCCCACTCCACCTAGAACGAAGTTTACCTGGGAATAACCGTAGACGCGAATTGAAAAGCAAGACTTTTTGTCCAACAACAAAAGATTTGCTTGTAATCATCTTATCATGAAACATCTTGGTTTTCTCCTTGTAGATTCGACTGGACTCATAGGAATTGTTGCGAATCTCATCTAGCTCATTCAGTTGTAACTTCCTATGAACACCTGCATCATCAATATCAAAGTTAAACTGCTTAATAGCCCAATATGCCTTGTGTTCAAGCTCTACGGGAAGATGACAGCCTTTTCCATAAACCATCCGATAAGGAGACATCCCAATCGGTGTCTTGTATGCCGTCCTGTATGCCCACAACGACGCCTCATCTAAGCGTTGACTCCAATCTTTCCTGGTTGGTCCAACAGTCTTCTCCAAAATTTGTTTTATCTCCCTGTTGGATACTTCTACCTGCCCGCTCGTTTGAGGATGATAAGGTGTTGCCACCTTATGATGAACATTGAATTTCCTGAGTAAAGCTACAAAAGACTTGTTACGAAAGTGGGAACCTCCATCACTGATGATGTACCTGGGAGTGCCAAATCTAACAAACAATGATTTCAAAAATTTCAAAACAACAGCAGCATCGTTAGTACGAGTGGCCACTGCCTCCACCCACTTTGAAACATAATCAACTGCAAGTAGAATGTAAATATTTTGCTGAGAGCTAGGAAAAGGACCCATAAAGTCAATACCCCACACATCAAAAACCTCAACAACAAAAATTGGGTGTTGGGGCATCTGATTTCTAGGACCTAAGTTACCTGTGAGCTGACATCTTGCACATGATTTATAGAACTCATGCGCATCTTTGAACAAGGTTGGCCATAAGAAGCCACTGTCAAGAACCTTTATTGTAGTCTTCTTTCCAGCAAAGTGACCTCCCTCTACATGTGAATGACAAAAAGTGAGTATAGATTGAAATTCAGTTTCAGGAACGCACCTTCTTATCAACAAATCTGGACAATGTTTCCATAGATAAGGCTCATCCCACACATAATGCTTAGCTATCTTCACTAACTTGTCCTTCTAAGCTCTACTGTAGTCGCTTGGTACTTTTCCTGACACAAGATAGTTAACAATATCTGCATACCAAGGCTCGGAAATGTTGAGAGCAAAAAGTTGCTCATCCGGGAAGCTATCACGCAGAGGCAATGAGTCATCCTCTGTGTTAGATCCATGTGTGATCCTGCTTAAGTGATCTGCCACCACATTTTCAGTGCCTTTCTTGTCCCGGATCTCAACATCAAACTCCTGAAGTAGTAACAACCATCTAATCAACCTGGGTTTTGCATCCTGTTTAGTCATCAAGTATCTCAAAGCAGCATGGTCAGAGAAAATAATAACTTTGGTTCCTAACAAGTAAGATCTAAACTTCTCTAAAGCAAAAACCACAGCTAAGAGTTCCTTTTCTGTAGTTGAGTAATTTAACTGTGCATCATTTAAAGTCCTAGAAGCATAATAGATGACATGGGGAAACTTAGCCGGACGTTGACCCAAAACAGCACCAACCGCATGATCAGAAGCATCACACATTAATTCAAAAGGTAAGTTCCAATCAGGTGCCTGTATGATGGGTGCGGTTGTCAGAAGCTCTTTGAGCTTGTTGAATGCCTTTAAGCACTCATCCGTGAAGTTGAAAGCTACATCTTTATGGAGCAGTGCGCATAATGGTCGAGCTATCTTGGAAAAGTCCTTGATAAACCTGCGATAAAATCCTGCATGTCCAAGAAAAGATCTCACCTCCTTCACAGTTGAAGGAGGGGGTAAAGTACGCACAATATCAACCTTAGATTTATCAACCTCAATGCCCTTGGCAGATATCACATGACCCAAAACTATTCCTTGTTCTACCATAAAATGACACTTTTCCCAATTCAAAACAAGGTTAGTCTCAACACAACGTTTCAAAACCATGGATAAATGATGCAAACACATGTCAAAAGAATCACCAAATACCGAAAAATCGTCCATAAATACCTCAATGATTTTTTCAACCATGTCTGAAAAAATACTCATCATGCATCTTTGAAACGTTACAGGTGCGTTGCATAGGCCAAAAGGCATCCGCCGATAAGCAAAAGTGTCGTAGGGGCATGTAAAGGTGGTCATCTCTTGATCATCCTTGTGTATGGCTATCTGGTTGTACCCTGAATAACCATCCAAAAAACAATAATATGCATGACCTGCCAACCTTTCCAACATCTGATCAAGGAGCGGGAGGGGAAAGTGGTCTTTGCGTGTGGTGGCATTAAGCTTGCGGTAGTCAATACACACTCTCCATCCCGTTTGCACACGTTGAGGCACTAATACGTTCTCATCATTCTTTACCACTGTAATTCCTGAACGTTTGGGAACTACCTGCACCGGACTAACCCACTTACTGTCAGAAATAGCATAAATTATACCTGCATCGCGGAGTTTAATCACTTCTTTCTTGACAACTTCCAACATGGGGGGGTTTAGTCGACGTTGAGCTTCTCTTGTTGGCTTAACTCCCTCCTCCAAATGTATCCTGTGAGTACACAGAGTGGGACAGATTCCCTTGATATCTGCTACTGTCCATCCAATTGCTTGCTTGTACTCCCTAAGAACAATCAAGAGCTTCTCCTCTTGCAACTGTGAGAGCTTTGAAGAAATTATAACCGGTAAAGTTTCACCGTTTCCAAGAAAAGCATACTTCAAATGCTCAGGAAGAGGTTTGAGCTCTAACTCGGGTGCTTTCTGAATAGATGGAGTAAGCACATTAGTTGAAACCGGAAGAGAAATGAGTTTAGGAGACTTACCTGTCATGTACGGCAAAGATTCAAACGCCTCTTCCATTGCATAATACTCCTCTTCCATCTCAAGGTCTTCAGTTGAAGCAATCTCAAATACATGCTCAAATTCGACAGGTTGAGGAATTTCCTTAACGGATTTAACCGGTTGTGCTGGAACCTTCTTTTTACCAGCCATTTCGATGACTTTTCGCATGGGATCGTCCCCCAATGAGTACTGAATGAACTCCTGCATAGAACTCTCAAAAGCATCAATAGAACAACAAGAGTACATATCATCTATATTTGGGTGCTTGAGGGATTCAAAGATGTTGAACTGGATCTTTTCTCCAGCTACTTCCATGCTAAGTGCACCTTCATAACAATCAATTTTGGTACGAGTTGTTCTTAAGAATGGTCTACCAAGAATCAATGGTATCTCAGAGGGCACATGTTCGCCTTCCATCTCTAATACAAAGAAATCTGCTGGAAAAATCAAATCCTCAACCTGCACTAAGACATCTTCTATAATACCCCTAGGGTAACAGTTAGATCGATTAGCAAGTTTAATGGTTATTCCAGTAGGTAAAAGTTCTCCCATATTCATTCTATCATACGCAGCATATGGCATTAAATTTATGGAAGCACCTAAATCAAGAAGAGCACCAGCAAACCTATGATCACCAATAATGCATGGAATAGTGAAACGTCCCGGATCACCTAACTTTGGTGGCAGCTTTCTTTGTAGCACAGCGGACACCCTCTCACTCAAGGCAACAGTTTCGGTTCCTTTGAATTTTCTCTTTGTAGTACATAAGTCCTTGAGGAATTTTGCATACTGAGGAATCTGCTTGATCACATCCAACAATGGAATATTCACCCCAACCTTCTTGAAGACGTCTAGGATCTCCTTGTCCTTTTCCTCCTTCACTTGTTTCTGTAACCTGCCAGGAAAAGGCACATTAGTGATAATCAAAGGTGAGGTTAAGGGACATACCATGGCTGGTTTCGGTCTTGACTCAATTTTTGTTCCAGGTGTATTCTCAACAGGTTGAGAGAGTTCCTTAACGGATTGAGTTGGCTCCTCAGGCACAATCTATTCTAATACAGGCTCTTCCCACTTCCTTCTTGGCTTCTTGACCACTGGAACTGTATCCACCTCCTTCCCACTTTTCAAAACCATTGCATTAACTTCATGCTGACCCTTAGGATTAGGAAGAGTGTTGCTGGGAAGACGTCTTGGGTTGACTTGAGCAAGAGTTTGTTGGATTTGGCTCACTTGGCGCTCTAACAAGTCAATTGCCTTCCCTTGTTGCTGAGAGGTGGACTTGATCTCTTGACGAAAGGCACTGCTTTCCTCTCTTTCCTTTTTGCTATCAAACATCATTTGTTGCATCATAGCTTCCAAAGTTAAAGTTCCTGTTGATGTTTGAGCTGGAGCCTGTTGTTGTTGAGGTACACGTCTTTGGCCAAATTGCTGCCCATCCTCTCCAGATTGTCTTTGTTGGAATCCAGGTGGATTAGTATGAGGATTGAGCACATTGTTGCTTTGGTAGCTGAGGAAGGGATGATCTCTACTTCCATTATATGTGTTGGGCTGCCTATACACGAAATTCACGTCCTCCTCTTGGGTGGCTTCCTCAACTGCTCTGCACTTAGGACAATCTTCCGCAAGGTGGTTCTTAGCTGCACAAATAGTACACACCACTTGAGATGCGGCAACGGTTGCTTTCTTATTCACCTTCATAGCACTAGCAATTAAGGCAATGTCATTCTCCATAGAACTCAATCTCTCCTCTATGGTTCCATCTATGGTAATGGCATTCAAGGATCTTCTGCTGGCACCCATAGATCGGTCTCTGGACTGAAACTGTCTTGAATTCTCTACTTGATTCTCCACAATTTACTTAGCTTCAGCTCCAGTCTGATTCCACCAATTTCCTCCACAAGCCGAATCAAGTTTTTGCCTATTGAGTGAATCAAGTCCTTCATAGAAGTACTCCATCTGAGTGTTGAGATCAAACTTGTGATGGGGGCATTGTCGTAGTAAACCCTTGAATTGACTCCACGCTTCATGTAATTCATCTCCATCTCTCTGCCTAAATGTACTGATCTGCTTCTTTAAATTCTTGGTGCGAGAGGCTGAATAGAATTCCTTCATGAATGCAGCACACATATTGTCCCATGAGTCAATAGATTGGGAAGCCAGTGAGTTGTACCATGCCTTTGCTTGCTCTTTGAAGGAAAAAGAAAATAGAATAAGTTTCACAACATTCTCATCCACTGTCGTTGACTTCTGTATTCTGCACAGTGCTGTAAACTCATTAAGATGGTCTTGTGGATCTTCAGAATGAGTGCCTCTAAAGTGTGGTAGATTTGAAATCAGAGATGGGGGAATTGAGTAAGCCCCCAAATCGTCTAGTAGCACAATCGGTGAATCTGCTGCACCTGTGCCCAGAATAAGGGACTCCTTAAGTTTCGCAGCCATTGGTCCTGGTGATGGTGGAGACGTTGGAACACGTTGCTCTTCCTCAAACTCTGTCTCTAAATCAGAATGGTGTTCAGGCTCAGAATCCTCACCACCACTGTTGCTCGTGTTTACCTGTAGTCTATGCTGTTTCCTGCTTAGTTTTGCTGCTCTCTCAATCTCTGGATCAAATAATAGTGGTTCAGAGCTTGTAGAGCGACGAGTTTGCATACAAGAAGCTCCTGCATGCACACATTAAAGAATGTAAGACTCAAAAGAAAAATAAAGTAAACAAGGCAAACTAAAAATAAAAGACACTTTTAAGACTTAGAATTAAACAATCCCCGGCGACACGGCGTCAAAATTTGATGGGCGCAAAAGCACCTACAAAGATACCCTATTATCAAATCAATTGTATCGAGGTAGTAAATGGAAAATAGGGGTCATTACCCGCAGAGGATTGGTGAAACTAAGACTTAAAGACACAAGAAACACAAACAGACACGTAAACCAGAAATCTGGCAGATTCGACTTAGGAGCAGAAACCGAATTAATTGACTAATCTAGACTCAACCAAAAATTATGAAATTAAATACACAGTAACTAGACATAGTGGCGGATTACCACACAAATTTTTAGGGTATTCGTAGTTGGTTTGACTGGTGAACAAACATAAATAATACAGGAGTATTGCTGAAAACAGAATACTGAAAGTGAATATGGATGTAAATATGAGAGAAACAATAGCTAGGAACTTCTCTCCACCACTAAATATGCTTCAATCACCCCAAAACAATGTCAAGGATTATAGATGAATGCACTCACAGTTAAGCCAATGTCGTTAGGTCATTAACCGTATTACGTTCTCTTACATGCCATATTAAGTGAAATGTCTTATCGACTTAACTATATTACCAATTAATTGATCTATGAAATGTCGGTATCTAGACCAAAATAACTGAAATCATGAAGTTCTAAGAACGTTTGAGTAACAACAAAGAATCTAAGGTCAATGTCGGTAGCCTTAGATTACCAAGAAATTACTTCACACAAGTACCTGCAAAGAACTTGTTATCTCTCATAGAATATGCAACGATATGTCGGTCATATACACATTCAAAATAATAAACCCTAAAACATGCATCAATGAACAATCAGTGAAGAAATTCTCATCTAGAATTATATAAATCAATTGGGGTTCAAAATCGAAGACATATCTAGGGCTTTGATCAGCCCCTAACTATCAAGGAGTTTAGTTACACATAGTCTTGAATAAGAACATTAGAGAATCCATGGAAGATGAACTAAAGGTGGAGAAGATAAACTTGATTGGCCGAGAGACTGGTTGAATTCTCCCTGGTTCCTCTTTTCTTTTCTTTCTCTCTTTCTTTTCTTCACTCCTTTGTGCTTTGCCTCCGTGTTTTTCTTTGCTCTCCTTTCTCTTCTTAAATAGGTTAATTAACCATAGGACTCCCGTCCATCCCCTAATCCAACTAGGATTTAGGAATCCTTATTAAGCCCAATTATCTCTTTTTCTTTGTTTGACTTCAAAATACCTAAAAACAAATAAAGTTAATTAAAAACAAGAAAACATAACAAAATAACTAAGTAATAGGAATAATTAGCATGATAAAAGTCACACAAATATGCAACTATCAGAGACCCTCCTACGCTAAATGACACAAAAGTGAACATTCCATTCTTACATCAAACTATGTAGATAGATACAACCAACTTGCGGACACCTTTATGCTTTATGGTGTTGGTTGAAGTGTTAACACACTGGTCACATGTTACACTATTATCTACTGTTTATGCTACTTATACTTCTATGGGCTTACTACCTATTCTTTAAAAAAGTTTATCGGGATATAATTTGAAGTGTCATGTACCCCATGTTCACACGCAATACGGTCTCACCGAGGCTAATACTAAGTAACTTTAGTTTGTCGCTCGAACATTATTGATGCGCACCAATCTTTCTATTGCGTCTTGGGGCTATGCAATATTTAAATGCAGCTTTACTATTCATCTACGACCCACCATCAAAGAATATTGTTGTACTACAGCTTGTGACTGTGTACTAGGATTGACACGAAATTGCAATCCTTGAGCTCAAACAGGATTGAAACGGATCTCCAATCTTTGAGCTCGGCTTGATGTTATTTCTAGGTCCCAAATTGCAATGCCATTGCGCACAATGATGGGTAATTTGAGATGAATAAGTTTAGGTTGGATATGAACCTCCACCTATAATCCACTTATGTAGAAACCTTGTCAGGCGATCCCATTCACCGCTAAATTGCGGATTGTCACTTTTTGGAGCTTGGGGTACCCTACCCGTGAAATGACTAATCTACCCTTGCAGTTAAACTCTGCATTCCTTCAAATTTGAAATTTGAAATTGACAAAAAATTTCGAAGCATAAAAAGATAGAGAAACCGCATACAAAACTGATGGCCTTGACCTGAAGTTCATGTGGTATAAATACGTGCATTTAATTTTGAGATATGAATCATAATCAGCCAGTGCAGTTTCAAACCACATAAAACTATCGTATATAAGCATGACCTGAAAGTAAAGGCCATATCATGATAAACTACCAAAGCATGCCTGAAAGGATGAACTCAAAATTCCCTTTTGTTGTTCTTAATAAAATAAAATACCAAAGGAGATGGTAACCTATACCTCCAAAGTTGTTGAAGACTTACATTTTTGTCGATAAACACTCAAATGGTCGAGCTAGGTTACTGATGAAACTGAGAATTAAAGTCTTTCTTGATATGCTTTCAGTTCTACTCCATGAAATAGTTTTCTACACTAACCAGAAGCAAATATGTTCAAAAGAAGAATCATAACATGCACAACCAGGTATAGTCGTATAGGTAACATATTCACAGAAAGAGATGGGTCTAAAAAGAGTAATTATATAACCATTGCACAGAAGTATGTCATGAACCCCAAACCAACAACTATAATTTCTAGAACCCAAAGAACCCTACCCTCAAAAGCCGTAAGAGCAAGTCCACCCCAAGCTCCAAAATGTGACCCAGGCCTTCAACCACCTCAAAGGAAGACCCAGCAAAAAAACCTAAGTCCACCCATGAAAAAAATGATAACCCAGCCTTCATTGGGTCAAGACCTGAGTCAGACCCATGACCCAGGCAAAGGAAAATGAAGGCCCGGGCCTTCCCTCTCCAGCTCACCCCACTTGCACGAGTTCGCATGACATCAGCCATGTTAGAAGACTCGGAGAGATGAAGGAAGACGCGTCTTGATGCTGGGTGAAGAACACGGACCAATTGTCGATGACAGAAGACGCATGGGGAACACGTTTTTGTCGCCATGCGGGGTTAATGCATGGGCCACATGCACGTTCCAAACCTTCACACACCCATTTGAAATTTTGAATCTTACATTGTCATTTCACGGGCAAATCTAACATTCCTTCGATTTGGAGCTTAGGGCTGGGCACAAAATACCGTAATCTCAAACCCGTCCCGAAATTTGACGGGATGAGACGGGATTAAAATTTGAAAACGCTAGGCTCGTCCCATCCCGTTTTGTATAAAATGGGACGAGATACGAGATAAAAAGTCCAAGACCCGTTAAGGCCCGTCCCGTCCCGCGCTTTTATTTATCTAAATCTTTTATAGTTAATATGTGACCATAGCCTTCCATTTTATCAGAGCATATGGGTATTTATTAGTTGTTTGAGTCTCTAGTTGTTTTGATGTTTTACCTGATGATTAATTCCATATATAGCATATATATTAGCATAAACGGATCCATTGCAAAGCAAGTGAAGGCAGTTGTCCTGAATCATTGTGACATAAAATTGCTCAGTTTTCTGCCATTGATGTAATCAACAAGAGTAATTAAATTGAAGGCAAACAACCCATTTAAGATAAACTGTTGGTAGTTATTTTAATATCTCTGACAAGGATAGGGCAGATCATGAAATTGTCTAAAAATAAATTAAAAATATGCAACTGGGCAAGCAAATAAGTTGGCATATATATGGAGGACTTCAACTAGGTCACTGGGCAGGTGCAATTGGGCAAAGGTAATTAGTTGTGGAATGTGAGATTTACTAAAATCAATAGTTTTTATTTACTAAAATCACAAAGTTATGTTCTAATTTTGCTTTTTAAGCGTTTTCACTTATTAATACAGGATTAGGCCTGTCCCATCCCGTCCCGTCTCGTCCTGATACTAGATGGGATGGGATTAGTCGGGATCAAATTTGAAAAATGCAATTCGGGACAGGACGCGGGGTTACCCCAATCCCGTCCCATCCCGTTTCATGCCCAGCCCTAGTTTAAACTTTATTATCTCCCATTTATGAGAGGAGAATTAGTTTAATTGGCTTGCATGTCTCTCATTGTAGGTATTCCATCGTTTTTAAAATTACAATTGTGTTTAGTAGTTTGCAGTTTTCTCGAAACACTATTCGAAGGTACTAATATTATTCTTCCTTTTACAAGACACAATCAAGAAAGAGGCACAGGGAAAATCAAACCTAGAAGGTGCAACAGAGGAAAACGAAGTTCAGGGTATGAAAATCCTATCACCACAAACTATGAAAGATTACGTTTAGGGTGTAAAAAAAAGTGCAGAACAATAGAGAAGTGCTCAAGTGTTGAGTAACTATTTATTTAGTATTCAGTGTTGTATCAAATTTGATAATTGTTTTTTTAATTTTTGTTTTAACACGGTCAAACTGAAAGTTAAGTTGCATGTCCTGTAATTATTTGGTCAGTTGTTCAAGATCAGGAAATAAGTTACTGTATTGACTAATTTATATATAGGATTTGCTGTCATTTTTGGCTTTTCTATTAGTGAGGATGCAAGGCTAAGATTGTAAGATAACATAAGGATGTCATGTGCAATTGTATATTTCATGCTCTTGGCCAAGTGCTGTTGAATTATTTGTATCAGATTGATTAGGAGATTAACAAGCATGAGGGTTGAACTACAATTAATAACAAGGCAACTGGCCATCTTCCTTGCTGACATTTTTTTTTAAAGATTTTTGAGCAATACTTTGTAATTAAGATCATGAAATTGTGATATTAATTTTCAGTTGGAGAACCTTTCAAAAGAGTAGCATTACAATGTATTGGAAAAAAAATATGAATTTACGATATTTCACTAAATAAGTTTTTAGTTACTGGTGAGAAGTATACAATAACAAACGATGATCGATTATTATATATTAGACAAGAGACTACTACTCATGACTAACATGAGCTTTTTGCGTGTGATCTAATAACTTAGAACAAGCAATACTGAAGAAAAGAAAACATTACGCACGCGTAAGCGCGGCCCTTTCGCATGCGCATAACGCGTGCAGCAAGGCTAGAGTGTTGATATGTTAATTGATGTTCTCACTACAGGAGAAAACCCCTTTAGTGATAAAAGTTTAGGTGACCCAACTTATTTACATCACTAATACCCATTATGAGTGACAAAAAATTTCAGTTTGTCGCTAAAAAATTGTCATCGTAAATTAAATTTGTATAAAGTTTACGAGACAAAATAATAAATAAAGGCGACAAAACTTTTCTGTCGCAGTCTTTTATCAGTGTTAAAATTATTATTTTGTCCCCAATTCTTTCTCAAATCTATTTTTATTTTTTGTGTTCTGGTTATTTTGTTCATCAGTCGCAACCCATCCCAACTTCAATTCGACAAACCACTTCTTCATCTACGCTCGCCACAACGTATTCATATTCTCTCCCTAATCTCTAATCTTCACTGCGTCTCCACCCGAGTAGCTGATCGATCAGGTAAAATTAGTTTTATATTTTGATTCGTTTATTTCAATCAGACGATGGGTTCTTATAGTTGTGTTCGATCCTCTATTTTATCAAGTTTATTCCTCTCTATGTTGTTGTTGGACGCTTTGGATTTTCTTTCCCACAAAAAAGGTTTTTTTTCTTTCCCTCATTCATTGTCTCGATTAATCTTAGAGTTGTTGGTTTGCCATCGAGCTTTCCACTTTCTATTGATAAGAATTCACATCCTAGGAAAGCTTAATTAGTTGGGTGAAATATGGGTTCAGTAGTATTTGAATCCTAGGAATGCTTGATTGTGTGAGTTGATTCTCTTCTTTACAGGTTTGGTCGAAATTACTATTATTTTCAATGTTTCTGAGTATTCTACGAATGGAAAGTTTAAAATGGTTGAGTTGTTGTTAATGTCTAAAGAATATAGTCCAACATGTGTTTTGCCTTGGGAAAGTTTCTCTCCTGTTGTGCCAGTAACTTTTGTTGTTACAAACATATCTGTTGATTGTGGTGTAGCGGGTTATGATTGATTATTTATTAGCCTTTGAACAGTTGAGGTTTTGGTAATTTTCCACTCTTTTATAGTTCTGAAACTTCAGTCTGTTCATTGCATTGCTCGTTCATTGGTACTTTGGGTCCCTTTGTTTGTTCCTTTTAAGGTCATGGTTTTGTGCTGAAGTATTTTTTGCTGGTATTTGTGGTGATCTCTCACTCATATTAAGTAATTTCTGAAATATTACTTGCTATGTGAGTTTGGATTGCAGTTTTGTTTAAAACTGGTATTGTGTGTGAAGGGGAGGGAGGGAGAGAAAAGAAAAAAGAAAAGATAGCAGAGAGAAAACAAAGAGAGGGCGATACCAAAGAAGGGAGAAGGAGATAGCAGACTAAGAGAGACTTAGAGAGTCGGAAACTCCTTTTGTCACACCCCGGTTCTTAAGTTATTTTACGGTTATTCAATTTGGTATTAATTTAGTCTTTTACCGTATTAAGTAACCGTTTACTGTTAAGGACCTTAAAATTGACTTTTTCTTTCATTTGGAATTTGGGAAAACTTTCTTCATGAAAGTTGTAGAGGACGTGATTACGAGTTCGTAGACATGCTACGCGTTAAAATCGGAATTGGCATGGAAAAGTTATCCTCAAAAAGGGAAATTGTTGTGTTGGTAAATTATGGGTAAAATTTTTAGTGGGTAATTTTTGGTTGGATTTAAGTTTTGGACCGGGTGGGGAGTAGCCCCAGCCCAAATTCCTTATCTTCTTTTTTCTTTCTTTTTTCTTCTTCCTTCCTCCCGAGCCCCCGAGCTCTCTCTCTCTCTCGCCAGAAATTGCAGCCACCAGCTGCCGCCGTCCAGCCAACCACCGGCCGCCGCTCCAGCCCAGATCAGACCCCCGTCACCTCCTCTCTCTCCCCGGCCAAGTGTCTGAGCCGGTAGTGCCGCCGGAGAGGAGAAAAACTCGCCGGAAACGCCGACTGTCTCTTCGCCGGAGCTCCGTCCTCCGGCCAACATAGGCCGAGATTTTTGGCTCAACTTGTAGCCCTCATCAAGGTGAGTAATCCCTCAAAAGGAATCGGTCTAATTCGATCTCGTTAGGGTGGTTTGTATAATTGAAAGTTTTAGGGATTTATGGATGTTTTGGTTCGATTACCCTAGATAGCGTTAGAATTGGACAAAGCGCTAGTTATGAAAGTTGTTGGGTATGATGAAAGGATTATGCTGTTTAAATTTGGTGGCCATAGGAAGTCGCCGGAAAACGGCAACCGGCCGCCGCTGCCGGCGGAGCAGGCGGCGGCGCCACCCCTCAGGGGCTGTTTTTCATGTTTTTAAGATGGTATTAAGGAGAGGAGTTTAATGAATTGGAATTTTTGGAGGAGTTTTGATAATGTTAGGGATTTTTCAATGGTTAAGGATTTTGGCGGTGATTAGGATGGATTATCGGTAGTTTGGTTAGCCGGTTTTAAATTGTGTATAAGGTTGTTTTTGGTTATCGGTGATGGTGGTGGATTTGAGTTATAAAGGGTTTAAGTTGGAGAAAATGGGCAAGGAAGAAATTGACTTTAGACCCTTAATTTTATGGAATTATTTATTGAAGTTTTAAATGTTGATTGGGAATTAATATTAATTATTGTTCAGGACGTGAGGAAAATCATTTGGAGGAAACTTCGGGTCGTCGGCAGGCATAGCCGAGCACTGTGAGTGGACATTTGATTTAAATTCCATGCATGCACTAAAGTTATTTAATTTCAAAGGCATATTTGAATTTTAGTGTTTTCTTGGGATTAATGAGTTCCATCTGTTAACGGGGAACTCTCTTGCTCATATCATTTGACATGTGGGACATAACAATTGATCTTTTATATTTGGTAATCTATTACACCCTAAAAGGGTTGTCTGATATTATTTATTGCTAGCTAACATTATTTAGCGGTCCTCATCATATTGAGTAGAGCGCTTAGTGTGAGACGTTATTATAGTCCTACCGGCGGTCCTTATCATATGAGAGTTGAGCGCTTAGCATGGGACGCTACTATAGCCTGGGAGGCAACCGATCGGTATATATAATATATTATCGTTAGCTAGCCATTATTTAGCGGTCCTCATCATATGAGAGTTGAGCGCTTAGCGTGGGACGCTATCATAATTTATTTAGCGGTCTTCATCATATGTGTAGCGCTTGGCGTGGGACGCCATTATAGCCTGGGAGGCTCATCATTATGGTGAAATATTTTTCCCTATTTGTTTTGTTTTATTGAGAACCAATGGGATTGGTTCATTGTTTTGGTGTATAATTATTTTCGGGAAGAGTTCCAAGAGTGGCATGCATAAATATTTTTCCAATGGAAATTATGCGAGAGCATAGATTTGATTTGATTGCTCCATATTCTTTTGTTATTTATTTTTGTCCACTCACTCTAACGTTTTCAATGCTTCTCCCCTAGGCCTTTCGTTTTTAAATGCCCAGTCTGCAGAGTTCGGTTCGACGAGGATAGGAGGCGTGTCATAGATCCCCACCTTATCCAGTTTTCCCATATAGGTTACCAGTTTAACCTATAGTGTTGTTTATCTTATTTTCCTAGTAGATGCTCTGATAATTATGAGATGATTTAAGTATGTTAAGAGCTTATGAAAAAGATTCATTTGTTTGTGTTTATTTGAGAGATTATATTTATAGATGTTGTTTGAGAATTATTGTGAGTTGGGCTTGGTGATTTTTCTTTCAGGTAGGGTTACCCATTTTCAAGGGAGGTTCTACCAAGAATTTTGGTAGAATTTTCCTTGAGGTGGGTCCCGCAGGGTTTATCCCGGATTTTGAGGGGAAATCCAGGGTAGGTCCTGACACCTTTATCTGTCTGCTAGGTGCTGTAGAGAACATAGACTTTAGCACTTGAATCCTATTTTTGTAATCTCTATTCTCTGGACTTATATACGTATTGTTTCTTTAAATTTCTCTTATTTGAGAAAAATGTAGGCTAATCTCTACACACAGAATTGCGTAGGTTTTTGGTTTGGGACTATGAGTTATTTGATTTAGATTTTTCAGAGATTGAGTAAGTTTCTAGGATCATTTCTTACTACCACTTGGATGGGTCGAGAGCATGGCTAAAATATGGGTGGGTTTAGATATGGGTGCCATGTTATTGCTTTCTTATCTTTTTCACAGTTTCTATTGTAAAATCTGTGTTGCATTACAATTAAATGGTGAATGAACACTTGGTTCATGAGTTATGTGGTGGTGCAATGAAAATCAGGTTACATGAATGGAGTTGATACTTACAATAGTTATGACCTGACAATGATCATACTTGTGATCTGACAATGATCAGTTTTATGAATATCTGGGCTTTGTCTTGATTTCTTTTCAGGTTTTGCTGAGCTCACTTCATTCCAGAAATTGCTTTACTAATACACACAAAGTGTCCAGGTATGCTCTAAATTTCCACGTAGTCTTTTCTATCTTCCTATCTTTTCAATGTTCATGGTTATGGAAACTAGGACCAGACTTATGACATGATGGTAATGGACATGATATAACAGAAAAACAAAGAGTATTATATGATTAAGGATATATAAATTGTTAATATTACTGCATACTTAGTTGAATAAGGATTATTTTGCTAATATTCATCAAGAGACAAGAACATACATCATTGTTATGATTCTTTACAACTATTTATAGTTGATATGATTGCCTTAGGTTGTTTATTATCTAGCTAAAGGTTGTCCAGTGTTTGCTTAACATGATATCATTAATGGATTCGTGATAGACGTCATAGGTACAAACAAGAATATATATATATATATGGGGTTGAATCATTCCTTCAAGTTGCAGAAAAACATTTGAATCGTAATAACAAGACACCCTGCCCGTGCATTAACTGTCATAATAAAAAAGACCAGACCATAACTGTTATCAGGATGCATTTAGTTGATGTTGGTATGTTAGAGACTTATGAAATATGGCATAGACATGGTGAAAAAGTTGGAGCTCAACATCAGGATAGTCAATGGATCAACGAAGCAGCTGAACAAAGAGGGGTTAGCTTTTGTTAAAAATATTTTCAATTTCTAAGTTATTCTTCTCACCTTTCAGTCAATAACTTTGTCATTGTTCAATTATGTAGAACAAATGTTAGCAGAATTGAATCAAACCAAGGAGAAGCTAGCTAAAGTTCTTGGGGCAGCCTCACTTGACAAGATAGAAGTTCCAATTTCAATGCAGCTAAATATCTTGGAAAAAGGTGTTGGAAAAGCAAAGGGTAGAGGCATTCGCAGTCTGGGTTATGGTCCACGAAAAGAATGCAACTCTTCTTCCGAGAGTGGTAAATCTAGTGCCTCCATGACTGAACAAAATGTTGTTAAGCTAACAGCTACAGTGCAAAGGCTATTGAGGCACCTCAGGCACATCGAAGCACAACTTGCTACTGTTGAAGGTTATGATGTTTATGATAATGAAGATGATGATGATGATGTTTATGATAATGAGGATGATGATGTGAATATGTATGGGGATGGAGAAGGGGAAGAAGATGAGGGTGCAGACTAGATGGTAGGAACTTTGGTTTTCCATTTTCTATCTTAAACTAAGAAACTTGTTTTCGCTAGCTACTATTTGTGTAAAACTATGAATGTTACGATGACTTTCTTGGGTTTGCAGTCTTTTCATTTATTTAGTACAAGTAACTATTTTGATGTATTTGTTATTTAATTTCATTCAATAATGTTGGTAATCTAATTATATGAATTTAAAAAAAACTATCAAATAGGAAAATAACATTAAATAGGAAAATAAAAAATATTATTAAATAAAAAAATTTATTTCTAAGTATTGGTGACAAACCTGTTTTGTCACTCATTCTTAACTGTTTGTCATCAACTTACAACAGTCCCGCCATTTTATTTAAAATTTCCGCCAATTTCTTTAAAATTCCCGCCATTCATGGAATTATAGCAATTGTTGGAATGATATTGGTGACAAAATATAAGTGTATAGGCGTCAAATAATATTTTGTCCCCTTTATTTTTGGGTGACAAAATTTAGTATTTGTCACTAAAAACAATCTGTCACGTGTTATTAGCGACAAACTTAGCGACAAAAATAATATAATTAGAGACAAAACAAGTTTGTCACTAAAGGGATTTTCTCCTGTAATGTCTTTTTTAATTGATGTTCTCTTAACTAATTATTGTTCAAAAAGTTAAAAATTAATTTTAAGGATGTGTTCAAAAACTTAGAAATTAATTTTTGAATATGTGTTCAAAAACTAAGGATGTGTTCAAAAAGAAACAATACTAAGGATGTTCATTTTGCAGGTGAAATACTAAGGTACAATACTAAAGCAACCCCATTTCATACTAAATATGTGTTCAAAAACTAAGGATGTGTTCAAAAGCGAGGCGCTCCTTTGGTGTTTTTGATGAACCCTTTTTTTAAATTACCCAAAAAAATAAAGGTTATAGAAAATTCTCAAAAAAAATAAAAATAAGTTACTATAGACATAACCGTAAAACACAACTGTAATTTTAAGAAGAAAAACAAGGACGTGATTTGTTCCCAGGTTTGGTGGAGCAGTTATCTAAGAAATAGGATAATCAAATTCATTCCACTTTAAGTGGAGCAGTTCAAGTTAAATATCTCCCATTTTGTAAACCCACGTGCAGATGCAAGGGTAAAAGGCTAGTTACGAAGAATCTCTCTGCAGTATGACATGGCCTGCAAAGAAACTATTTGGTGTGTACAACAACCGTCAATATAAATGAACATCATGATTATCTCTGTCAGCTAGATATTCAAAACTTCATTTCCAATATGAGTTTGTGGCCGAGGGAAGATGCAAGTTGGTTTAGGTGCACAAACTTTTCTTCGTTATTACGTCACTTGATATAAGCAAAACTCTGAATCTCTCTGCAGCAGGATATAGCAGAGAAAAAAGATTTGTACTTACTGCAACCCACAGCATAAATGAACAACATGATTATCTTTGTCGGCTGCGTATTCAAAGCTTCTACATTTCAACTGTGTTCCTTGAAACTTGAAGTTTTTTGACCATTCAATTACCTTTTTGACATTCTCAATAAAGAATACATATCCGCACGCGCATAAAGAAAACATCAAGAAATTAAAAAAGTTAAGGAGCTCAATTTTTAATTGATATGTTAATAGAACATCAATTAAAAAAGTTAGGGGGCCCAATTTTTTTCTCGCACTGGGTCTTAAATCTAGGGGTGGGCATAAAATCCGAGTAAGCAAAAAAACCCAAATCGAGTCGGTGGGCCCGATCGAGTCAGACCGGGCTTTTTTCTGGTCTCAAGTTTGTTTTTTACCGATCCGGTCTGGGCTCAGTAACTACCGGACCGGGCCCGGTCCCTTATATTAAGAAAAAATTGTGGCCCGAAAGCCCGAGAGTAGTAACTAGTAGTCTGTTTTGTATTTAATAAAGCCCACAACCTCTCATCTCAAGCCCATCACAATGATCCATTACTCCATTATATTACAATCACAGAAGAGGAAGAGGAATAACGGTTCACATCACCAACTCAACGTCCCTCTCTCTCTCTCTAAAATCTAAATCTATTGAGGTCACTCATCCCTCCCTCTCTGTTTCCCTCTCCCATTCTCTAGGTCTCAGTGGAGTAGATCGCTAATCACCTAACTGAGATAGAAGGTCGGGTCACCCATGGCTAGTCGATTCGGGATGAACCCAACTCCGAGGGTCCCCATCTCACCGGAAGTCTAAAACTGCACAATCTGCACCTCACCCATCATCAACATCATTAATTAGCCACCCGGTTGTATGATGTTTCTTCTTCTTTTGATAATTTTGTTATTTTCTTCTTCTTCTAAAACCTAATTTTGGCCTAGAACTTGATTTGAGCTACTAGTAGTTGGTGAAAGTGCAATTGGTGTTGGTCAGCTGTGAAAGTGTTCGTCGGTGGTGAGATCAAATATGACGGTGAATTGGAGATTGAGTTGGTGAAAGTGCAATTGGTGTTGGTCAGCTGTGAAAGTGTTCGTCGGTGGTGAGATCAAATATGACGGTGAATTGGAGATTGGTATGGTCAATGAAAGGAATTTGGTGGTGATTGAAATAGGTGGCAGTGAGATCAGATCTCGAACAGGGGACTAGAGGATACAAATAGGTGAGATTAGATCTCGAAAAGCAAATTTCGTCACCATTTTTTGCTTGGTTAGTTGTTCGCCGCTTCGACACATTCCTTTCTTTCTATTCCTGTCATCGTCAAAAAGTACGACGATACCTTGAGGCCTGAAAACCGGCAGCACTGGCCTGACTTTTGCCGGTCCGGGCTTTTACCGGTTCCATATTTTTTCATATCCGATGTCAAGACTCATCCCGAATTTCACCCTGAAACCAGAAGTGAATCATACGGAATCTACCTCCAAGAAAAATTTACTAATAAATTTGGCTTAACTTCTCTTGAAAATGGACAACCCTAACCCGAAAAAATTTCAGAATACCCTCCTATAATGAATCAACCACCCTCGAATTCATCACATAAATATCCAAATAATATAACAACCTTCAACCTTTGAGAATTCGAGAATATATCATAAGTCTTAACACACCACCGAAGAAGTATACACTAACCCCAAGGGTAATCAAAGCTACTAAAAACTAGAGGAAACATGAAAATACACTGGTAGGTTAATCAGGTAACCTACTAGTGAAAAGTGGTGGAGAAGTGGGTAACTATGCCTCGCCTCCTACTAGTGTCAACCCAAATTCTGCAGACTGGGCATTTTAAAACGAAGGGCCCAAGGAAAAACATTCGCAAACATAAGAGTGAGTGGACAAAAATAAAAAAATAAACAAAAAAAATACTTATCAATAGTTATGTTTTCCCAATTTAATTTCCAAAGAAATCAAATGCATGCATCAAGCGATAAATCTATTATCTCATAAAATATCGAGCTTCTCAAGCTCAAAAAAAAATATATATCAATATATGTATGTATTTACACACGCCCATACTCCCTATATAAATTATATAGATTTAAAAATAATTTATATAGGGCTACTACGCTCGTGTCCAACGCTCAAGTCACGCCTTAATGCGGTGATACACTACGCCATTAAGGTGGACAGACGGGTGTATAAATATGTGTTCATACCCTCTATATGAATTAAACACTCATATAGGGCTACTAGGCTTGCGTCTAACGCTCACGTCACACCATAATGCGGTTATATACTACGCCATAAAGGTGGACAGACACATATGACTAGCTAACATGTATATACATACTCTCATCATAAATATATTTATAATTCACCGAAAAATCTCATTTTCGATAACTCCAAAATAAATAAAATCGACAAAAGCTTCAACAAAAGAACTTGCTCAACAATAAACCAATGCATGCATATTATTTAAAACAAAAGTTCACTTACTAATTAGGCCTAAGCCTGATGTCAGTCAGAGGCCTCTTCTGCTCGAGCCTCCTCACGTCTTGTTCCAAAAACATAATTAAATCCCCAACTATAAATCAACGCTTATATAAAAATAGGCAAAATTAAATGTGAGCTTTGGACGCTCATCCTTGCCTAACTTCGTTATTCTTAATTCGGTTCGATCCATACCTCACCACAATTACCAACATCCTTATTATCACCTTCTACAGTCCATAACAATTTTAATCCAACGGACGTATTCTACCCCATTTCGCCAATCTTTGAAAAATCCTAAACCTATCCAAAACTTCTCCAAAAATTCCAAACTTCACATCAATAGACTCCCCTTAATATAACACATTTAAAACCATGAAAATCCCCCTAACGGCGGCCGGCGGCCGACTCCAGCGACCTCCAATGCCTACCAAATTTTAACAGCAACTTCCTCTCAACCCACTCTACCACTTTCCTAACTAGCACAAACACCAATTCCAAGCCTAGATAGGGCAATCGAACCAAAACATAAATTTGAGCCCTAGAATTTCAACTCACCGATTCTCCTTACCTAGCTCAAGAGGGAGTGAATCCTTTGGAGGGATTGCTGCACGAGAAAAGGGCTTTCAAACGAGCCAAGCGGCTCCGGCTATGGCAGCTGGAAGAGGGAGTTCCGACGTCGGAACACCCCGAACAGTTGGACCTTTCGGGCTCGATATCTCCCTCACGGTGGTGCTAGGGAGGCTCTCACCGGTCCAAGAAGAAAGCTGGGTCGATGGCCGATCGATTAGGACTGGTGCGGAGGCCTAGGTGGACGAACGGCGGCAGACGGGCGAGGGGAAGATCCAACAGGGAGAGAGAGCTCGGGAGGGAAGAGAGAAGGAAGAGAGAAGAGAAATGGTTTTGGGCCTCTAATCCCAAACCGATCCAACACCACCAAATAAAAACCCAACTCCAAAAATTAACACCCCAAAAATAGTACCCTAATAAAAATTACTTTTTTACCGTCTTCAAATATTTCTCTTACGAATAATTCTTCCGAAATAAATGTCCCTCAAAACCCCTATAGGAACCTTTGAAACTATAAAATCATCTACGAAGACGGTAAAACTCTTATTAATACTAAGCTAGTAATTAAGGTAAAAATTTAAGAGTTGGGGTATGACATCCGATCCAGACTTTTCTAGTCCCTGTTTTTTTAACAACAAAACCCGGCCCAGATAGACTACCACCGGTTCGGGCCCGGTCCCTGTGAAATAGAAGCCGGTTTGGGCCCGAGCCCAGCCCTAGTTAAATCCCTCGTGACCGGCCTTGGCGAGAATGTTGATGAGTAGTAGTGAAACAACAATTGTCTACTCAACATATTATGGCAGGTTCCTTTGACACGTGGCTACAGTCATAGATCGATGCTTACTTTTATAACGGTGGTCAACGTGACATTGAGGGAAAAGACTCCGGGTAAAATTTCAAGAATTCCTTTGGGGGCTACCAGTGTATGATCGGCGACAAAGGTTTGAAGTTCAGACCACCCAGTCTTCGAGGGTTGAGATTTCGGGGCTTTGATATCAATAATTCCTTTGGGGGCTACCAGTGTATGATCAGCGGCAAAGGTTTGAAGTTCAGACCACCCAGTCTTCGAGGGTTGAGATTTCGGGGCTTTGATATCAAGGACTATCTCTCTGACTCACATCACCTCGTCTCGAAATCTACGCATCAAGCGAGGAAGGCTGCTTGGCCATTTGATTCTAGTTAGTGTTTCATATTCAGTATCTTTGATTTTGATGATTCTAACATTGTTAGAGAATTAATTTGGGGCTTTGATTTCTAAAGAGCCTTCTGTCACCGATTTGGTGGGTTCTGTGTGTTTGAATGAGATTTTAAGGTTTGGGAATGACCTGATTGAATTGCTTTGAATTTTAGATGTATTGTTCCTTTATATGGAATTCATTCGAGTGTTTGATTGATCCATTCGCAGTGTGATGGTTTAGGGTTTAAGATTTGGGGTTGCTATATCTGTGAATGCCTTCACTATGGTACTTGAAGATCTTACGTTGAAATTTGAGTTCCTATCAAGAAAGCATGAAATCTTGATCTTATGTTTTTTCTTTCTGTTTATTTATGCTATGATCTTTATTTTTATAGGGCAGTTAATTAGTGTATAAATTGTATTTTCTTCAGTTGAATTGTATTTGGCCTTTCAAGTATGTTCTTGCGCCAAATTGGAATAGGATCTGCTCACTGAAGCTACCTCTAACTCAAGTAACTAGAAACGTAAGAAATTATTGTACACATACTTGTAGACATAGAAAATTTAACGATAATAATAGTTGTTGAATAATCCAAGTAAATACGTGGCTCGTGAGTCAACAAAATTGGAAAGCCATCGGAAATAACACGTGGCAACGTGGAAATGATCGGCCGACAACAAAACCTTAAATCCCGATTGAAATCAATTGTCAAGTGTCGATTGATGAGCTAGACTTCGCGAGGTGAACTTGACTCTGCGAGGCGAAATGGAGTTCGCGAGGTGACCTTGACTTCGCGAGGCGAAATGGACTTCGCGAGGCGAGCTAAGCTTGGCGAGGTGAAATTGACTCCGCGAGGTGACCTTGACTTCGCGAGGCGAGCTAGGCTTGGCGAGGTGAAATTGACTCCGCGAGGCGAGCTAGGTTTGGCGAGGCAAAATAGACTTCGCCAGGCGAAATAGACTTCGCCAGGTGAACAGGACTTCGCGAGGCGAACAAGACTTCACCAGGCGAAATGACTTCTCGAGGCGAACAAGACTTCGTCAGACGAAATGACTTCGCAAGGCGAACAAGACTTCGCGAGGCAAAATGACTCCGCGCGCATGAAGGCGAGGTGAAACGACTCCGCGCCCGTAGGGAAACTCGCAAAGTAGCTAGACGACAGAGTTCGCATGCATGCGGGGATGTACGTCCAAAATAAGTCGTCCGCGAAGTGGGATTAGAAATCACCGCTTGCTTGGAAATCAAGCTTCCTCGCGGGATACCTTCCATATCCGCGAGATAGCTCGCCCCTTAGTAAGGATCTTGCTCAAAACAGGACATTCAATCCAAAACGATCTGGGCATATCTAAATCTTAAGATTTGATTGATTTGATTATGTTAAAATCGGCAAGTAAATCAATCAGTCAAGATTCATTGATTCGATTAAGGAAATATCATTGATTCAGTATCTTCATTACTTGCCAAAAGCGAAGGCATGTTAACACTATAAATACCCCATCTCATACCAAGAGGAGGGGGCAGAAACAAAAAGGAGCGGACTAGAGAGAGAGAAAAATCCCTCAAGAGCTCAGAAGCCTCCCCAAAATCCTTGAAGAACCATCAAGCTGCCAAATAGCCGGTTCTTCATCAACCTCAAGTCCAGAAGTCACCCAAGACCCTTGAAGAATCATCAAGCTGCCAAATAGCCGATTCTTCATCAACCTCAAGTCTAGAAGTTGCCAAAGCCCATAAAGAATCATCAAGCTGTCAAATAGCCGATTCTTCATCAACCTCAAGTCTAGAAGTTGCCAAAGCCCTTGAAAAATCATCAAGCTGCCAAATAGCCGATTCTTCATCAACCTCAAGTCTAGAAGTTGCCAAAGCCCTCGAAGAGTCATCAAGCTGCCAAATAGCCAACATCTTCACCAACTCCAAGACAAAGAACAAACCACCACGTGACACTGCTCGTGGCCTAAGTCCGATCAAGAACAAGCCTCTACGGCCCTTGGTCAATCAACTTCTACAAATCGTCAACACGATAAGAAGTCTAAATCACAACAATTCGATTCAAGATTAAGTGCTTGTCACCCTTGGATCAAATCGACGTCGAAGATAGAATCAGAGGAGTTTACAAAGATTGTAACCCGCATTCGCATTAATTCTTTGTACACGTGTTGTTCTGTTATTTGTTGCAGATATTTCCGTGTTTACAATACTACCGAGGCATTTTCAGTAATCCGAAAAATAACGAGTCATGCTCAAAGTGAATCTCGGCTAAAAAAGAAAAATCATCTTCTGGACTAATTCAAGATCACATCTTGCAACTAAGGTAATCCAGATTATTGTTTTCTGCTCAAGTTTTCTTCAGATAGTAGTTTCAACTTCATATACCTGCATTATATAAACTCAGGGATCGAATGAGGCATGTACTCTTACGAATACTAGTGCTCACTAACAAGAAACTTCATATTACTACCGGCTTGTTCTTACAACTAAATTACAATATATCCATGGATATAGAATATTACAATGCTGATATAGCCATGTTTAGCTAACCAGGACCAGAACTAATCCTCTATAACCTATAGTGTTATGAAAACACCAACGTCGATCAGGCATCAGTTTTATTCCACTTTCACCTCTATTGTAGATTCAACATTTAACTATCAGTTATATGTTTTAGCACATAATTGTGAGAGAGATATAATCTCATGCTGAGTACAAAGAAAGGTACAAATGAGAGGTGAGATATACATGAGAGTATTTCAGAAGTTTTCCTATTGCTTATTATGCTGTCTTGAGTTAGGGGAGTTACAAGGCAATGCGAGAGAGGCTTTCTAGCTAATTCTTGGTACAGTCAACGTGACTGTGAGTACTGTGACGGACTGGGTAAAAAAAAAAAAATGGCAAAATTGTCACGTCCCGGTTCTTAAGTTATTTTACGGTTATTTACTTTGGTATTATTTTGGTCTTTTACCATTTTAAGTAACCGTTTACTATTTAAGACTCCAAAAGTTAACTTTTGCTTCTGTTTGGAATTTGGGAAAACTTTCTTCATGAAAGTCGTAGAGGATGTTGTTACAAGTTCGTAGACATGCTATGCGTTAAAATCGGAGTTAACATGGAAAAGTTATCAATTAAAAAGGTAAGTTTTATTGGGGTATTATTTTGGGGTGTTAAATTTTGGAGTTAGGTTATGTTTAAGTTGGACCGGGGCATTGTTGTGGTCAAAGCCCAAAAATCATTTCTCTCTCTCTCTCTCTCTCTCTCTCTCTCTCTCTCTCTCTCTCTCTCTCTCTCTCTCTCTCTCTCTTCTCTCCTGCTCCTGATTCCCTCTCCCTCTGCCGGAATTTCTTTCACCGCCGCACCGGCCACCGTTCACCGCCGCACCGGTCCCAAACAGTTGGCCATCTCCTCCTCTCCCATCCTAGACCGGTGGCAGCCTCCCTAGCGTCGTCGTGAAGGAGAAATCAACCCCGAAAGGTCCGACTGCCGTGGTGGTTTTCTCACCGGAACTCTCTCCTCCGGCCACCATAGCAGGAACTGCTTAGCTCATTGGAAAGCTCTCATCCCGTGCAGCAAACCCCTAAGAGGTTTCGCTCCCTCTTGAGCTAGGTAAGGAGAAATCGGTGATTGAAATTCTAGGGTTTTTCGTAATATTTTTAGTCGATTACCCTATTTAGGCTTGGAATTGGTGTTTATGCTAGTTAGAAAAGTTGTAGAGGAGATTGAGAGGAATATGCTGTTAAAATTTGGTAGCTATTGGAGGTCGCCGGCCGCCGCTGTTTGGGGAATTTTTATGGTTTTAGATGTGGAATATTAAGGGGAGGTTAATGATGTGAATTTAGGAATTTTTGGAGGAATTTTGGATAGGTTTGGGATTTTTCGAAGTTTGGTATTTTAGCTGTTAATTGGGATAGAATCCGACCGTTAGATTATTGTTGTTTCGGCCGTAGAAGGTGGATTTAAGGCCGCCGGTATTTGTGGTGAAGTTTGGACGGTATCAATTTTAAGATTTGCAAAGTTGGGCAAGAATGAGAGTAGATTAGGCCACATTTAATTTTGCCTATTTTTATATAAGCGTTGGTATATAGTTGAGAATTTAATTATGTTCTTGGATCAGGACATGAGGAAGCTCGAGAAGAAGAGGCTTCAAACCGACTTCAGGCTTGGGCCTAATTTGTGAGTGGACTCTTGGTTTAAATAATGTGCATGCAATTGTTTATTTGGTTAGAACATTGGTTGTCATTTTTATTTGACGATTTTACTCATTGTGGTGAGTTACCGAAAATGAGATTTTCGGTAAATTATAATATATTTTTAAGGAGAGTATGTATATAAATGCTAGCTAGCGATATGTGTCTGTCCACCTTAATGACATAGTATATAACTGCATTATGGTGTGACGTGAGCGTTGGACGCAAGCGTAATAGCCATATATGAGTGTTTAATTCATATAGGGGGTATGGGCACATATTTATACACTCGTCTATCCACCTTAATGGCGTAGTATATCACCGCATTAAGGTGTAACGTGAGCGTTGGACGCGAGCGTAGTAGCCCTAGATAGATTATTATTAATTTATATAGGGAGTATGGGCGAGTGTAAATACATACATATTTTGATATATAGTTTTGAGCTGTAGAGGCTCGATATTTATGAGATAAGAGAATTATCGTTTGAGACATGCATTTGTTTTCTTTGAATTAAAGATTGGGAAAGCATAAATGTTGAAAAATATTTTCTTTATTTATTTTTTTGTCCACTTACTCTAATTTTTGCGAATGTTTTTTTCCATGGGCTCTTCGTTTTAAAAATGTCCAATCTGCAGAGTTCGGGTTAGTACGAGTAGGAGACGACGAGGCATAGTTACATATTTCTCAGCGACATTTCACCAGTAGATTACATGTTTAACCTACTAGGGTATTTTCCGGCTCCTCTAGTGTTTAGTAGCTCTGAATACTCTTTGGGGTTTATCGTATAATTTTTCTGGTGGTGTGCTAAGACTTATGTTTTATTTTAGAATATACGAAGTTTGTAATTATTATATTCTCACTTTTGAATAATTGTGGGTTGATTTAGAGGATGCTCAATAATATTTAGGAAAGTAACACTTTAGTTTTCTAGGTTAGGGTTGTCTATTTTCAAGGGAGGTTTACCTAGCTTATCGGTAAATTTTCTTGGGAGGTGGTCCCCACAAGACTTACTTCGAGTTTCAGAATGAAATTCAGGGTGGGTCTTAACAAAAATGCTTTCAGTTTTAAATGTGTCCAATATCGCATGTAATTCTTACATTTTGGTTATTTCTCAGAACCTCAGGTAAAGGTTTCATTATTATTCTTTTCTTAATGTTACTTTTGCTATTCATTGAAGTTCAGATGCAGGACTTGGGCATACTTTGGTGATTCTTGCTATGGATGATAGTCTATGAGAGGCACAACACCATTTTATTCAGTTGCTTAGTTTGATGCACAGGGTGTTAATTTTTTTTTTCTTTTGTATAAAAGTCCTTGCTCATTTACACTTCTTTCTTACTTTCATTCAGTTGTCCTTGTAGTAGTTTGTTGGTACACTGAACTTAATTTGTGAATCTCTCTCTATTCTAAACTGAGAATTTTGCAGTGTTGATTTTAATTTACTAATCTTTTTCTATTTTAAACTGATTATAGGTTGATACGTCTGACGGGGAAGGGGAAAGTTTTCAGGTAATTTCTTTTGTGCCCAGATCGATTCTTCGGCTGTAATTCGTCCTCAATTTCTATCTTATTGGTTCTGATATTCACAACGTATCTCAACTGTTTAACTTTAGGGCAAATGAAAGACGAGAGGTGGAGATAGTAGAAAATGAAAATTGTTAAAGAAATAAAAGAAAATATATATTTTTAACTGAAAATAGGTAAAATATTGAATATAGCTCTATGTTGGTGAATTTGCTGTTGACTGAAAATAGGTAAAATATTGAATATAGCCATAACCAAATTTTTGTCAACTTCTATCAGACAACATTTAAATGTTGACTGATTAAAGCCCAGTTTTAATCTTCAAATTGGTGAATTTGCTCTCTTTCTTTAACAACAAAAATGTGTTGTATGATTGACTAGCTTGAAATTACAATGAAAAATCAATTGTATAGGGCTACAACACGTCTTAATGTGTTGTATGTGACCACTCTAGGATTATGCTAGGATTATGACTCTTTAAATTGCATATCTGTATAGGAGTCAACTTTTCTTAATGTGACCATAACCAAATTTATCTGTTATGTGAAAAAGTGGGACAAACAGAAAAAATCTCATGTTGTCTGAATACTATGGTCTCATGCATTTTTTGGCATAGTGAGTGGTCCAAAACCAAAATATACAATACCAACAAATTAACATGCAAATCATGGTATGGAATGGGAATTAATTTCATTTTTCATGCAAATAATGTGTTACTTGGTTGTAAATAGAGATTGAAAGGAAATAAAAAATAAAATATAACTGGAAATCGACTCTCTCATAAATTCTGAATTGAATTACCCAATTAAGGGTGTGGGTATTCTAGTTCCTTTAAATTACAGAATTAACCATCTAAAAAGTTTATTTCCCTCAAACTGAACAAATATGCAATAAGTAAATGGGTGTTATTGGAAATTATAGATTTCATTCTTATGACTTACCAAATATTGTGCAATAGGAATGAAAATAAATTACTAATTTAATTTACAAAATATATGAATCAAACAACTACATAAAAATACCAAAACATTTTCCATATGAGGAGTATGATTTTCATTCTGATTCATTCAAATTCAAAGAGTCATAATCCTAGTATGGTCACATTAAGAAAGGTTGACTCCTTCAAATCTGTAATTTAATGTATGGGCCCGAAAAATATGAGAGATTGTCCCAAAAGCTAAAGGAAATGTGTTTTGGCGGGATTTTAAATTATAAAAAGCCCCAACAGCTGGGCAGATGCCCCGATCTGTCACACAAATGGAGAAGCTGAGAGAGGAGGAGGCGTGTTACCAGAAGGCGAAGGCGAGTGGCAACCGCCAGGAGCAGGCCCGTTGGGCCAACGCGATCGGTAACTTATTGAAAGACAGAGGACAATACTTGCAAGCCCTCAATTGGTTCAAGATCGATAGCGACATCTGCGTCAAGTACTTGTCCACCAAGCACCGTTTCCCTGCCTTTCAATCAGTTGGTGAGATCTATCTTCGTCTTCAGCGTTATGAAGATGCCATTGCTTATCAGGTACTTTTCGATCCATTCAGTTTCCATTTGCTGCATGTTGTTAGTGGTGATGTTTTGGGCATTGAGGAGGATGCAATATATCATTGTGGTGATATACACACACAGAGGCGTTTAGAGACGGATGTTCGCACAGCCCTTAAAGTGCGGACGTCCCTCCGTTCTCCACCGGACGGCTCCGACGACGGTTTGGGGTTTAGACGACCGTTTAGGGTCCCTCCCTAAACCCTAGACGACGGCGCGCCTCCACCCAAGTGGACACCAAAAACATCCCTGATCACTTTCTCTTGCCGGCGAGTCTGCCGAATACCAGTTTGCAGCCGAGATCGATCTTGTCTGAAGTTTTGGGTGGAGGTTGCTGCCCAGACCTTCAAATCAATCTCGCCGGCAAGAAAAAGTGATCGGGGATGCCTCTGGTGTCTGCTCGGGTAGAGACGCGCCGTCGTCGAAACCGTTCGGTGAAGAACGAAAAGACGTCCGCATATATATATGACAAACGGGAGATTTGCCGCACAGCAAATAAACCTTGAGATTTACCTAAAATGATTATCATCTTGTTATTCTTATGTTAATCACTAGAAATCAGACCCGCGCCTTGCTGTGGGTTTATAAGTAGCGCATTGACAAATCAAAACACAGCAGTTGGGTAGAAAAATTTTGTGTATCCAATCACTCTTGGAACAATTTGAAATGGTCATTGGAAACCTTCGCATATTATTAGTTTGAAGTCTGTTACACTGGAATAAATCGCGGTGAGCAGATCAAATTTGTTCACCAAGATGTTAATAGCTAGAAAGACTTGTCCTAATCTCAGTGTGAAATTTAGTTTCCAATTCAGTCACTTTCATTTCATCATTTGTCTGTCCTGAAAATTAGCTCAAACATCATCTCTTTTCCGCTTCAATTCTGATGTTTTAGCGTCATGATTGCTCACCTTATCACCTGCAAATATGGAGTTGTATATCAATCTAGTGCATTTTCATATATTTGTCTGTATGTAATAGCGTGCTCAATTTGTGTAAAGCAATTGAGTGTATTATGATCCATGCTTTGCATTCAAAATAAAGATATACAGCCTATTTACTGATAAAGAAAAAATGAATAACTCTGAATTCTGTTCCTCTTTAGGTATTAAACCAATAATTGGATTGGTAAAGAAAATGTCATAAAGGCATATAACTGACCTCAAGAAACTTATTTAAAAAACAAAGACATTGTCAAAAATAGATCACATACTCTTATAAACTACAAATAATTAACTTAATTATGAAAGCAAGTTTCAGATAATAAAATTTACTAATTCTTTTGAAGTACTTATGTATTGCAGTAAAAGTATTACATTGAGTTAGACTTAAGTAAGCAAGTTTCAGATATCAAAATTTACTAATTTTTTTTTTTTTTTGAGAATGTAAATTTACTAATTCTTTTGAAGTACTAATGTATTGCACTAAAAGTTTTACATTGAGTTATTCTTAAAAGTGTGAAAGTTTTAAGGTAAGCATACGAAAATCACAAAAAATAGTTGGACCCGAGTAATTGTAATCATAGCGAGCAATACCAATAATAACCAATAACACAGAGTCTAGAGTAATGACATCAATCTCAACATGTATATTAAAAAGAAAACGTTTGATGTTTGAGCAAACCAATATCAAATTGTATTCATTAGAAGCACTAATACAAAAATACTATAGGATGGTAGAAGAAATCTTACCTCAAAATACCCAAGTCCAGAAATGTTTATAGATGATATTCCTCCATATCTTACTCATACTGCTCTAACCTCCCAAGCAAGTATTCCAATGTTGCAGCCTTCCTTGCTCAACTGGGCTCTTATACTCCATTAGTGGCTCTGAAAGCACAAAACTTGTATCAAATTCAAAAAATCACAATCAAACTGAAATGTTACATTGAGAAAAAAATGCCCTATATAAATAGGCATTGAGTATCTACATATACTAAAGCAGCTAAAAGTGTCCATGATAAAAAAAAGATGCATTAAAACTAAAAGTGATAGAAAAGATGCAAAGGACTGAATCATATTAAGCTGAAACAAGTTGAGAGATTATGGTAAATAATCTTTATCAGCCCAAGTCATAAGTCATGGGATGCCTTAATAGTATTAATAAATTACATCTTTTCAAATCACCACGGTGGGTATGCAGCACTTATATATTTGTACCTGTTACATTTGTAAATTCTATTTACTATCGGACCGATGACCATCACATTACAAATGCCTCTAACCCCTGGGCTAAGCGGGCTCAGAGGTAATTCAAATATTTACAAACCTGAAACAGAACTAAAGTAGGAATGGTAATTACTTACGGCACTATTTCCTCGAAATAATGCATGCAGCTAATGGTAATAGGCTCTTTGATTTCCTCCAATGAGAGACTCTTTGTCCTCTGCGCTCTATAATTTCATGTTATCAATAAGCCTTGACAATGATGCTCTTGATAATTATTATGCAGAACTACACACTATGTTTAAGTGCACACGTAAAATAAGCAAAATGCAATTGACTTATGTGGGTTAAACAGTAATACCTCAACCATGAGAACACCAAGCATATTAAGCCTCTCTGGGAATTGGCCAGGGAAAAAGTTCTCATTGATCGCCACATCGTAATAGCAACAGCTGAAACGCTTGGGTTGTACTCGATCTTTCTATCCACCAAAAGAAATGGAGGCAAAACACCTAAAACCCAAAAGCCACAAAGATCAAAACTTTAGAAACAATCACTAAAACCATCCAATACCCACCAACCAAAAATAGATCAAAAACCAAGACCACTCACCTGTGAGGCAAGATTTCACATATCTGATTGATACCAATCACTGTAGGAAAAGCTGGAAATTTGGAGATAAGATACAGATCATATTAATCTCACTGAATGATTTGCTAAAACAAATGAAAGCAATAAAATTGAAGTCTGAATTTGTGTAAAGCGGTATGAAAACAATCAGCTATTGGGCTATACCGATTTACAGACAACCATAGGACTCTGCCATCAACTTCTATTAAAGATTGAGGGAGATTGAATCGAATTACAAACCTCTCTGGGAAATCAACTTCTAGAGAGTTTGATGGAGAGAGAGAATTCTTGGGCGAGAGAGAAAGCGAGAAGAATCTAGAGAGTTTGAGGGAGATAAAGAAATCTTGGGCGAGAGAGAGAGAAGAGTCCAGAGAGTTTGGTGAAGACACAGTGATATTGCCAAAAAAAAGAAGCTTTTATACCTAGGAAACTAAAGGGTAAACGTGGGATTACACAACCCATCAATAGGGCAGAAACGTCAGCACTCTGTTCATGTGAACAGTTCTTAGTGAACAGTTCTGACGTCATCTCAAAGAATAGATATAGGTTAAATTTCTAGATAAAAGATCTGGTATTTTCTTTTGAGTTATTGATTGTTCTAGTAAATTAAGACCTATAATACTGCTCAATAAAAAATTAAAAAATAAAAATAAAAACACACAATACTCTTGCTTAGCTTCGTATAACTTTAGCTTTTATATGAAGGAATTCGACCTTAAACATTTTTGTTGGTTCCTAAAAGGATTCGTTTAGAAGTCATTTAGGTCAATATGAACTGCGAGAAGGACTGAGCATAACTATATATTGTCCTTTTCTTGTGCAGAAAAAACATTTACTGCTTGCTTACGATGCCGGTGACCTTGTTGAGCAGCAAAGGGCTAATACGCAACTAGGCCGTACCTACCACGATATGTATCTAAACTGCCTGGATCAACATCAGTCGCTGAAGAATGCTAAAATGTATTTCAACTCTGCTATGAAGCTTGCACAGATTATCAAGGAGAACACACCTATTAATACATCTTCCTTCATCAAAGAATATATTGACGCACATAACAACATAGGATTGCTTCAACTTGATTGTGATAACGTGGAAGAGGCTAAGAAAATCTTCACAAAAGCATTAGCTATTTGCAAACAAGAAAAGGTGTATGATGATGCACTCTCCAGGCTCTATCACAATCTTGGAAAGATTTACACTGAGCTGAGGATGTGGGGTCATGCTCGGCAATACATTGAGAAGGACATCCAGATATGTAATCAAAATGGACATTGTGAAGGAGAGGCAAAGGGGTATATCAATCTTGGCGAGCTGCATAACTGTGTTCAGAGATATATTGATGCAACACTTTGCTACCAAAAAGCACTTTCTCTGGCCAAACTAATGGAAGATGAGGCCTTAGTCCATCAGATCAACGACAACATCAAAACTGTACAGGAATTAGATAAAGTAATGCATGACATAAACAAAGAAGAGCAAAATTTGAAGAAGCTAGACATTGCTATAGCACAAGGGAAAATTCATTTGAGGAATTGTCAGGGCAATAAAATTGCTTCTCTCGATGGTCTTATTGACAAATCACAGACTATCTCTGCCTGGCTTAAGGTACATAATTTTTTCAGTAGGTTTGTTGATCTATTTACTCTTTCAAGTGCTCATTGCTATTGCCTAGTTGTGTTCCGGCTCGCTTTTTTTTTTTAATTGGTCATGTTTGAATACAGCAATTCCTTAATTTTACAAGACAATGGGCATGTGGTGTTTCTGTTACACTATGAACTAGTTAATCTCTATCAAGCATAAATTGTATTATCTCCTGCATTGCTAAACTTGTTTCCATTAGAGTATGTCCATTGGATACAATGGGCGTTAGAACTGTGTTTTATCAGATGTTTGCTCTTAGTTCCAAATCAACAGATGAGTTCCATCTTGGATGGTGTTCCTTGCCGTCTGATTTTTTTTATTTTTTATTTGAAAGACTCCGAAATGCCATTTATATTGTAGGAGGGATTTCATTGTATTTGTCTCAGGTTTTAAGTTCTTCAGTGCAAGCATCATGGCAATTAAAATAAAGCATCATCAGTTCAACAAAAATAATTTATCGTTTGATAAATATTTATTAATTCTTCACAATGTAGCCTCTTGTGAAGATGATGAGAGGTCATTTATATCAAGAAAGTTAAGTGCAAATTTAGTTTCAGGAAGTAGTAATGTGATTTAAGGCCGTGCCTGTCAAATTTTATAATTGCAGGTCCTTAAATTTGCAAAAATGAAGAAGAAAGTGGCAAGTGAACTTTGTGATAGAGAAAAGACTGCTGACTCTTTTTTGGTGATCGGAGAATCGTACATGAAGCAAAGGAAATTCAAGAAAGCCCTTAAATGGTACATGAAGGGTTTGCAAATCTTCAAAGCACTTGGTAATTTGGAGGTAAGCTGGTGCCTATGACATTATACACTACGATCTATATTTTATTATCTCATCATAATTTGACTTGAAAACATGCTTACATAATTGTCTGGACTGGAGATGTTTGCTTCCTGTTTTCATGAATGTACATGGATCATGTTGATTGATGTATGTAATCTCTGGTCTGGAAGATGGTTAATTACTTAAGAACTTGCATTCTCAGGGACAGGCGTTAACACAAATCAACGTAGGTCATGTCCTGGACAGTCAAGGTGATTATGAACAAGCACTCGATGCATTTACAGATAGCTACAGGTATATATATCGTTTCTCTAGTGGACATTTCTTAGTTGGAATTCGAAGAATTGTATTGAATTTTTAATATGGGGGAAGTGGTTTTTACATTCCCTTGGATTCCCTAATGAGGTCCTGCATATTCATACTCAATCGAAATATCCTCTCCTAGATGCATGAATATGTTTATATACGTATAGGTAAAAACAGTAACAATTTTTCTTCTTCATTCATTGATGAATATAGTAGATAGTTTTTTCCAACCACTGCATAAATTCTTCTTGATTAGGCTCAAAAAGGCATGTTTGATTTAGTTAACACAAGAGAATTAAGCTGGGGTTTAAAAGACCTATCCTACCAACACTATTCCTCAAGATGGAGAACAGATGTCAACTACTTTACTCCAAGCTTGTTGCCAGCAGAGTTGAAAGGATACTCCGAAAGGTACCAGCTAGCAGAAGATGAATAATGAATCCTATTATAAAAAAATATAAAAAGAATAATCAGTTTAGTAGAAATAGGAGGTAAGTCAGGTAACTGTGCTAGGAGATACATGCCAAGATGGGGTCAAAAGTATACTCCACAAGTGCTAAGAGATATTTTGAAGTGATGAAGCATAAGATCGGTACAACATGCTATATTGTTGTGTTTTAAGAAATAACCTTTTCTTTTTTTTTTCCTTCTTGTTTCCTTTCTTGTCCCTGGAGATAGTTAAGTTGAACTTGTTGTTCTCGATCTGTTGTTTTGCAGGCTTGCTCTTGAGGCTGAACTTCCTTATGTGCAACTAACTGCACTCGAAAATATGCACTTTAGCAACTTGAACAGATTTGACGATGTTGAAGAGACCAGGTAATCTGATACGTCCAGTCCCCTAGACAAATAATAACTACATGATTTTAATTAGGTCGCATCACATTTTCATAGAGTTTGTGCTTGTCATGGGATCTCAAGAGAAAGTTGCTTGTTTGCAGGAGATTGCAGCTCTTAATCGACAAAATTGAGGCTAGAAAACAATGAAGGGTTTTAGGCATTATCACTTCAAGACCAATGGTTGTTTTGTCGTAAATTGAGCTACCAATTATTTTTTCGGCATATTTATACTTTCTATCAAATTTCAATAATTCGGATTTGTTGAAGGAGAAAAGATAGCGAGAATAACGGTCTACTCATTTATTGATAGAAAAGCCTATTTATAGGCATTACATAGAGTCTCCCGAAGGATCTAGAAGTTCTATCAACTGTAATCTATTCTAATAAGGAAACTGGATTAACCAATCATACGTGTATTAGGGCAAGACACATAATAGAAGGACGGAAATATAATTTCCTTAAACACTCCCCCTTGTGTTGCGTCCCTAATACGATATGGTGCTTATGGTGTTGCCTCGGTAAAAACCTTGTCAAGTAAAATAAAAACCTCGTGGGTAAAACAAAAGACTTGAACGAAGGGAAAAGGAGCACAATGCACCAACTACAATTGAAGATAACATGTGATGCATGTAGACTCCTCCTGATATCTACACAATGACTCCTCCTGATTGGTAACTCAATCTCGGAGTACAGATAAACGGCGCAAGCCAATGCACTTCACATACTTCAAAAGTAGACTTGGGCAACGATTTAGTCATTAAATCCAGCCACAACATACTTAGATTAGACTTTCTATGCTTAGAATTACTTTGATCTTGAAGGAGAAGGTTGCCTAACAACTCAAAACATAAGTTCGCGTTGAAAATCAGATTCATGCGTGGCATGACCTTCGTGTACTTAAACAGTCATAACTTCTTCGATACAATAGGTATGGACAAACCGTAAAAAGTTCTGGAAACTAGACACCCGTAGCTTTCGAACCATACAAGGTCCATAACCTAGTTCATCTTGAGCTGATCACAAAGCTCTGTCGAATTTGACTGTTCTGCCAAAGCAGATTCTCGGACAGATCCGTCCTACTTTATGAAAATAGCCATAACTCACTCAATATGATATGTGTGATCAAATGGTTGGTGTCCCTGGAAATTAGACACATAGACCTTTCCGATGGTACTAATTTCACCATTTTCTAACGAGTGGGCTATCATGTAAGTCCTGTGGAAGTTGACCTACGAAACTGGGCAGATTCTGATTTCACATTTAATGTGTCTTTCTGTAGGGATGAATAAGCCTGAACCTTTCATAGAAGGAATCACTACCATTACATTGGCGTTGCGTGGGCGCATCCGGCCATTACCTTGATGTTCCTTCACACTCATCTAAGAGGGAGCGAAGATGCTCGACTGCTAGAAAGAGAGTTGAAAGACTAAGGAGAACTTGGTCTTACAAGTTTATAGTAAATGAGGTGTCGAGTCAAGCATATTGTAACAAGTACATGAATGTGCTACCGTACTTAGATGGAGAATCTCTCCCAAGACTTCTTTGTCATATGGACGAAACAAGTCTTCTCAAGACTTCGACCGAACAAGGGATATATATAGGCATAACTTCATCGTCCTTTAGATTGCCTTAAGCCGACAGATGAATAAGCATCATCAATAACGGTCCTCATTGACGAGACCAAGTGTTCCCAAGATCCTTTCATTCTTAATTTTGGATCAGTGGCATCTCTTAGTTTAACAAGTGTTCATCACGATTCATCCAGAATTTACACGCAAATAGGCATAATTCTTCATATCCCTTCCCCATCAAGTAAATACTAAGCAAATACCTTGCAAACGTGCTCCGTGGTCATGAGCCACTTGATTTGGGTGAAAACCGATCTATTCAAGATCTTTATGTACATCTCTTAGTTCCCAACAGAGATAAGTTGTGACCACAAGCTGCTTGTTCAGTTTTTCAGAAACTACCTAACTGACAAGGTAGTGGAGTGCAATGACATCCATTACGAGAGTATATCTCATCGTAGTTGATTCCAGGGCGTTTGTGAGAGACCTTGCGCCAGAAGATGAGTCTAAACTCTTTTTCTCACTACGCTTTCTAACAAAGACATAACTGATAGAGTTTACACTTGGGGTGTCGGCGTCACCTAACCAAAGCACTATCTCTTTGTTTAAACTGGATAGCATCTTTCCATTTAGGCCAATCTACAACTTTGGTATTTTCTCAACGAAGTATGGTTTGATATCAAACTCATTAAAACACGTCATCATGTACACCGGTGTAATTTCTAAGTGTAGAGATCTCTATATGGATTGGTATTGACATTGAGGCGTCCCCCAATGATGACCATAATCCAGAAATAACAGACGAATGAGTATCATTGATCAAATGATCAAGTTGTGCCAAACTCGCATTTTTCCTTGGCGAGTATGTATCGAACCAAGTGGCCTCCCCCTAAACCATGGGAGCCACGGCCTAGCGACACCATCTACCACATTTGTGGTGTCACCATCCCACCATCTATGGGTGACGACATGTCCTCTTATCTGGACATCAACATGTCCTCTTATCCGGACATCAATCCTTCCAGGCATGTTTGCAGTATGTATATGTGATCTCGTCACTTTAGGGAACTTGATGAGACACAGTAGGGACAAACCACGACAAATCTAAGTCGTTCTACTTGAACATTCTTGTTCTTATCTCCCCCTAACGACGGGAAGACTGGCTCATCAAAGTGACATAAAAGAGATCGCCTATTAAGGTCCTTATATAAGCGGACTATAGTCGGAAGCTCATGTCTTATTCAAAGACAATATTCATCAAATAAGCCATCATTGTGCGCTTGTGGAGGCGCAATTTGGCACATACAACATGTGGACGATATAGATTATAGAACGTTAACTCAATCCGTTAACAAATATGCATACCGTTACAACCGTAACATAAAGATTTGAATGATGGTGGATAAAGATGAATAAGTAAAACTATGACCCTGCTACAACCCGTAGTCGTTGGTCTTACAAGTCCAAAAAACCGCTGGCCTTACCGCCTGGACCGGTCAAAAAGAAACCGGTTGAACCGACCGCCAGCATCACCGGACCTCTATTTTACACTTCCTTTAACGGTACACTATTTTCCAGAGCTCCAAACGCTACCAAATTTTGTAAGCAGGTAGACATGGACGTTAGGATTGCAAAACCGCCAACCTCAACGACGGAACCGGTCTAAAACGTGTTGAACCGTCCGTCAGAGTTGCTGGACATCCGTGAACACTTATGTTGAGCGGTTCACCACCTTCTACGTCTCCAAATGCCATGAAATTTTGTAAATCAGTAGGCTTGGATGCTAGAAATCCGTTTCCACAAACAGAACCTCATGAACCGGTCTAAAAAGTTATGAATCGGATCTCACAAGGACTGGTCCGCAAGCTGAAAAACCGGAAATACTAGGTTTTGTCAACTTTTCAATCATTGTGAAGGTTCCCCATAACATCAAATTGTTATGGCTTGAGTTAAACCAGTGTGAACATCACCATAGCATCATTATGCCTCAAAGTGAACAATGAGAAGTCATTAAGCCAACATCTTATGTATCATTCTTATAGAATCACTTATAGACATTGTAATGTCTTACTTAGTGAACAACGACTTAACATCTTGTTTATATGCTAGTCTATACACATTGTCTTTAGCGTAGGAGGGTGTCGCTCCTAATCTTTGCTAAAGAATAGACTTTACAAAACAAGTAACGAGCATGGCCAATGTGAGATCATAGGGGTTTTTTTGCGTCATATTTGCTTATGAAAGCATGAGTAGTGCCTCCATTGTATAGGAGGATGACGCGAATGGCTTTAATACCATTCATAGGCCGTGAGCATTGCTCATAGCTCCACCAAGTTGTATTTTGGTGATATTTGATCTTAATGGTTACTTTGCTAAAAAAAAAAGGATGTCCGTGAGAGTCTTTACTCTTTAGTATACGGATCATCAAAACACGTCCAAAATTGTTCCGGACGATTTATGTTAAAGCCTACATGAGTCGATGTCTCCATTCTCATCATTGGTGACGATAACCGATTCAGTTAACCGAATCTTAGTGACTCATGAATGTTGCGCATTCATTATAGTGATACATAAGAAATTCTCATCAATTCTCACAATATATTCACAGGTGATAAACGTTGGCATGAATATTATTAAGTCATAGCATGGTTCGATGCTTATTTATGCATAAATGCATGTGTGACTTGGATCATAACGCCATTAGGCATTGAAACTTGAGCATTAATCCGCTCTTTGATTATTTGTGATGATCTAGTCATCGTAGTCACAACGGATTTATAAAACACTAAATCCATGAATAGTTGTCTATTCCTTGCAATAAGCTAAGCACTCAATCTCGCTACAACACATTCATATAAAAGAATGTAGAGACAACAGTCTTATATCAAGACATAGAAACCGAAATATGTTAACAATTTCGATGGAGATTGAAAAAAGGTATTGGAACCTTTTAGAGTGCATTCCATGACATGTAATACTACAAAGATGGGCAAAACAAGGCTTAGAACATGCCAAAGTTGGCAAAACAGGTCGTGAGCGCTATATATAGGGGCGGCGCCATCGCCAACGGCTCACTATTGGATCTTGTAGAGAAAGAGGAGGATTTGTCAACATCCAATTTTGGATGACATATAGCGTAACGCAAATTCCTTTTTGCAATTGTGAATCCGCTGAAGAGTGTAGAAAACTACTCTTGTTTGTAATGTCTTTGCAATTGTATAAGTGTGCATTGTGCCACACTTGACATCACAAATCCTCTTTTGATCCAAAACCGATGTGCATTTCGCCACATCATGATATTTAGCCTTTAGAAACACCACCTTATAATAACTGGTGGTCCAATGTAGTGTCATGTTGTAATGCGATATATTGCATTAACATATAGCTTATGTAGATCGAACCATATGTGCAAAACAAAATTTGAATATATATGCCAACAATTGTATCGAGGTTTTGTCCATGAATTTAATTCAAAATATAACGACTAAGTAACTTTAGTCAAATATGTGAGGTATACGCCTGCACAAAACTTGGAAAAATAAACGGATTTTATAGTCACTTAGACTAGTAAACCGAAGTCATGTACTTCATATCTTCTGCAATGTAACTTTTGCTTTTAAAATCCGTAACCGTGGGAATAATATTCTCATCTTCTTCCATATATATAGTGAGTTTCTTGTTTCAAGAACTCCATATATTGCTTGTACATTGACCATATTATTGTTTTTTTGCAATTAATGAACAGATGTAGAACCACATCAATAACAAGATTTTTCTTTCATTTGCTGGCCCAATCTTTTTATGACATATAGGTTTCGAGGCGTTGCCTCTCCCTCTTTTCAGAACTCGTGACATGAAATTCGTCACCTTTTTTTTTTATGTCAAATTCAGGGCTCATATTTCGGTCAAATATTACAACAACAAGATGAAAGATTAACCATTATCGAGATACGATAATTAATTCCAAGTATTGAATTAGGTCAAGACCAAGGTTTATGGTAACTCAATTCGATGTGAACCGTGACAAATTCCGTCACAAATCGATATTAACCGCAACAACTTCTGTCACAAATCGATGTTAACCGCGACAATTTCCGTCGCAAATCGATGTTTGTCCCTTTATTAACCACGACAATATTTCGTCGTAATACCGTGACTTGTCAAACCGTCACAAATTTCAACTTTGATATGAGGGGTCTCAATCCCTCAATATCAACCCACGTTATAAGAAATGTGGGGATAAAAGAAGGCTACGAAGCCCGGCTATGAAATTAAAATTCAAAAGCGGCAACTTTGATAAAATCTTACTTGCTAGTTTGCCGTATAAGAGAAGTTGTCTTTGTAATTTTCATGTTTGTTTCCATGCTGCGAAGTTTCTCTCGCAATTCTATAGCGATTCATTATGCCAAAAATATAATGAAAAAATATAATATTGGTTAGTCATATTTACGGTATATATATATAAAAAAACAGTAAAACTAATTAAATAGTTACTACTGTAAATAAACTGGTTTAATCTAAGGTAAAAACATTTTTACCCAGAGGGGCAAATGTACTGTTTTGCCCCTCGTACAATACACAGTGAATCCGGGTAGGGCTCTGTCGCCGGATTCGGGTCGAGCAAGACCCGATCGAAACTGGGCTGCTGCGGCTGAGGCGCGACGACGGCCGGAGGGGCGCGCAAGGATTGAGCGCGTGCGTGCTGTTGCAGATCACGGGCCGAGCACTGCTGGCTTCACTCAATCACGGCGAGGCTGTGCACGTCGGTGATGCACGCTGAGGGTGGGGCTGGGTCGCCGTCGAAGTGGTTGCTGAAATATGGGGTGGTGGAGGCGCGTTCGGAGCTTGGGCTCGGTGGAGAAAGCTGGTGCGCTTGCCGTCGGTGTGAGAAGTCGGAGTGAGGCAGCCGGATTCTGGAGACGTCGATCGGTGAAGGTGGGTGCCCAGAGTAATTTTCTGGGTGCCCAGGTCAAAATCGATGAGTTTCTTTTTCTTTTTTTTTTGTCTATGGTTTCGTTATCAAGCTCGGGGTAGAGCAAAGTGCTGATAACGTGTTGAAGGGGAGAAAAGATAACGAGAATAACGGTCTACTCATTCATTGATAGAAAAACCTATTTATAGACATTATATAGAGTCTCCCGAAGGATCTAGAAGTTCTATCAACTGTAATCTATTCTAATAAGGAAACTGGATTAACCAATCATACGTGTATTAGGGCAAGACACATAATAGAATGACGGAAATATAATTTCCTTAAACATGATTGTCTTTATCAACTTTACAAGTATTTTTATGCAATATAAATTGTCGTTAACTTTGTCTTAATGGTTTGATTTCAGTTTAATTATTTTGGGTGCGTCTATTGTCACTCCACAAACCACAAATCCTTATATTATTGGGGTGGATAACAAGTTTACTAGGGTCAGTAATATATTATTGGGGACGATAACAAATTTACTGGGGTTCAGTAATATATTATTAGGGTGGATAATAAGTTTACTGGGGTCAGTAATATATTATTAGGGTTGATAACAAGTTTACTGAGGTTCAATAATATATTATTAAGGGTCAATAATTTATTATTGGGGTCAATAACATGTTTACTAGAGGTCAATAATTTTGGCGATCAGTGATCGGAGTCTGGCGACCAGTGACCGATGTTCAACAAGCAAGTCTTTTCTTTCTTCTACTTTCTCTCTCTATACATGGTTAAGGGTTGATGACAAAATAGTCTTAAAATAATATAATTTGTTAAGGATTTTAATAAAGATTTGTTCATTTGAACATAAAAAAAGTTATTTTATATTCAAATGGCATTGTTAAGGCTTTTGATGTTAGCTTAATGGTTAAGTGATGTCACAACTCTTCCATGAACAAAACAGCCTTGCACCTAAACCCTAATACCTAATAAGCCGCCTCCTTCTCATGGGAGAACATCCAAGACCTAGCTTCCCTTGACGCGTTTCCAAGCTCATTTGCATCCAAACCAATGCCATGGTTTCTTCCCTGCCATCACTTAACACCACCTCGTCTTCAAAAGCCTCCAAAAACTCATTTGCATCCTTATCACTGTCCTCTCTTGGAGGAAACCCTAGCATGGCCTTTCTTGGTGTCTCCTCCTCTTGTTCGAAAAACTCTATGTCGAACTCTGCTGTGGGATCTCAGACCTTTTCCATTGACGAGGTCACGAGATCGTTTGCTGCATCATTCGACTTGGCATCCTCTTTGTGTTTTCAAAACTCTAGCCAAGCATCATCAACAACCCAAACTTTGTCCATTGATGAGGCTATTAGATCCTTCGCTGCCTCTTCAGCCTTGGCCAACTCGAAGGTTTGTCAATCTCTCAGATCGTGTCTTTGCTCCTCCCAAGAAGAAAAGAAAACGCCCTATCGGTTCACGAAACAGAAAGGGTCAGAAGAAGATGCAAGATGAAGAGAAGCCTCGCACCATCACCCCTCCACCTGCAACACCACCGAGCCATAGCTTGAAAGGCAATGAGGTTCTTTGAAGTCTTTTTTTCTATTTCCCTTTCTGCATTTTCAATTTTGTTTTTGTTTATTTCAGAACAATTGCTCTTGGTCCATGCTTTCACATGGGGGAGCTTTTATTTTCTTACTTTTAGTTTGTTTAGAAAAAATTGCCTATGATCTATTGTTATTAGATTGTAGGCTCCTTGTGAGCCAAAATTTGTAATGAGGATACAACCCTCATACAAATCAGATGATCTTGCTTGTCCTCTGTACGCATGGTAACAGATCGATTCGTATTGTACCCTCTACTTGAGTACTAATGACAAAATTGTCCTTAAGTTCAAAAATGGGATAATGAACAAGATTTTTATTGGAATGGGTAATGAAGGGTTTAAATTAGTATTAAATTGACATTTTCTCTAAAAAAGAATCTTGACTTATATATTTGCAGCGATTCTTTCTTGTCTAGGGTTTGTTCATCTGCAAGTGTTAACATTTTGAGTAAAGATATTGATGCTTCCTTCAAAATTGTTAAAAGAATATTCATGAATAACAGAAGTTTTGAACGAAGGAAAAAGATAAAGTTAGGAAATATACAACCATACAATGACAACAATAACAATGTTTGATTGGGATTGGAAGTATATATTAGTTGCTGCATTCTACAATTGTCAAATACTTAAAACTAATCAAATTGAATGGATTTCTCCAAAGAATATGAATTACGAGAACCGGAAGTTATATGGTACTCAAGTCCGTCTTACTTTCATTAGGTTTTTTTTTGTTAGGAATCGAGTCGATAATTGACTTCCATGCTTAAACTATTATGATCATCAATCTGCATTTTGTTGCTACCATTAGAGCAAATGCATCCCAAGAGGAAAATGCAGAGGCAAAAGGTAAGTTTTTGTCTTCTGCCCGTGCTCTAAAGTTTTTCATGCACCCAAAACCACATAAAGTGGAAGGCAAAATGCAAATGCCCGTTTCAATAAAAGAAAAATGATGCAATATGCCCAACTGATTTTCCAATTCCAGCCCCATCTCCACAAAAAGACTCATGAGCAACAAGAGGAAACAAAGCGCAAAGAAGTAAATCAAGACACCCGTATCATCATCAATGTCTTAAGCTAAGCTTCTAGCGACATGAAATTAATTAACCACTCCAGAATCTAGTTCCACCAAGAACATGGATGGATTTCCGGGTCTTTCGCCACAACCCCACACCCTCTAACTCTTCAATATCTCCTCTTCCAGATCCTTCTTTACCTCCAATGCAGACCCAAATCCTCCACACCCATTTTGGGTCTTCAAAAAACTGTTGATGCGAGTCACACACCTTTACGGTGCTAAGAATGTAAATATTATATTAGTAATATTAGTTTTCTAATAGGTTAGTATGTATCATGTATATTAAACATATTCTTAAGGATGAATGAATTATCAGAAATTCTCAAATACTTTCTCTTACCTTATCTATTTGACTTGGTATCAGAACCGAAATCCTCTCGGACTCGGTTTACTCTTTCTGCTACGAATTCAAGGTTCTTTGATTTGGTTACCTTGGTTTTTGTTTTTCGTTAAATTGGTTGTTGGTTCTTCGGTTCCGTTGCAATTCGTATATTTGGTCATTTTGAATTGGTTCAGTTGCAATTCAATAACTGGTTCAGTTGCAATTCAATAATTGGTTATTGGTTGGCATCTTTTGAAGATCTCTGCCCAACTTGATTGGCTAGCCTCTATAATCAACTCAATTTGTTCGTGCTTCTCTGCTTCTCTGCTTCTCTGCTTCTCTCTAGCCCACCCACGCAAATTTTCAGAATCAGGTGATCATTCACCTACGCAAATTTTCAGAATCAGGTGATCATTCACCCAGGTGAAGTCAAATTTTCAGACAGGTGACCATTCACCCAGGTGATACACAGTTTCTGTCTTCTGTTCCCATGGGTGAAGTTTCACCCAAGTTGTGTTGTTCTCCTCTTCCGTAGCCGATTCATCAGTCCATTTGTTGATTGTTTGATTGGGTGGTTGAATAAGAAGTAAGGTGATTAATGGAGTTGACTGTGAAAACTCAAGGTAAAATTGGTATTGCTTTAAATATTTCTTACTTTACTGGTAGCGACATTTGGATAATTGATTCTAGCGCGTCGGATTATATGACATTTGGATAATTGATTAATGGAGTTGACTGTGAAAACTCAAGGTAAAATTGGTATTGCTTTAAATATTTCTTACTTTACTGGTAGCGACATTTGGATAATTGATTCTAGCGCGTCGGATTATATGACATATCAAGTCTTTCTTTGTGTCTATGTCTTATCCTCCTATTTCTCATGTCTCTAATGCAAATGGTGCATCTTTTCCGGTCTTAGGTATTGGGTCTATCCAGGTAACACCGTCCATTGTTTTACATGTACCGTCATTGTCTCATCATCTATTATCAGTATCTCAGTTGAGTTTACAAAATAAGTGTTCTGTGACCTTTTATCCAATGTATGTTGTTTTTCAGAATCTGTGCACTCGGGTGATCATTGACAAGGGAGACCTGAGGGGGAGACTGTTTCACTTAGATTTCATGTACGCAGGACAAGCACAAGAACAACCTTTGGCCCTGACATTGAGTTCTGATCGGTTGAGTGAGTTATGGTTTTGGCACAAACGTCTGGGACATCCATTTTTTGGGGTAATGAAAAAGTCCATGCCCCATTGTTTTTCGGAGTGAGTGAGTCTAGTTTGCATTGTGAAACTTGTGCTTTGGCTAAGAGTCATAGGTCTAGATATTTTTCGAGTTTTCATTCTAGTAGTTTTTCGTTCGAGTTAATTCATTCTGATGTGTGGGGTTTTTCTATTCTACTCTTTCTGGAATGCGATACTTTGTGTTATTCATTGATGACTTTACTCGATTATCTTGGGTAGTTTTGCTTAAGTCGAGAGCATCTGTTTTCTCTGCCTTTACAGCATTCCATAATCTTGTTCATACTCAATATGATGCTTATATTAAGGTCTTTCGTTCTGATAATTGGGGGGGGGGGGAGTTTGTCAATCATTCTTTTCGTGAGTATTTCCAACACCACGGCATAATCCATCAAACTTCATGTCCACAGACACTTGAGCGAAATAGGGTGTTTGAACGAAAAAATCATCACCTTCTGGATATGGCTCGGTCTCTTCTGCTAAGTGCTAATATGCCGAAGTACCTTTGGGGAGAAGCTGTTTTATATGCTTCTCATCTTATTAACCGCCTTCCCTCTGCCCCTCTTCAAGGCCGTGTCCCACTTTAGGTCTTGTCTAACTATGTTTCTATCCCTTCAGCTAGCACTCTTCCTGCTCGTGTCTTTAGTTGTGTTGCTTATCTCTATAAAAATCCAAGGTCAAAATTGGATGCTAGAGCTCTTAAGTGTGTATTTGTTGGGTATGGCTCTCATTAGAAAGGCTACAAATGTTATCATCCTCAGTCCCAGAGGTTTTATGTCACCATGAATGTTACTTTCTGTGAAGATGTATGTTATTTCTTGCCTCCTGTGACTCCTTGTCAGGGGGAGAGGTTTAGTTATTATGAAGATTTGTTCGTTGGACAGAATGAGAGTGTGACACCAAAAGTCAAAAGGGTGGAGTGTGTAGTAACAGAGCTTGAAAAGAATTGCAAAATTTCACCAAATGATCAGCCTAACTCTACATATTAGTCATCCGTGGTGGAAACAGAAAATAGTGGAATCAGTGACACATCAGATCAATCCGACTGTCCAGTTAGAAAAGAATCTTTAGGCAGTGCTTTACCTAACGGTCAATTAGATCCAGAACAATCCGACCGATCGGCCAGGGAAGTGATTTCAGATCCTAAATCTGATGATGTGTTGCAGTCTTCTGGCGGTGTTTTAAATAGCTCTTTTGTCTCTCCCTCTTCTTCATCGGTCTCACATGCTGGATCATCACCCGAGGTATGTCCTAATCCTTGTTTTTCTAATAGTTCTTATGTGTCAAATAATGTTCCAACCAAAATCTTGCCTAGTCGTTCAACCCGTGGTCAGCCTCCAAAACATTATGAACCTACTCTAAGTGCTAAGGCTAAATATCCAGTTGCTAATTATGTGTCTACCCATAGGTTGTCTAAACCATATATAGCCTTTGTGAATCAATTATCTTTTGTGTCTCTTCCTAGTAAAATGCAGGATGCTATGAAGGATGAGAAATGGATGCAGGCAATGAAAGTAGAGATGGATGCTCTTGAGAAAAATCATACGTGGGAGTTAGTGTCATTGCCATCAGGGAAGAAGACAGTTGGTTGTCGGTGGGTGTATATTGTGAAACATAATTTTGATGGTTCCGTGGACAGGTACAAAGCAAGGTTAGTAGCAAAAGGCTATACTCAAAAGTATGGGGTAGATTATGATGAGACTTTTGCACCTGTGGCTAAAATGAACACAATTCGGGTACTTCTTTCATTAGCAGCTAACCTTGATTGGCAATTGAAGCAGTTTGATGTTAAAAATGTGTTCTTGCAAGGTGATTTGCATGAAGAAGTTTATATGGATTTGCCTCTTGGGTACGGTACTTCTACAAAAGAACAGATGGTGTGTAAGTTGAAGAAGTCTCTCTATGGTCTGAAGCAATCTCCCAGAGCTTGGTTTGGACGGTTTAGCAAGTTTATGAAAAAAATTGGATACCGTCAGAGCAACTCAGATCATACGTTGTTTCTTAAACATCGGTGTGGTAAGTGACAACCTTAATTATTTATGTAGATGATATGGTTGTGACAAGTGATGACAGTGAGGAGATACAGAGGTTACAAGTGCATTTGTCTTCTGAATCTGAGATGAAGGATTTAGGTAATTTAAAGTACTTCTTGGGAATTGAAGTTGCTCGTGGAAAAAATTGCATTGTTTTGAGTCAACGAAAGTATATTCTAGACTTGTTAGCAGAAACATGTATGCTTAACTGCAAACCTGTTGATACTTCTATTGAGTAGAACCATCGGTTAGCAAAGTATTTGGATCAGATTCCTACGAATAAAACAAGATATCAAAGGTTAGTTGGTCGATTGATTTATTTGTCTCACACTAGACCAGACCTAGCCTATGCGGTTAGTGTTATCAGTCAATTCATGCATAATCCCAGTGAGACTCATATGGATGCGGTGTTTCGCATATTGCGGTATTTGAAGTCTGCTCCAGGGAAAGGATTGATCTTCTCCAAACATAGTCACTTGGATGTTTTTGGGTACACAGATGCAGATCGGGCAGGTAACATCATAGATTGTCGATCCACTTCTGGTTATTTTACATTTGTTGGTGGTAACTTGGTATCTTGGAAGAGTAAGAAATAAAATGTGGTGGCTCGTTCTAGTGCTGAAGTAGAGTATAGAGGAATGGCTAGAGGACTTTGTGAGATGTTGTGGTTGAGACATTTTCTAAGAGATTTGGGGTTTAAACAGAGGAAGGCTATGCCTCTGTGTTGTGATAATAAAGCTGCAATTGAAATTGCATACAATCATGTTCAACATGATCGTACTAAGCATGTGGAGGTAGATCGACACTTCATTAAGGAGAAATTAGATGAACAAGTCATTTATTTCCCGTTTATCCCTACAGAGAAGCTGATATTCTTACAAAGGCTCTATCAGCTAAGGTTTTTCGTGACTCACTGGACAAGTTTGACATTTGCGATTTGTATGCGCCAACTAGAGGGAGAGTGTTGACGTGAGTCACGCACCCTTGTGGTGCTAGGAATATAAATATTATATTAGTAATATTAGTTTCCTAATATGTTACTATGTATCATGTATATTAACCCTATTCTTAGGGATAAATGAATTATCAGAAATTCTCAAATACTTTCTCTTGCCTTGTCTATTTGACTAAAACAACCTGAATCTCCTCATCTTGTCTTCCCACTCATCAAGTTTCTCTAATTTTAGAAGCAAACGACGACGCTTTCTTACAAGAGCCAGCCGCAGGGAGTCTCCTTACCAAGTTTTGGGGGTGTCTCCTTCTGCTATTGCTGTGTGATCAGAGAAGGATTTTTTTTTTTTGATTTTAGCCTATGTCAGCAAGCTCGTGACCCCATGTGCAGATATTGATCGACTTGGTCAACGTCCAAGACTTGCCTCTTGGCTTGGTTAGGAAGGCGAGAAGTCGACCAACAACTTTGCATTGCATCATACTTTTTTTTCGTTTCTGCAATTTTAATGGGTCTTGACCGTGCACTGCATTTGCTCTTATAAATAGGAAAGGCAGAACCAGATCGATCAAGAACCACATAGTATTTCAGCATTTCAGATCCTAATTCTTTCAAAAAAAAAAAAAAGATGCAGATGAACAAACCCTGGAAAAGAAATATGTGCAAAATGAGTTGAGTTTTTTTTGTTTGGATTAATTCTACAAATCTAGGGTAAAAATAGATTTCTAAAGTTATAAAAAATTAAAAATGTTAGGACGTTCAAGTAGCACTTTTGAAGGTATGAATAGAAGCTCCCAATGTCGTTACCTACATTTTTAACTTAATATGTGGATTAATTGGCAACCCTCCATTTTCAAAGAAAGGGACAAAAACAAAAAAAATAAATAATAAGATTGTCATTTCTATTAATTAAAAGAATACGAGTCATAAAACGTGCCGCCGTTCTTGGTATCTCTTATTGAGGGGTATGTGTGACAATTACAATTTTAATTAGCTTTGATTTATCAAATTTATTTTGTGTGTTTCTTTCTCTAATTTGGATTTTGGTTTTGATTGTATTGTGGACTACTAGTAATAGTTTCTAGAATTGTTAATTTAATTTGTTTTATGGTATATTCGTTTAGAGTGGGTATAGAATTTTCTAGTTACCATCTAAATAATCACAAGTGTCGTTTACCCGTTTACTTTTCCTCTTCCTTCATCTACTGTCTCTTATGTCTTGTACCTGATTGTTTGATCTCGTCACTCACCCAAAGATAAAAATCTTCACCTTTGCTATAGCTTCCAGGAGACGGCATGGAAAACCCCCTGCCTAAGAGTTCTTGCCGATTTGCAACTATCTCCGGTAGGTTCTATAAAATGGCCAATTACATATAAGTCAACTTTAAAACATTTTCTCTTATATAGGTCTACCCAAACATTTTTATTCACATAAGTCCAACTAGCCCTCATCATTTGGCCCTTTGGCCCTAACCCACCCTTCCCTATGGGGCCGAAACCCTACCCGGCCCTTCGTTAGGGCGGGCCGGCTCTAAACCTTTTCAATTAGTGTAGGGCAAGGGTCAAACAAATGAAACCCGACCCTACTTTACGGCCCTACCCTATTGAGCCCTTTAAGGCCAAGCCCGACCTGGTCCTAAAAGCCAGCCCTTTATGCCCTAATAATATCTTTTTTATTATTGTTTTTAATATGTTTCTATTGAAGGAGAAAAGATAACAAGAATAATGGTCTACTCATTCATTGATAGAAAGATTTATTTATAGGCATTACATAGAATCTCTCAAAGGATCTAGAAGTTCTATCAACTGTAATCTATTCTAATAAGGAAACTAGATTAACCAATCTTACGTGTATTAGGGCAAGACACATAACAGAAAGATGGAAATATAATTTTCTTAAACACTCCCCTTTGTGTTGCGTCTCTAATACGATATGGTGCTTATGGTGTTGCCTCGGTAAAAACCTTACCAAGTAAAACAAAAACCTCATGGGTAAAATAAAAGACTTGGATGAAAGGAAAAAGACCACAACGCACCAACTACAATTGAAGATAACATGTGATGTATGTAGACTCCCCCTGATGTCTACACAACGACTCTCCCTGATTGGTAACTCAATCTCGGAGTACAGATAAACGGCGCAAGCCAATGCACTTCACATACTTCAAAAGTAGACTTGGGCAACGATTTAGTCATTAAATCCAGCCACAACATCCTTAGATCAGACCTGCTATACTTAGCATTACTTTGATCTTTAAGGAGAAAGTTGCCTAACAACTCAAAACATGAGTCTGCGTTGAAAATCATATTCATGCATGGCATGACCTTCGTATATTTAAATAGTCATAATTTATTCGATACAATAGGTATGGACGAACCGTATAAAGTTCTGGAAACTAGACACCCGTAGATTTCCAAACATATAAGGTCCATAACCTAGTTCATCTTGAGCTGATCACAAAGCTCTGTCGAAGTTGACTGTTCTGCAAAAACAGATTCTCAGACAGATCAGTCTTACTTTACGAAAATAGCCATAACTCATTCAATATAATAGGTGTGATCAAATGGTTGGTTTCCCTGGAAAGTATACACATAGACATTTCCAATGGTACCAATTTCACTATTTTCCAACGAGTGGGCTATCTTGTAGGTCACATGGAAATTGACCTACAAAACTGGGCAGATTCTGATTTCGCATTTGATGTGTCTTTCTGTAGGGATGAAAAAGCCTGAACCTTTCATAGAAGGAATCACTGCCATTACATTGGCGTTGCGTGGGCGCATCCGGCCACTACCTTGATGTTCCTTCACACTCATCTAAGAGGGAGCGAAGAAGCTCGACCGCTAGGAAGAGAGTTGAAAGACTAAGGAGAACTTGGCCTTACAAGTTTATAGCGAATGAGATGTCGAGTCGAGCATATTATAACAAGTACATAATGTGTTACCGTACTTAGATGGAGAATTTCTCCTAAGACTTCTTCGTCATACTGACAAAACCAGTCTTCTCAAGATTTCGACCGATCAAGGGATACATATAGGCATAACTTCATCGTCCTTTAGCTTGCCTTAGCTTGCCTTAAGCCAACTGATGAATAAACATCATCAATAACGGTCCTCACTTTCGAGACCAAGTATTCCCAAGATCCTTTCATTCTTAATTTTGGATCAGTGGCATCTCTTAGTTTAACAAGAGTTCATCACGATTCATCCAGATTTTACACGCAAAGAGGCATAATTGGTCATATCCCTTCCCCATCAAGTAGATACTAAGCAAATACCTTGAAAACGCTCTCCGTGGTCAGGAGCCACTTGATTTGGGTGAAAACCGATCTATTCAAGATCTCTGTGTATATCTCTTAGTTCCCAACAGAGATAACTTGTGACCACAAGCTGCATGTTCAGTTTTTCAGAAACTACCAAACTGACAAGTTAGAGTGTAATGACATCCATTACGAAAGTATATCTCATCGAAGTAGAATCTACGGCGTTTGTGAGAGACCTTGCGCCAGAAGGTGAGTCTAAACTTTTTTTCTCACTACGCTTTCTAACAAAGACATAACTGATAAAGTTTTCACTTGGGGTGTCGGCGTCACCTAACCAAAACACTATCTCTTTGTTTAAACTGGATCGCATCATTCCATTTAGGCCAATCTACAACGTTGGTATTTTCTCAACGAAGTATGGTTCGATATCAAACTCATTAAACTACGTCATCATATACACCGGTGTAATTTCTAAGTGTAGAGATCTTTATATGGATTGGTATTGATATTGAGGCGTCCCTCAATGATGACCTTAATCCAGAAATAACAGACGAATGAGTATCATTGATCAAAGGATCAATTTGTGCCAAACTCGCATTCTTCCTTAGCGAATATTTATCGAACCAAGTGGTCTCCCCCTAAACCATGGGAGCCACAGCCTAGTGACGCCATCTACCACATTCGTGGCGTCACCATGCCACCATCTATGGGTGACAACATGTCCTCTTATCCGGACATCAACACGTTCTCTTATCTGAACATCAACATGTCCTCTTATCTGGACATCAATCCTTGCAGACATATTTGCAGCATGTATATGTGATCTTGTTACTTTAGAGAACTTGATGAGACACAATAGGGACAAACCACGATAATTCCAAGTCGTTCTACTTGAACATTCTTGTTCTTATCTCCCCCTAATGACGGGAAGACTGAGTCATAAAATTGACATAAAAGAGATCACCTGTCAAGGTCCTTATATAAGCGGACTATAGTCGGAAGCTCATGTCTTTCAAAAACAATATTCATCATAAATAACCCATCATTATGCGCTTGTGGAGGCGCAATTTGGCACATACAACATGTGGACGATAGAACGTTAACTCAATCTGTTAACAAATATGCATATCGTTACTACCGTAACATAAAGAGTTGAATGATGGTGGGCAAAGATGAATAAGTAAGAACTATGACCCTGCTACAAACCGTAGCCGTTGGTCTTACTAGTCTAAAAACTGTTGGCTTCACTGCAGGGACCGGCCAAAAGAAAATCGGTTGAACCAGCCGCTGGCATCACCGGACCTATGTTTTACGCTTCCTTCAACGGTTCACTATCTTCCAGAGATCCAAACGCTACCAAATTTTCTAAGCAGGTAGACGTGGAAGTTAGAATTCTAAAACCGCTAGCCTCAACAACAGAACCGGCCGAAAATGTGCCGAACCATCCGTCGGAGTCGCCAGACATCCGTGAACACTTCTTTTGAGCGGTTCACCACATTTCAAGTCTCCAAATGCTACCAAATTTTGTGTAATGGTAGGCTTGGATGTTAGTAATGAGGAGCCGCAAGCATAACCTCAGGAACCGGTTTAAAATTTGGTGAACCGGTCCTCACAATGACTGGTCCGCAGGCTGAAAACCCGAAAATTCTAGGTTTTTTCAACTTTTCAATCATTGTTAAGGTTCCCTATGACTTGAGTTAAATCATTGTGAACATCACAATAGCATCATTATTCCTCAAAGTGAACAGTGAGATGTAACACCCCGTACCCCACTTTACTAATTTACATGTCACCAATATGATAAATGATGACTTAATTCACTTTTTCTTTTCGTGTAAACATTTTAGGAGACCAAAATGTTGACTTTTTACCCGTATACTTTTTGAGAAATTTCCTTTCGTAAATATTGTAGAGCTTGTTATACTGAATTCGTACGAGTAAACTGTGATCTCCGAAAATCTAGTGTTGTGTTGGAGTTTTCTAAAGTTAGTTTAAGGATAAAATTGTAGTTTCATAAAATTGGGTTGTTTTTTTTTTTAAGGCTGAAAAGCCTAGAACCCTCTCGCTCTCTCTCATGTTTTCTCTTTTGGCCTCACATGCTCTCTTCCTTCTCTTTTCTCCCTCCCGTCTCTCCTTCTCGCGGCCACAACCAGAAACCGTAGTTTCCGCGACCACCTCTTCTCACCACTATCACCTTCCTAACCAGCATCCAATATATTCCAAAACCCATCCAAAAATTGATCACCACTGTGCATCGCCTCCAGCCAACGCATGGACCACAATCTCCGCCGCCTCTAGCCGAAACATGCAATTCCGATCGTCGTTCGACACTTCGGCAACGTCAAGTGGCGACAACGACCCAAAAGCCACAACCTTGTCCTCGTCGGCGCTGAACGATGTCGGATGGACCGCTAGTAGCACGTCAACCATCACAGCTGCGTTGGACGTCGCCGAAAGCTTCACCAGCTTGTTCATCTGATCTGGTAAGCTGGATTTGATTCACTCTTCTTGGTTGAGAGTTCTGTTTTGGTTTAGATTAAGATCCTAATTCTATCGTTTAATTGAGGGTTTGTGAGGTTGTGGAATTCTGAGGTCCTGGAGATGAGAGAGAGACTACTGGTAGAGTTTCGGCTATTGGTGGGGGTTTCCAGCAACTAAGTTATTCTCTCATTTGGAAAAGAGGAAAGGGTAAGTGTGGTTTCTGCCAAAATGTAGTGCTTGAGGTGTTTGTGATTCCAGTTGTTTGTTTTGATTGTTATGATGTGTGGTTACTTCTCGTATGGCTAATGCATTGCTGATAAATGAACAATAGTGTGGAAGTGTGGGGGAAGACTAAATTGATAAGTTTTATGGAGAATTGGCTTCGGTTATTTAAGTGGACATTTTTATTAGTTACACATATTTTGTATTGGGGTATGAATTCTCGGAAGAAGTTGGTAATATGGAGTTTGGAAAATAGCTGTTTTTGAGTATAATTGGTAGTGTGGTTAAACTAAAGTGGGATCTTTATTTAAGGTATGAAACAATTGCAAGCATGGTCAATTACATGAATCATGTCTTGGAATGACACTCAAAAGCGGGTTCATTCAAGAATGCTAATATGATTTTTACTTATATTGTTTAAGGACTAAAGACCAAATGGGATTAGACCCGTTAAACCTAATTTACACTAGAAGTACTCTGATTATTTATCGACTCACTTTAGTACTTTGGGTGTATTATTTGGGAAAAGTTCCTATTCGAGTTGAGTTAAATGTATTCCGGCAATTATGGGATTTGGGTAAGGCTTTACGATTTAGTTTCTTGTTAAGGTCTCGTTCCTGCATACTTAGAATGAGAATGAGGTGTTAATTAAGTTGAAAGTGAATCATCGCAGGATATGGTCGGAAGATTGACTTGAGAAGTCTCGAATTGGCAACAAACATAACCGAATTACTGTGAGTGGACTTTTGTTTTAAATCGAACGCATGAAATGTATTATTTTGATGATCAGTTTATTTATTCTGTTGGAATATATTACTTTTTTGATAATTATCAATTTTAATTATTTTGGTGAGTTACCGAAAATGAGATTTTCGGTGGTTATGTATATGGATAATTATAAGGATAGTATGTATATAAATGCTAGCTAGCCATGCATGTTTTTCCGCCATAATGAGGTAAAATTCCATTATGGCGCGACGTAAGCGTTAGATGCAAGCGTCGTAGCCTTGTATGAATTTCTATTTTTCTTATTTTTTTCATAGAATTCATTGAACATGACGAGTGTAAATACATACATTTTAGCTTGAGATGCTCTATTTTATAAAGTCTTGGAGACTAGCCGGAGTTAGTCATGTAATTGTCAGTTTTTGAGTTAAGAGTTTTTGAGCTTGTCGTTTGCAGCATATCTTTATGGAAATTTAATCGGGAAAGCATAAAGATAATTGTTGCTCATTTCTCCTAAATTTACTTTTGTCCACTTAGTCTAACGTTTTCAAATGTTTTTCCCTGTGCCCTTCGTTTTTAAATGCCCAGTTTGCAGGTTAGCATAGTTGAGGTCGAAGCATAGTTCATCGTATAGTTTCCGCTTATATATATACGTGTATTTATTTTTCCTTCACTGTAAGAATTGCTCTGAACCTATGAATTGTTGGTTATGAGATTTTTGTTAGATTAGTAAATATAAATTGGGAGATGTTGTGATTTGTGGGGAGCACGAAGGCTCCAGGAGTTTATAAGGTTGGAGTAAGAATTTTTAGAAGTGTTTGCAGGTGTTTTATTTAGGAAGGGTTGTTCATTTTCAAGGAGATTATGTCGAGTTTTCGGTAAATTTTCCTTAGAGGTGGACCCCGTAGGATTTACTTCGGGTTTCATGGTGAAATTCAGGGTGGGTCCTGACATGAGAAGCCATCTAGGCCATCATCTTATGTATCGTTCTTGCATAATCACTCATAGACATTGTAATGTCTTACTTAGTGAACAATGACGTAGCATTTTGTTTATGCTAGTCTCTACATATCATTGTCTTTAGCGGAGGAGGGTGTCGTTCATAATCTTTGCTAAAGAATAGTTTTACAAAACGAGTAACGAGCATGACCAATGTGAGATCATGAAGGTTCTTTTACGTCATATGTGCTTGTGACAACATGAGTAGTGTCTCTATTGTATAGGAGGATGACGTGGACGGCTTTAATGCCATCTCTAATGCTCATGGCTCTACCAAGTTGTATTTTGGTGATCCTTGATCTCAATGGTTACTTTGCCCAAAAGAAAGGATGTTCGTGAGAATCTTTACTCTATAGTATACAGATCATCAAAACACGTCTAAAATTGTCTCGGGCGATTTATGTTAAAGCCTACATGAGTCAATGTCTCAATTCTCACTCGTTAGTGACAAAAACCGATTCAATTAACCGAATTATAGTGACTCATGAATGTTGCATATTCATTAGAGTGATACATAATATATTCTTATCAATTTTCATAATGTGTTTCCAGGTGATAAATGTTGGCGGTAATATCATAGAGTCATAGCATGGTTCGATTGCTTCTTTATGCATAAAAGCATGTGTGACTTAAATCATAACGCTATTAAGCATTGAAACTTGAGCATTAATCCGCTCATTGATTAGTTCGCGATGTTTTAGTCATTGTAGTCACAATGGATTTATAAAACACCAAATCCATGAATAGTTGTCTATTCCTTGCAATAAGTTAAGCACTCAATCTTGCTACAACACATTCATATACGAGAATGTAGAGATAACAGTCTTATGTCAAGACATAGAAACCGAAATATGTTAACAATTTCGATGGAGATTGAAAAAAGGTTGGAATCCTTTAGAGTGCATTACGTAATGTGTAATAATACTAAGATGGATGAAACAAGGCTTAAAACATGCTAAAACTTGGCAAAATAGGGAGTGGGCCCTATATAGGGGCGGTGCCGCTAAAGAGTGTAGCGTAATGCAATTTCCTTTTTGCAATTGTAGCGTAATGCAATTTCCTTTTTACATGTAGCGTAATGCAATTTCCTTTTTGCAATTGTATAAATCCGCTAAAGAGTGTAGAAAACGACTCTTGTTTGTAATGCCTTTACAGAAAAATTGTGCATTGTGCCACACTTGACATTACAAATCATCTTTTGATCCAAAAACGATGTGCATTTCGCCACTTCATGATATTTTAGCCTTTAGAGACGCCACCTTATAGTGACCGGTGATCCAATGTAGTCCAATGTAGTGTCATGTTGTAATGCGATATATTGCATTAACATACAGCTTATGTAGATCGAACCATATGTGCAAGACAAAATTCGAATATATATGCCAACTTTACATCGAGGTCTTGACCATAAATTGAATTCAAAATATAACGACTAAGTAACTCTAGTCAAATATGTGAGATGTATGCCTTCACAAAACTTGGAAAAATAAACGAATTTGTAGTCACTTAGACTATTAAATTGAAGTCTTACGTTTCATATTTGCCGCAATGTACCTTTTGTTTTTAAATCTGTAACTGTGAGAATAATATTCTCATCTTCTTCCATATAGTGAGTTTCTTGTTTCAAGAACTCCATATATTTCTTGCGTACATTGACCATATTAATGTTTTCTTTGCAATTAGTGAACCGATGTAGAACCATATCAATAACATGATTTTTCTTTTACTAGCCCAATCTTTATATGACATGTGGGGTTCGAGGCGTTGGCTACCCCTCTTTTTCAAAACACGTGACACACACTTTTTATGTCAATTTCGGGGCGCATGTTTCGGGCAATTATCTCAAAACAACAAGATGGAAGAGTAACTATTATCGATATACGATAATTAATTCCAAGTATTGAATTAGGTCAAGACCGTGGTTTATGGTAACTCAATTCGATGTGAACCGTGACAATTTCTGTCACAAATCAATGTTAACCGTGACAATTTCTGTTGCAAATTGATGTTTGTCCCTTTATTAACCACGACAATATTTCGTCGTAATACCGTGACTTGTCAAACAGTCACAAATTTCAACTTTGATAGGAGGGGTCTCAAACCCTCAATATCGTCTCACGTTATAAAGAAAGGTGAGATGTAGAAGATGGCTACGAAGCCTTGCTATGAAATTAAAATTCAAAAGCGGCAACTTTTATAAACGCTTACTTGTTAGTTTGCCAAATAAACTGCGTGTAAAAGAAGTTTCCCTTACAATTTTCATACGTACTTCCACGTGCATACAGAGAAGTTGCTCGTGCAATTCTATCGCAATCAGTCACGCGATAAATTTCATGAAATGAAAACATATGGTTAGTAATATTCACCATATATATATAAAAAAAAAAAAAAGTAAAACTAATTAAATAGTTACTACTGTAAATAAATTGTTTTTACTCGTGGGGTAAGCACTTTTTACCTAGAGGGGAAAATTTACCGTTTTGCCCCTCGTTCAATATACAGTGAATCCGGGTAGGACATTGTTGCCGGATTCGGGTCGAGCCGGTACGACACTGGTTCGTAGGCGGCGCGGGTTCGACGATGGTCCGGGTTAGTCGTGGGTGCTGGCCGGCAGTCGACGATGGGTTGTTGCGTGCTAGTGAGGCACGTTGTGTTTGGGTAGGCGTCGGTGGAGCCACACCGAGGATTGGGATTCGTGGAGGACGCCGGAATCTGGGCTGGGCTAGAGACGCGGGCGAGGGCTGATGAGAAAAGCGCGCAAAGTAGTAGCGGTGAGGTAGAAGATCGACGGGGAAGGAGGTCGTCGGGCCGCGCTCGGGACTGAGGTTCGGTCTGGCTCCGTCAACGGTTGCCGGATCGAGGCTGTTGAGAGGTTAGGGTGCCCAGAGCAAAAAATGGGGGAAAACAATTAGGGTTTTTTTCTCTTTTTTTTTTTTTTTTTTTTTTTTTTTTTTTCGGGTTTCTAGGGTTTCGGCTATGAACTCAAGGTCAGAGCAAAAAGTCTGTAACGTGTTGAAGGAGAAAAGATAACGAGAATAATGATCTACTTATTCATTGATAGAAAGACATATTTATAGACATTACATAGAGTCTCTCGAAGGATCTAGAAGTTCTATCAACTGTAATCTATTGTAATAAGGGAACTGGATTAACCAATCCTAAGTGTATTAGGGCAAGACACATAACAGAAGGACAAAAATATAATTTCCTTAAACAGTTTCTTATTTTTTTTATACAATACAACTAATCTTCTTTTTTATAATTTATTTTGTAAGCTTTATTTCTTTAATTTTTATTTTGTTTTGTTAAAATACAATTTATTTTCGGTGATTTAGAGAGATAGTTAATGAGATATATGAATATAACTACTTAGATTAATAATTCTAGATGTCTTAAGTTAAATATAATATATATGTATGTTAAATATGACTAAAAATAAGGTTTTGTATCACATATATCCCTTGAGGTAATTTTTGAGAAAAAAATATTAAAATTAATGAATTTAGTTTGTTAAACAAAATAACGACATATTCAGCCTTATTTAGCCCTATTCAGAAGGTCAGCCCTACCTGGCCCTATTAGCTCTAACGAAATGTGTTTTAAGGGCAGGTCTTGCATATTTAAGACCCGACCCAGCCCTAAATTTTGTTTACCAAGTCAAAGCCCTACCTGACCCTACCCTAAGCCCTAAAATTTAAGATAGGGCTGGCCCTAGCCCTGCCCATGATGAGGCCTAAGTCCACTCACCCAAGCTTAAATAATGTTTTATATTAGATAATGAAGTTCAACAAAATTATAGACTATCATCCAACCAAAAAAATAAACTCTTCCTCTTATATTTACAAAAAATGCCACTAGTGTAAAAAGTTAACGACCACTCTCCTTTCCGAAAAATCTCCGGCAGACCTCCGGTGATGTCTCTGGCCGACTTCCTGCGATGTCTCCGGCAAATTTCAGGCCGACCTTCAGTGATTTTTCTGGCGACAACAAAAGCTACTACTGCCAGGGAAAAAAAGATACTACCGCATCAATTAAAGATACTACTGCTAGCAACAAAAACTGCATCCATCAACGAGTAAAGATACTACCGCCAACAACAAAATCTTTTACCAAAGAGTGGTCGGTGTGGTGAATTTGGCCAAACATTGGGTGACACTTGTCAAAAGCTAAGAGATTGCTTCTTTCTCACTTTGCCACTTGTCAAAAACAAAAGGGATGACTTGCCCATGTAACACCACGTGATCAGCTGCTAATCTTGCTCACTAAGTAAAGATTGAGACCAATGGGAAAGTGCCACGTCACCGCTCTAATCGATTTCGACGGAAGTTCGACGAAACTTTGAAAAATCGTTAAAAATAGCTCGGGAGTCTGAAAAATTCACCAAAAAATGAGGTGAACTCGTGGCGACATCTATTTTCTAATTCTAAGGAGAAAAACATATTTTGAGAAATTTCAAAATTTGGGATGTTACATTCTCTTCCCCAACGCCTCCAATGCCATCTTCGGTCCTCTTTTGGACCCTAGAATAGGATGAATCACCAGAGCCGCCGATGATGACAGCGGAGGAGGAGGGATGGCATGAGCAGTAGGTAACACCAGGAGTACAAGAGGAGTTCGGAATCGAGCAAGTTGAGCAGCAAGCTCGGCAGCAGACACACCAGGCAATGAGAATGACAGAGAAGGTATCCCAACCTTAGCAGACACACCAGAAATAGCAAAGGGATTAGAAACCTTACTTAGGGCAAAAGGATTGCAGCTTTAAGCAAACGGATTGCTTGGTGCACACCCGGAATGAACCCTAGTTGTACATAGGAAAACCTGGTTTAGGGTTAGGGTTTGTGGTACCCAAAACCCTAGCTGAACCCCCGAATCCAAATGGAGTCTTCATGCATTCAATTTCGATGAAGTGAGGCTACAAGACAGAAGGACCCTCACAACCTGAAACCGAGTGCTCTAGCATTCCACAATCTCGGCAAAATCCGACCGTCCGATCGTACTTGAATTGTAGATTCACCGGGAAGCGTTGAGATCCGAATTCAAAAGGGGCATTCGGGAACGCCTCCAGGATAGGGTCACACAAGCAATGTAATGCCCTAACCCTATCGAGTATGCCACGCTTCACCCCCAACTTGTTGACTTGCAACCTGAGGCTAGGGTTAAGCCAAGCTTCTCGGTGGCCTCATCAGTGAACAGACGCCGTGGGAGCCTCATGATCCCCACCCAGATTGGGAAGGAGACAATCGGAACAGCAGCAACGTCATGGAGGTGGTCGTACTCCGCCATCACGAAAAGGGAACAACCAAAAAACCACAGATCTCCTCTGCCTTGGTGAATCTCAGGACATACTGATCTCCATGTGCTCTCATATGGAGTCTATTTTGTAGGTCCCAGCAGGGACGGAGGACAGCACATTCTTCTCTGGGCTATAGCCCATACATTTTTTGTTGTTGTTCAAAATAGAGTAGGTAATTTATATACAGTAAGTATATGAAGCAGCAACCCTTACAAAAATAAAAATAAAAGAGGGGTCCTACCAACAATTGATTTATTGAATAAACAAAGCTTGTTTTGAAATCTCTCCAGTCTCCACGGCTCGTACAATCTCACGCGCACCTTCACATAATTACTTTATTAAAAAATTTAACCATTAGTCCTCATTTTTATTAATTCCCAACTCTTTTAGTCATTAACTCCAACTCTATTATGTTGTTCCATTTGATGTGGCTCTTTTACTTCTTGTCTCGTTTCTTTTCATTGCTAAAAGGAAAAATTCTCCAACTTTTTCAAAACAAAATCTTGTTAACTACGTAGTTCGTCTTTTCAACTTCATTGTCAACTTTTTTTTGAGTATTTGAAAACAAACAGTTTTTGATTAATTTGTTACAAAAACTCGTAGCGTACAACTTAATATTAGATTCTTTGTTTATAGATAGGAAAAAATACTGGTCACTTCATTAACTTTCATACACTCGACAATTTACTTCATTAACTTTCAATTTCAATCGATCACTCATTCAACTATCTAATGTCACACAGTTAGGTCCATCTGTTAAGTGGCCGTCCAAATCAGTGGTAAAGTTGATGACTGGACATATTTTTCAGCTGGATGAAAGAAGAAATTTCATTTAACACCCCACCTCCTCCGTTTTCACTCTCTCTCTCTCTCTCTCAGCCTAGTCAGCCATGGCTTCCCACTTTTCTCTCTTCGCCGTTTCTCTCATCACCCTCCTTTTCCTCGCCGGACGCCGCCTCCTCCACCACCATCGGCGTCACCTATTCCATCTTTTCAAATTTCAAAAACCCTAATTTCTCATCATGGTCGGTGCTGTCGAACAAGTCCCCAAGCACAACCTAACCTGCCCCGAATTCCCGAAACTCCAAAATTGCCGACCCCCTCTGGCGAAGCTTCACCGGAAACCCGTTCACCAACCCTTCGATCGTCGCCTGTTCAAGATTAACACTTCTCCGAGGAAGAAGATCTTTTTCGAGAGAAATGAGCCGGGTCAGACCTCTTTTGTGTCCGAGTTCAAAGTCAAAACCGTGTCCTTTGCTCCAACGCTGATGGAGGATTCCGATCAACATAGGGAGGTGGCCCCCACAACAACCTCCAAAATGGTTTTGAAGCCTCCGAAACCCGAAATCGGAGTTGAAGTGATGGTGCCTCCAGAATGCCCTGAACCTGTTTGTGAAAAAGCCTATGATTGTGTGAATCTTGATCCGAGTTTAGATATTAGTCCTCCTCCAACGGCGGCAGAGGCTTCGTTTCTGGTGTCTTCAGGTGGTCAGGTCATAGCGCCGCTGGATGTAGACCCTTCTGCTCCTCCTCCGTATGATCCCAAGACCAATTACCTTTCTCCTAGGCCTCAGTTTCTTCATTACAGGCCAAACCCAAGAGTTGAGTATTTTCTGAGTAAGGATGGTGAGGGCAAGAGGCTTGAGGAGGGTGATGAGAGAAACAATGGAGAGAGAAAAGTGGGAAGCCATGGATGGCTAGGCTGAGAGAGAGAGAGAGAGATAGTGAAAACGGAGGAGATGGAGTGTTAAATGAAATTTCTCCTTTCATCCAGCTGAAAAATATATCCAGTCATCAACTTAACCACTGATTTGGACGGTCACTTAACGGATGGACCTAACTGTGTGACATTAGATAGTTGAAGGAGTGATCGATTGAAATTAAAAGTTAATGGAGTAAACTTTCGAGTGCACGAAAGTTAATGGAGTGACCAGTATTTTCTCCTTATAGATATATGTAATAATAGATATATCTGAATTTGGAATATGCAATCATTATTAATTTATTTATTTTCATACATTTGAAATTTTTATCATAGAAAAGTTTAGCCCAGATTGTTTTGGAATCCTAGCTCCGTCCTTGGATCCCAGACTCATGTGAGTGTGCCAATCACGACACGAGTATCTGGCTTGCGACGACTGAGAGAAAGCAATCTCCCAACCGCAAAGACATGCGGCGGAGCCGCTGCAACTCGAGCAACACCATTTAGAGGTCTGTCCCCCTCTTTGATGGCCAGAGCAGTGGCGAAATGTTGGGCGACTTCATCTGACATGGTTGACGGGGAAGAGGAAGGGTGCAAAGCGGCTGTGGAGACCTAGAGAAAACTAGGGTTTGCAGACGCTAACTATATGGGATATTCAATACACAATACGTTAGTACAAATCATACTTAATTAAATGTAATTAATCTGAAAGCTAGTACTACGCGTACTAGTACTATTTACACTATTTTATGTGCAATAACCTCTCATTTTTGACAAATTAATCACCTATGAATTTGAGAGTGAAAATTAAAGAACCATAAATTAGAAGCAGTAATCAAGACGCTAGCTATAGTGTAATTAGTTTCAAATGTCAATAGTCCCACAAGCCTTCGATGTCCGAAATAGGGACAACAGATGGACTTTCAAGATGATCGTCATATAATGTGTTGCTGCTTCCAACCTCGATTTCTTGCTTTGTGACAACTGATGATGATATCTCGGTGGTATTCATATCAGCGGTGCTCAATCCGGTATCTTGCGAGACGCTAAACATAGAATGGTTGGATGAATACTGCTCCAGCTTGCACTGTCTGCTATCTAAGCCTCCTGAGCCTGCTGTTGTTACTGAAGTTTCAATGTGGTGGTGGTTGTTTTTAGATGCAGCCATTGCTCTTAATGTGGCCTGATGATCAATTGCGCTGCTTTGAAAGTTAAAGGAGGAGCCTTGATTGTTTGGGATTGAAGTCCTGGGGCCCCTTATCTCTTGTCGCAAGTAATAATCAAGGTTATTATTTGGCTGAAAAGAGAAGGAAGGGTTTGGAATCAACTGGTGACGACGATGAATCTGAGGGTATAACATGGTGGAGGTTGCCTTTGGGTTACTCATTTGGTTGCTACCGGCGGCGTTGGGAAGCTGAAAGCTGTTCATCTGGCGAGTGGAAGAGCCAACTTCAAAGTAGTATTGCAAATCTGCTGGTGTTATATTTTTATTGGCTGCTGGTATTGATAATGGTGCTGCTGTGATGTTTCCTTTGGTATCGTGGTCGTTGTGCTCTCCGTAGTCGAAACGGTAGCCGCTATAAGAGCCTGCAGGCTTGTCATAGGAAGGAGTAGGATCCATGAGAGGTGGGAGTGAAGAAGAAGAATCCAAGAAATCATCCCCAAAAGAGTTGAGCCTAAGCAGCTGGCCGCCGGCGCCTTGATCAGTAGGAGATAAGGGACTACTTGTCTTTTTAAGCCCCATGTTCTTGTGGAAAACCCTGCACACAACCCATTCATCCTGCAACGTACAACAATACACATTATCAGAAACTACGTACTGAATTACGTACTGAATTCGATCATGACTTCAATTCCACTAGCTGACACTAAATATCCATCTTTTTTTTAGTTTTTCTTTTTAAGTCCCTCTACCCATAAAAAGAAACTCCCAACCGACATAAGAAAAGAAAGAAAAATTAGTGAAAAAGATCTGAGGATTGAAAACTAACCATCATATGCAATTTGATCTCAAGAAAAAGGTAGCCATAAATTTTCTTTGTGGAAAGGTAACAGAATCCAGAAAGCAAAGTAACGTAAGAGAGAAAGAAGGGGATGCGTGTGGTCACCTTTGTAGACTTAGAGAGGTTGCCATGGAGTCTGTATTCGTGCATGACCCAGTTGGTCTTCTCACCCTTTGGAGCTCTGCCGGTGTAAAACACAAGAGTCTTCTTCATCCCCACAAGGGTTTTGCGCTTGAAAATCTCTTTATCTTTTCCGGTGGCTTTCCAGTATCCAGATTCCGTTGCTCGATTCGTTCTCATGCCTGTAGGATACTTCCTGTCTCTCTGGCAGAAGAAGTACCATTCCCTCTCCCCCATCTTTGCCTTGTCTGCCATAATATCAGAATCAAATAGTTATAATTAAGACTGCATAATTTGATCAATCGAACTAGTTAAGAGCAGGCTAGGGTACAAATGAACATACCGGGTAAATCCCAAGGTTCACACTTGTTCAGGTCAGCTTCACCGATCGCAGTCGCGGTGAAGTTGCTGTTGACCGCCTTCTCCGTTAGATAGCAAGTTATGATTTCCTCGTCGGTGGGATGGAAACGAAATCCGGGAGGCAAGGCCATCAGCTCATCATGGCCTTGATTCACCACCATACCTTCTTCTTCCATCATCGTATATCTCACAGAAACTAACCCGAGATCGATCGATGAGAGCGAGAGAGAGCAGAAAGAAAGAGAAAGAAAATATCACAGACGGAACGCAGAGGGCTTAAATAGATGGATCGAGAGGATTTGTGAGAATGTGGGGACAGCTCATATTCTTAAGATGCGTGGGGCGCAAGGCATCTTACTGAGGAAGCTAACCTCGTCTATCTAGCTCCTCCATTTTTATATTCTTCTTCTCTCTCTTGGCTTTTCTCAACTCTATCTACCTGTTTGAAAACGATTACTTATTTGCTAAATAAATTATAAACGGAGCTTTCTCTCTGTTGGCGCTTCCCTTCGGGGGACCCATGTTTCTAGCTCCACCCTTTCACATTATCAAACATCCCAAATTCCCTTCAATCAACAGTTGAATCTATCATAACCGGTTTCAGAATTTCGTTGAATCTTCCGATCAATTTCCTCACTTGTATCTTAATTTGCTACTTGTGTACTTCTTTCACACCTACACAATTATATGTTACTGATATTTTTCATTCATTTGATATTAGATTGTTCAATTAGTATATTTAACTACTTATATGTCACCTAATCCAAATAGTTTATCGGAAGTGTTGTTTTTTTTATTTTTTTTTTATCAAGAATTATAAGAAAAAGGTAATTACAGACATGACCTGCCCGCAGTACCAACGATAAAGAAGCCATGCAAGGTGACCTGAAAGTAACCAAAAAGCAATTACCATGGAGTCCAAACCAAGCAGAAAAGAAAAATAAACAAAGCTAAAACCAAAAGGTCCAAAAACTAGCAAAAAAACAACAAAAAAACTAGCTCAAACCTAGATGCCCAAAGATCATGAGCCCAAGCCCAATAGAGCCAGTCCCAATTACTATGGGCATCCAAGAAAGCCACCAAGTTATCTGCTTGCCCGCCGGCGCCACTAGTCAGGCGGTTGGCCGTTCCACCGCGACACCATCGGCATCGCTAGTCGACCTCTTCTTAGAGAAGCTTTGGTCGACCCCTACACTTTGAAGACGAATCCGATTTGCGACACTGACTCCCTCGACACCCACAACTGTGAACGCCGCACCAAGACACGACCGAAGTCGCCAAATCCAAGGAGTGTCGCCGCCGATCACAGGATGCCGAATCTGCTCCCTTACTGTCGTCACCGCTTCCCTTGCCCGAACCGGAGACTGTGAGATCTCGCCGCTGCAGTCGAAACCCTAGGATTTCTCTCACAAGAGCACTCCGTAGAATACGGATCTCAAGAATGATCGGAAGCGTTGTTATAAAAATACCTCATTGTTCTAGGATATTCCATATGTGTGCATTGGCCTTATGCCATCAGGATATATAGTTAGAACAGGACTATGTATTCCTTATCATTACCATATTGGTACTTTGTAATTCCCTATATAAAGGGCTCCGATCAATGAATAAGATGATGATTCTCTTGTTATCTTTGTCTCTACACTTTATCCTTTATCACGTTATCATGCACTTTGTTCTAACCCTAGAACTAATAGCCCACCATTTGTTTTCTGAAATCCTAAAAAGTGTTTTTCGGCTCCTCTGTCCGACTACCGCCGCCGCCCGTTTTCCCGGCCGCAGTTCGACATCACCGGCTGCCAATCCCTTGGCCGTCGCTTGCCGACGATTCTTGGTTTCCTTCGACTACAATTTTCGACTTCTTTAAGTATTTGAAGTTTCGAAAGGTATGTTTTGAAACCCTAAACTTTTCCAAGTTCAATAACTTGGGGAGGATAAAATCTTTTCCTCCCTTCTCCATCTCCATTCTATACTTGGGATTTTGTGGGTGCAGGTAAAAATCCCGTAATTTTATTCACAGGTCAAGAGTGTGTTTGATCACTCTTGTTTCCTTGTCAGGGTTGTGTATGATCAACCCCGACCTTTCTTCGGATTGTGTTTGATCAATCAGAGGCCTTTTTCCGAATTGTGTTTGATCAATTCATGGCTTTTCCGGATTATGTGTGATCAATCCGTAGGACAAACCATTAAAAGCATTGTTTGTGATCTCTATCGAGTCTCATAACAGCTTGGTTTTGTATGCAAGAGCAACGTAACATTATGCTCATTTGAGTTTTGACGTACTCGATGCCTAAAGCGAATCTTCGCTTGGTATCTGTAGAACCTTTCATTAGAAAGGATTAAACCACATGTTTTGACCTTCAGGCTAACAAGCCTAGATGCCGAGATTTCACATCTCTCGCGCTTAAAGTTTTGAAGCGCCACATCGACAAAAGCCTTCAATGACAATCTGTGCAAAAAGTAATGACCACAAAGTACTGTGGAATGCACTCATGAAGCGTTTCTTGAAACGTTCATATAACTCTACTTGTTGAGTTATTAGTCTAGTGGATTGCTTACCACTTTAAATGACTACATATTGTCGATAATCTTTTGTGGCATCATGATCCATAATCTTTAGCGGATTCGATCATCATCAAGTTCTCTAGGTCCTCTGAGTTGGTTTGGAATTACCAACGAGACTTGATTTTGATCATATAATTGCAAACGAGAATTGTATATACGCTAATGCGATAAAAGTATTTGGGATTGTCCCCTAATGTGGGGACAACAATATGGGTCATGGCAAGGTCAAAAAACGTCGTGCCGATGTCTAGAAAAGAGGGGGAGGTGTCACCGGCCCTAATGGCGACACTCCCGATCTAGACACCAATTTGTCAAAACTACTCATGTTAGCTCATGATAATGCAACCGTTGTGGATCTCCGGATCACTGGTTCAAGAGTTGTCGAGCTCTCCTTCAAATTATAAATGCATACAAAAAGGTACGGAAAATCAATATGAGGACAATAACATCATCCTCATGATCATGAATTTCAAAGATTCGGATCCAGCTCTAGCTACCCCTGACTTTGACGTCATTGGCTAGACATTGATTTTCTTTCCAAGCTATATGTAATACGGCGTTGTATCAACATCATTCGTCTATTTGGGACCTCAATGTACACACATTAGCAATAATGAATGCCTTGAGAATTTTTTCGAAGTTATGAAACTATTCTTCTCTTATGGTTCGTATTGATTTACAAACAAGATGTATATTTTTACAACATCCTTAGAAGCATGGCATATTTACAATCGACATGATTAGATTGTGCCGTTTTGGTCTCTTCCAAGTGAAGATGATGCACGGCCTTGCATCCTCAAGGGGGATCGCCAACATGTTTCCGGTTAAGTCTTCTACCCTATAGCGGATTTTCCATCATCAACTGTTCAACTAGGCTCATCCAAGCTCAGTGTGATGTCTTAGAATTGTCCGAAATTAAGGAGATAGTGGTTTCAAGTGCGCTTCGCACTACCAACCCTCCACGAACATGCCTGGTCAAACTGACTTGGAGTTACCAAAAGCTTTTGATTTTGGATCCCTATACGCTATTAAACCAATTGTCATCTTGCAAAAGACATTGAAGACATATCAAAACTGGACAATCATCATCATGATCAAATCCTCTAGGTCTTCTGAGTTAGTTTATGTTCATGTCAGGGAGCTTTTGCTAACTAGTCATGGAGTTTACGACCTTGGAAAGACCGAAAGGACTTGATTTTGATCATATACACGTCATTTTGGCTTCGGATTATGCCCACATGCCATCCGCAAGCTTCAAAGCTTTGCCAATGCCAAATCTGCTAAAAACAGCAATCTGTCCCTTCTGGACAGTCAACTTCGTTTGAGCGTTGTGAACAGCTCCGGACGAACAAGACAGTAAGCTTTATATCATTGGAAAGCACTACGAGTCTAGTTTTCAGAACCTTTCGCGGTTCATCCATATCTATTTTAACGAAGAAGTTATGGCTGTTTTAGTGCGCAAAGGTCATTCTGCGTGGAAATTTTAATGCGCTCTCGGGATTGCAGCTTTTTGTTGCTTCTTTTAGTCCTTCTAAATGGTTCAAGTGGAACTATTTACTATCCTATCTACTCTATTTTGTAGATCTGTCTCATAGAAACATTGAGTGCTTTACAGATAGTGGAATTATCCACAACATTCTAAGGAACCGACAACTATCTCTGGATTTTGTGCCTTGTAAATCTTCTGTGACTACAACGATTGAATCATTAGTTCTTTTGTGTATACATTCTCATGAATGCGGACTGAAATGCATCTTAGAAAAGTTTATGAGTCAATCTAATGGACTGTATGTCACTATGATTCGAATATCGAATCACATGTTGTCGTCAAACATGATATTTGGGACACCGACTAATATAGCTTGAATCTTGATGCCACATGGCACCATGATCAACGTCACAGATGCCCTCTATGCATTGAGAGAAAACCGAACCATGTTGAGCTTTAAAGACATTCCTGCTAATAGTTTTCATTTGAAAACACATTGTGAGAATGAACAAGAGTTCTTTTGTGTATACATTCTCATGAATGCGGACTGAAATGCATCTTAGAGAAGTTTATGAGTCAATCTAATGGACTGTATGTCACTATGATTCGAATATCGAATCACATGTTGTCGTCAAACATGATATTTGGGACATCGTCTAATATAGGCTTTGACCAAATCGGTCATCTTGGAAAAGATATAATGGTCCAAATTTTGAGAAATTCTCATGGACATCCATTCTTCCGCTCAAAACGAAGACATTCGGGATCTAGCTTCTCCATGAAGCATGATGGTGACGCCATGGTTGTAAATGGCGGCACCCGGGGGACATTGACGTCACTTGAACACAACTCCAACTTCCTGGAGGCCATCCGGTCAATCCCTCAAGCAATTGAGGTGCACCGGTCTTTCCTCGATGTCTCATTGGCCCCCTGTAATGCTCATTACCCGTTTTGAAAGCCTATTCTTTAGCTAAATTAGGAGTGAGACCCTCCTACGCTAAATGACACAAAAGTGAACATTCCATTCTTACATCAAACTATGTAGATAGATACAACCAACTTGCGGACACCTGTTTATGCTTTATGGTGTTGGTTGAAGTGTTAACACACTGGTCACATGTTACACTATTATCTACTGTTTATGTTGCTTATACTTCTATGAGCTTACTACCCATTCTTTAAAGAAGTTTATCGGGATATAAGTTGAAGTGTCCTGTACCCCATGTTCACACGCGATACGGTCTCACCGAGGCTACGACTAAGCAACTTTAGCTTGTTGCTCGAACATTATTGATGCGCACCAATCTTTCTATTGCGTCTCGGGGCTATGCAATTTTTGCATGCAGCTTTACTATTCATCTACGACCCACCATCATTGAATATTTTTGTACTATAGCTCGTGACTGTGTACGAGGATTGACACAAAATTGCAATCCTTGAGCTCAAACATGATTGAACCAGATCTCCAATCCTTGAGCTCTGCTAGATGTTATTACTAGGTGTCAAATCGCACTGCCACTACGCACAATGATGGAACATTTGAGATGAATAAGTATTTAGGTTGGATATGAACCTCCACTTATAATCCGCATATGTAGAAACCTTGTCAGGCGATCTCATTCACCGCTAAATTACGGATTATCACTTTGATGAGACAATATTCCCGCTGTTAGGGGGAGATAAGAACACAAGTGTTCAAGTGGAATGACGTAAATTGTCGTGGTTTGTCCCCACTAAGTCTCATCTTGATCCCAAATGCTTAAAGTGTTAAAGTGACGAGATCACATGCTACAAATATGTCTACAAGGATTGATGTCCTATCAAGAGGACATGGCCCGACCAAAGAAGTTGGTCTTCGCGTCATCACCATAGATGGTGAAATGGTGACGCCATGTAGTAGCAAAATTAGTGTCACAAGGCCGTGTGGCTCCCCAAAAGGAGGGAGGCCCTTAAGTTCGATATTTTCTCACACTAGAAAGAAAGCGAGCTTGGCACAACCTGATCCATTGATCAGTCATACTAAAATCCGTCTCATGAAGTCTGAATTGTGATTATCGTTGGGGGACGCCTCAATGTCAAATCCAATCCATAGAGAGATCTCTACAAGTATTACACTAGTGTGCATGAGGACGTGAGATAATGAGTCTACTATCGAACCACCCTTCGTTGATGGATATCAACTTAGTTGATTGGCCTAATAGAAAGATGCGATCCAACATTAACAAAGAGATAAGTCCTTGGGTAGGTGATGCCGACACCGCAAGCTAAACCCTATCAACTATGTCTTTGTTAGATAGCGTAGTGAGAACAAGAGCTTAGACTCACCTTATGGCACAAGGTCTCTCACTAACACGCACTGGGGTCGACTACGATGAGATATGCTCTCGTAATGGATGTCATTACACTCCACTACTTTGTCAGTTTGGTAGTTTCCGAATAACTGAACATGCAGCCTATGAATGTGGTCATAATAACATCTCTATGGGATCAAAGACATACATGAAGGTCTTAAACGGACTTCATTCATCCGAATCAGGTGGCTCCAGATCACAGGAGCACGCGTTTGCTAAAGGTATTGGAACGCACATGGACTCTACTTGATTTGGAAGGGATACGGTGAATTATGCCTTTCCGTGTTCATTCCGGATTTACATGGACTCTTGATGGATGAAGAGATGCCAATATGTATCAACATCCGAAGTTAGAATGAAAAAGATCTTAGGAAGACACGGTCTCGATAAGGCACTCGATGACTGTATTGATGATGATTTTCCATCAATCGACTTAGGCGCTCTATAACTAGTGAGGCCTACATATATTCCCATGATTAGTTAAAGTCTTTGATCTAAAGAGAGATCCGTTGTTTTGTCTAAAGCAAGATGACAAATATGTGTTAAGAGATGGAGTTCCCATCTAAGTACAATAAGACGCATCAATGTACTCAACACAATACGAAAGACTTGACATCTCAGTGTAGCTATGCGCCCACGCAACGCCAATGTAATGGCAGTAACTCCTTTTTCAATACTTAATGGTATAAAAAGTTAAGGCTTATTCTATCCCTACATAAGAAAGACACATCAAAAGCGAAATAAGAATCTGCCAAGTTTTGTAGGTCAATTTCCACGGGACCTACAGGAAATCTCACTCACTGGAAAATGGTGAAATTTATATCATTGGAAAGTTCTATGTGTCTACTTTCCAGGGACAGCAACCATTTGATCATACCTATTATATTTAGTGAGTTATGGCTATTTTCGTAAAGTAGGACGGATCTATCAGAGAATCTGATTTTGCCAAAATAGTCAACTTTGACGGGACTTTGTGAACAGCTCCTGATGAATCAGAATGTGTTTAATATACGGTTGGAAAGCTAAATGAGTCTAATTTCCAAAACCATTTACAGTTCATTCATACGTATTTCCTAGAGGAAGTTATGGCTGTTCTAGTAACTGAAGGTCATGCTGCGCGGAAATCTGATTTCCTGCACGAACTTATGTTTTAAGTTCACAAGCGGCCTTCTCCTCAAGATCTAAGTGTAAAAGATCATGTTTGAGGACAATACGACATGATCTAGTTAATCATTTCCTAATGCCACATTTGAAGACATGTTAAAGAGCATTGACATGCTAAGTTATTGAAATTTCCGTGATTAGTAAGAATCAGGAAGAGTCCTATGATTGATATAAAGATCAGGGGAAGGTGCAAACTTCAGGGGGAGTCTAGCACATACATACATGTCACTATCAAATGTGAAGGGTGCGTTGTACTCTTTTTCTCCTACGATCAAGGTTTACTTTTTCTCCCACAGAGTTTTTGTTCCTTGACGAGGTTTTTAACGAGGCGACATATCAGCACCACAGACATACCGGCACGCAGCATAAGGAGGAGTGTTCTAGGATATTCCATATGTGTGCCTTGGCCTTATGCCATCAGGATATGTAATTAGAATATGACTATGTATTCCTTATCATTACCATATTGGTACTACAATTTCCTATATAAAGGGCTCCTATCAATGAATAAGATGATGATTCTCTTGTTATCTTTATCTCTACACTTTATCCTTCATCACTCATTCAATTGTATAAAAAAGCCTAATTTAAATTTATTAAAGTTATATTAATGATTTTGCAAATTGTATAAATTGATGTAGCTTAAAATCACAACCGACTTTGGAATTAGAAGATGATGAATAATTAGTCACTATATGATAGAAGATGATGAATAATAAGAAATCACTATTATATACAGTAAAACCTTGATAAATGAATGTTCGATAAATGAATAATTTCGATTAAATTGGTCCCGACTCAGGACCAGTTTATATTACTATAAACCTCCCTAAATGCATAAGATAATAATTTTTCTAGACTCCCTTAGGTCCCAACGAATATATAAAGTAATAATTAATTGAATAAATATTTAAAATATCACAAAAAATATTAATAATTGATAAAATACATAAAAGTAAGTAAATAATGTTCAAAATTCAAATTAAGGAAACTCACAGTATTAATTTCTCAATTTAGTTATTCTCAAAGTATCCATATATACACTCCTTTATTATTATTTTTCCTTGTATTATGAAAAATTAAGGGAACTCTTAAGTCTTAACAAATTAAGGAAACTCTTAACAAAAAAACCAACTATAAAGTAAAAAATATTCATTTATCGATAAATAAATAAATTATTCAGCTATTGATAATATAATAACATCTCTAAAGTATAATTTTCCGTCGTCCCAACATTATTTATTAATAGAGGTTTTATTGTATATGGCACGTGGATAAAATTATGAAATTAGACATGAAAACCCTTTAAATCACTCGAGCACGCAAATGTTGCACCTGATGTTTTGGCCACGATCCTCAGCGCGCGGAGCAGAGGTTTCTAGCGAACAAAGAGAATGGGGGAGTTGCGGGCGTGCCACCTCGCGGACGAGGAAAAGGTTGCAGGGGTGCGCTTGACTTCTTGATCAGGCGAAGGGGATTACAGGTGCCACCTCAGACGAGGATTTACGAGCACAAGCGATCGATACTCACGGCGGCGCGAGCAGAGCAACTATAGGGAGTTCAGAGAGAAGCAGGGATGTAGAGTCTGGAGGGCTCTAGAGAAGAAACCTAGGAGGCGGCGCTTAGGGTTAGGGTTTCGAGGAGCTCGAAGGGTAACTGGTTTCAGTTGTATTTGTGTTTTTGTGTATTGTTTGAGAGAGAGTTTTCTGTTAGGGTTCGAGCCCCCTTATATAGTAGTTCGACTTGCGGCATAAGTATAATTAGAATCCAAGTCGGATTCTGAAACCCTATTCGCACAAGGACACTGTTTCGTCCATGCGAACCAACCAATTGGTAACAACTGCCTAGTTCGCACACTTCGTTCCGCATAGGGCATTGCTTCCGCGCTGCCAACTGTAGACTCCTATGCGAACTGGAATTAGGAGTATCCTCATCTCGCGGGCTGCTACAGGGTGCTATCTCGCGTGCTTCTGTAGCTCGCGTCCATTTCGCGGGCTATTGCAGCTCGCGAGCCTTAAAAGGGCTTTTTATATTTAATGAGCCACAGGGGTTGGCCCGAAGCATATCAAAGACTTGTAAAAGTCTTCAACGTTTGTCGTTGTGCGCGCGGACTCCGCCTGTCGCTGCCTCGCGAAGTCTCCTACGCGAGCTAGTTCGCCAGCTCGCCTCGCCTACGCGGAGAGTCCATCTCGCCTCGCCTCGCGAAGTACATTTCCGCCTTGCCTACGCGGAGCCATCTCGCCTCGCCTCGTGAAGTACATTTCCGCCTAGCCTCGCGAAGAGTCTATCTCGCCTCGCCTACGCGGACTGGCAAATAGTAATTCCGCGCGAAGGCATTCCGCGCGCGAGCTAAGTGTTCCACGCGAACTGCGTAGTCCGCCTATGTCCATTCCGCGCGTGAGCTAAGTGAAGTCCAGTTCGCCTCGAGCTAAGTGAAGTCTAACTTGGCTCGCGTGCGTTCATTGCCTACGCGGACTATCACTTGTAAACTTAGAGAAACTCTATCTCGCCGATATGACATGGTCCAAGAAATAATTAATATTTACAAAGACATTTACTGTCTAGTAAAATATTAATCTAGGCGTAAACACCTGAAACACCCACAAATCGAGCATGTCATAGATGGCCTTCATGTGGACAACAACAGAGCAAGAAAAATTTTGGTTGGGGTGCCCACTTCGGTGGGTGCCACAATCAAATCTGGAGATTGGGCCCAGTCTGGGTCTGGGTCGAATCCGGGTCAGGTTCGGATCTGGATCTTAGATCTGGGTCAAGACCCATTTTGGATATGGTTCTTCATATGGAGATGGTAGCTAGGTCAGATCAGGCTTTAGGCTTGGGTCTAGGGTTGGTTTGGTTTGTTTTTAATTTTAATTTTATATTTATTTTATTTTCTTTATCGCATTTTAGATTTTGGTAACAGTACTAAGCATGCGTTATTCCACATACTCTTCATTCAATGGGGGATGGTTTGGTTTGTTTTTTATTTAATTTTATATTTATGTTATTTTCTTTATCGCATTTTAGATTTTGGTAACAGTACTGAGCCTCATTATTCCACATACTCTTCATTGCAGTGTGCATGATGACATTTCTTGTGATCTGTCACGAATTACTGGTCCTAGAATCGCTTTGTATTCTACCCCAACTTTAAATCAAGCAACTTGATGGCTCTCTACTTAGAAACCTTTAGGTATTTTAAATATGTAACGTTTTATTATTTTTATGATGTAACCGTTATGGAGTTTATTTCTATTTAATAAAATTTTGTCACCTACCTTAAAAAAAAAAAAGAAAAAAAAATTTGGAGCATGTCATTGATGCCTTGGCACTTAATGAAAAAGATGCTATAATTTCAAAAGATTTTTAAAACTCTATCTTAATGCACTTAAAGTTGTGAAGGTTACAACTCTAAAAACCCCTCTTCGTCGGGATTTTTTTCCCTCCAGCGTAGCCTTCATCATCGGTAGCTAACTTGCACCTCTAGCAACCCTGCCTGTCACATTGACGGCCCGTCCGTTTTTCCAGGAACTCAGTCCGTCCCTCTGACTGTTCTATCCTGTGACGATAGAGTATGTCCTTCCCTTTCCTTTTCCTCTTTGGTTTTCTCTAGCTTTTCTCAGATATGATATCCCTAGCCTCTGATTGAATATGAAAAAATGCCTTGCACGCCTCATCGGCCTTATTCGACTCCATCTCCAGATTTTTTATAAACTGTGGTTTCTGTTGATTTGTTAATTAAATTGGTACTGCTAATAAATAATTCATCTAAAATTGGCAATTTTCACACCTTTTTCAATGCACCTATTGAAAGCAATTTACCTGCTAATCCACTATTTACATTTCAAATTTGAATAATTTATTAATTGAGAATGTTAAACTTGTAATTTAATCAATTAATAATAAGATTAATCGTACTATATTAATTATTTAAAAAAAATTATCAATTAATCATTTAAGATAAAATGCCCATTTAGTACTAATTTAAACCCCTTATTGCCAATTCCAATGAATCTAATAGACATGAGCCCATTCCAATATAAGGTGTTCTTACTTGTGCTCAAATACACAAATCTATATTAAAGTCATAATAAAAAAATATTTTTTGTATTTTTTTAAGACAATTTTACTCTCACCACTTCAACATGTATAGAGAAAGAAAGTGAAAAAGTGAGAACACTTTGTCGGAATCTCACCGGACTCCGGTCACCGGTCACCGGATTCCGGTCACCAGTTGCCGAAATTTCTTCGGTCGCCATTATTGACCACCAGTAACTCATATTTTCTCCGGTTGCCGGATTCCGGTCACCAGTTTCTCGGTTACTGACCCCCCATAACTTGGTTACTGACCCCCTATAATCAGTTATTGACCCCTAATAATCAACTTGTTTCAGCTTAATGTAATAGAAAAGAAGAAATGCCAAAAAATAATCGAGTTACTAACCTCAATAATCGGGTTACTAACCCCTAATAACTTGGTTACTAGCCTCCAATAATCAGTTACTGACCCCCAATAATCAACTTATAGTAATAGAAAAAAGAGAAATACCAACTTATTACCCCCAATAATAAATACAGACACCTAATAAACATGCTAATGACTCTCAATACTTAATTACTGGCCCCTGTAACATCTCAGAGGGATTACTTGCTAGTAAAGACCTATGATCGAGTCGAGTCCAGATGGATTCAGAGGAGAAGCAAATCAAAGATCAAATGTCGTACCCGATTCTACTGGTGGAGCGGGTCTGGTATGCTGTGGATGACACCGAGTCATTCAAGTTGGAGTGCTCCGAGGTCGGCAAACAGGTCGACTGCCTCTTGACGACGTCGTTTCTCCAGATCGAAGCTCTGGTCTTCGCCAAACATTCATTTCCTACAATCCAATCCAAATCTCACATTTTCAGAAGTATTGAGGCGCCGGCTAGCCGATTTTCACTTCATCAGCGACGAGACCAACCTCGGCTTCCTTAGCTATGTAGTCTTTGACGGCGTCGTCAACCGTCGTGAACACCGCCAACGCCGTTTTTAGTTGAGCCTGATGAGTTATGTGTTGAGAAATGTTGTCGTGATTGAGGAGTGACGTGTCGCGTAACCAAGGTCAAACAACTTCAATTTAATTACCCTACAATCGTAGTAATATGGACAAGTAAGGATCATTCTAGCCGGGGAAACCAAAGGGCAATCGAAAGAAGAGAAACCAAACAACTTATAAACAAGTATTCACATATATACATCAAAATATTGGGGGTTTAAGATTGATTAATTCTAACGAATAACCTACTGAAAATTAAACCTAAGATTATTAAATACAAGTGATCAACATACGCATGCAACACGTAACACGAAAAACCATTTAAAATACATTATGGGGGAATCGCATGAGTGGATATATATATACGTGCTTACTCCTTGTACGAATCTAAGAATGAATACGAAAAGAAAATAGAAAGTCGTACAGGGCTACGACGCTAGCGTCTAACGCCCACGTCACCCCATAATGGCATTTTTCCTCATTATGGGGGGAAATCACGTATTGCTAGCTAGCGTTCACTTATATACATACTATTCTCATAAACGTCAATAAAGGAGTATAAACACCGAAATTCTCAATTCAGGATAAATTCCAACAAAAGAAATTATTCAACAATAAAACATTATTTAAAAACAAAGGTCCACTCACAACTTAGGCCTAAGCCTAATGTCGGTCGGAGGTCTCCTCTGCTCGGGCCTCCTCACGTCCTGTTCCAAAACATAAATAAATCCTTAAATAAAACAGCGACGCCTAAAGAAAATAGGCATAATTAAATATGAGCTTCTCGCGCTCAACCATGCCTATCGCCCTAAATCTTTACTTCACTGCCAGCCACAAAACTCCATAATTTTTCCGACATCCTCAAAACCACCTTTTACCTTCCTAACAATAAACAATCCAATGACCGGATTTTTAACTTATTAATCCGCCAAAAAATACAAACTTTAACAATTTCCAAACCTATCCAAAACTCCTCCAAAAATTCTAAAACTCATTCCATTAAATTCCTCATAAAAATCTCCACCAAAAACAATTTTTCAGCGGCGGCCGGCGACCAGCACCGGCGACCTCCAATGCCCACCAAAATTTGACAGCACCTTCCTCTCAACCTCCTCTACAACATTCCTAACTAGTACAAACTCCAATTCTAAGCCTAACCATGTCAATCGAACGAAAACAACCATAAAAACCCTAGAATTTCCTTTACCGATTTCTCCTTACCTAGCTCGAGAGGGAGCGAATCCTTTGGAGGGATTGGAGCACGGGAGGAGGGAGTTCCGGCGAGAAAACCGATCCGGCAGTCGGAGCTTTCGTGGTTGTTTTCTCCTTCACGGCGGCGCTAGGGAGGCTGCCACCTGTTTAGAACGGAAGCTGGGTTGGAGACCGATCGATTGGGACCGGTGCGGCGGTCTGGGGCGGCCGGACGACGACGAATGGCGGCTGGGAAGTTTTCCGGGTGTAGAGAGAGAAAAACCGGGTGCGGGAGAGAAGAGAGAGAATCAGGAGGAAGAGAGATTTTGGGCATGGCCCAACCGGTTCCAACCCACATATACCCATTCCAAAATTCAACACCCCCAAAATAATACCTCAATAAAAATTACTTTTTACTAGCAAAAATTATCATTTTTTACCGTCGTCACATTTTCTTCCTTCGAATAATTCTTTCGAAATATTCGTCCCTCAACACACCTCTAGGGACTTTAGGACTATAAACTCAATGACGAAAACGGTAAAATTCTTATTACCACAACGCTAGTAATTAAGGTAAAATTTAAGAGTCGGGGCGTGACAATTCTCCCCTCTTTATAAAAATTTCGTCCTCGAAATTTACAAACACACTACTCAAAGAGATAGGGATACTGTTGTCTCATTAGCTCCTCCGATTCCCAAGTAGCTTCCTCTACTTGATGGCTTCTCCAAAGCACTTTGACAAGCGGGATTGGCTTGTTCCTAAGCACTTGCTCCTTCCGGTCAAGAATCTGAACCGGCTCCTCTTCATAGGACAAATCCTTCTGCAAACTAATCGGCTGCTCTTCAAGCACCTGAGAAGGATCGGCAATATACTTGCGAAGCATGGATACATGAAACACATTATGTATCTTGGACAACTCTGGAGGCAACACCAACCGATAGGCAAGATAGCCAACTCGCTCTATTATCTCATAAGACCCGATATACCTCGGACTAAGCTTCCCACGCTTACCGAAATGTACTACCCCTTTCAAAGGAGATAGTTTCAGGAACACCCAATCACCCTAATAATCCTTCAAGGTCCTTCCTGCGGACATCTGCATAACTCTTTTGCCTACTCTGAGCGGCCTTGAGTCTATCTCTAACCACCTTGATCTTCTCATTTGTGTCATGGATAATCTCAGGACCACAAAGCTCTCTTTCTCCGACTTCATTCCAACATAATGGTGTACGAAACTGTTTCCCATACAGTGCCTCAAAAGGTGCCATACCAATACTCGAATGGAAGCTGTTGTTATAAGCAAACTCCATCAAAGATAGGTTCTTATCCCAACTCCCTCGGAACTGCAAGGCACATGATCTCATCATAACTTCCAAAGTCTGAATAGTCCTCTCTGATTGTCCATCAGTCTGAGGATGAAAAGCAGTGCTGAAGTGTAGTCGGGTACCTAAAGCTGCCTGAAGAGCTCCCCAGAATTTAGAGGCAAATCTGGAATCTCAATCTGACACTATGGATTCAGGTACGCCATGAAGTCTCACGATCTCATTCACATAAAGCTCCGCCAATCTATCCAGTGTATATTTCTTTCCCACCGGCAAGAAATGTGCAGATTTAGTGAGTCTATCCACAATCACCCAAATTCCGTCATGCCCTTCACGGGTACGAGGTAAACTGGAAACAAAATCCATGGTGATGTGGTCCCACTTCCACACTGGAATCGGCAACGGCTCTAGCAATCCTGAAGGTTTCTGCCTTTCAGCTTTCACCTGCAAAAAATCAGACATCTACTCACAAAAGCTGCAATTTCCCTCTTCATGTTTGGCCACCAATAATAATCCTTCAAAGTCTGATACATTTTTGTACTACCCGGATGAGCAGCATATGCAGAACTATGAGCTTCCTCCAAAATCTCTTTCTTTAACTCTTCATTCCTCTTTGGAACACAAAGCATATTCTTGAACAACAAAGTTCCATCTCTTCTTACCGAAAAATCCACGGTTGCTCCATTACTGCTCTTTCCATCAACTGAGCTATGGAAGGATCATTATACTGCACCTCACGCACTTTATCCACCAAAACTGGCCTCACATGGAAACTAGCAACCAAGGCACCCACTTCATCCACCGCCAAATCCACCCCTGTAGCTCGCATCTCACAAAGAAGTGGAACTCGAACCATCCTCAGGTGAGACAAAGATATAGTGGGATTTCGACTAAGAGCATCAGCTACCACATTAGCTTTTCCAAGATGATACTCAATAGTGCAGTCGTAGTCACTGATCAACTCCATCCACCTTCTTTGCCTCATATTTAACTCTTTTTGAGTGAACACATACCGAAGACTCTTGTGATCGGTAAAAAATCTGACACTTGGCTCCATAAAGATAGTGTCTCCACAACTTGAGAGTAAAAACTACTGCTGCAAGCTCTAGATCATGGGTGGGATAATTCACCTCATGCGGCTTTAGTTGCCTAGAAGCGTAGGCAATCACCCAATCATGCTGCATCAATACCCCGCCTAGACCTCGTCTAGAAGCATCACAATAAACCACATACTCCCCACTATCATCCGGAAGAGCCAAAACAGGAGCACTAGTCAGGTGATTCTTTAATTCTTGAAAACTTTGCTCACACTGATCTAACCATTCAAACTTGACTCCCTTCCTGGTCAACCTTGTTAGTGGAGTTGCAATCTTTGAAAAGTCTTGCACAAATCGCCGATAATAACCTGCTAACCCCAAGAAACTACGAATCTCCGTCACAGAGGCGGGTCTTCTCCAACTGGACACTGCTTCCACTTTCTGGGGATCCACACTAACACCTTCCGTTGAAACTACATGACCCAAGAATCCCACTTTATCCAGCCAAAATTCACACTTGCTGAACTTGGCAAACAATTGAGCATTTCTCAAAGTCCGCAATATCAATCGTAGATGTTTGGCATGCTCCTTCTCACTTTTTGAGTATACCAAAATATCATCTATGAATACGATCACGAAACGGTCAAGATATGGACTAAACACCCTATTCATGAGATCCATGAACGCTGCGGGTGCATTAGTAAGTCCAAAAGGCATCACCACAAACTCATAATGACCATACCGTGATCGAAAGGCAGTCTTGGCTAGGTCACTCTCCCGGATCCGCAACTGATGATAACCAGATCTCAAATCAATCTTTGAGAAAACAGAAGCACCCCTCAACTGATCAAACAAATCATCAATGCGCGGCAACAGATACTTATTCTTCACTGTGACTTGATTAAGCTTCCTATAATCAATGCACAGTCTCATGGTGCCATCTTTCTTCTTAACAAACAACACCGGAGCACCCCATGGAGACATGCTAGGCCAAATAAAACCCTTGTCTACCAACTCCTGCAGTTGAATCTTCAACTCTTTTAATTCCGCTGGAGCCATTCTGTAAGGTGTCTGAGAGATAAATCTAATTCTAGGAAGTAACTCGATAGAAAAATCTATCTCCCTTACAGGAGGCAAACCAGGCAACTCCTCGGGAAACACATCCGGAAACTCTCTTACTACAGGAATATCACCTACTTCCAACACTCCTATTCTTGTATCCACAACATGAGCTAGGAATGCCTGACAACCTTTATTTAACAATTTCCTGGCGGCCACAGCTGATATCAGGCAACTCGAAATCACATCTCTTTCCCCCTGAAAAACAACCTCAAATCCATCTGGACTCCAAAGTACCACTTCTTTTCGGAAACACTCTACCATAGCTCTGTAAGTCTCCAAAAAGTCCATTCCAATGATGCGCTGAGTCATCCAGAAAAGTCACTGCCATCTTCACTTTCTTTTCTTTCGGTATATCAGTGCTCTCAAAAGCCTTTTCCATCTTGTCTACCCACGTATATGCATCAAGGGGTCCCTTGGCACCCTTGAACTCAATTGCCCCAGCATCGAAGACATCCTTCTTCCTCACAGACTGTGGGTGCTGAACCCTGTCTAATACACCCCTCAGCATACTCCCAATGGAATCAACTAATCCTCTGACCTCATCACCCTCATTCGCGTTAGTCGAGGTAGCTACACGGGGTCGGCGTCTAGGAGGCATAGTACCTGAGGAAGGAGATATTCAGTAGTCTATAAATAAGACTAGCAGAACTATCACATATACCTAATAACACATAGCATCCAAAGCATAAAATGCTAGTGAATCCGCCACGGTCGGACCACCACTCTATAGGAACTACGTGCTTCTTAGGCAAATATGATAGTATTAAGGAGGCAGGAAATGAAACCTAGAGCTCTGATACCAACTGTCAAGACCCACCCCGAATTTCACCCTGAAACCCGAGGTACGTCCTGCGGGGACCACCTCCAAGGAAAATTTACCAAAGAACTCGGCAAACCTCCCTTGAAAATGGACAACCCTAACCCGGAAAAATATAGAACATCCTCTTAACCAAAATATTAATCTTCAACTCAATCCAAATAACCGAATAAAATAATACACAATTATTTTTCTGAAAGTATTCAGAGCTACTACAAGAAAGACAACGAAAGCTGATGAAAATCCTAATGGGTTAAACAGATAACCTACTGGCGAACAGTAGTGAAAATGTGGGTGACTATGCCTCGTCGCCTCCTTCTAGACCCCACCCGAACTCTGCAGACTGGGCATTTAAAATCGAAGGAAAAGCCATGGGAAAATATTTAATTACGTCAGAGTGAGTGGACAAAAGTAATCTCGTCAACAAAATAATATTTCCCCAAGAAAACTTTCAATGACACAACTAGTTCCGGCTAGTCTCCAAAACTTAAACAAATACAGCCTCTCAGGCTAAAATTAAATATATCAGTATGTATATGCACTCGTCTACTCCTTGTATGATTTCTTTGAAGGAATAAAAGAAAACAGAAATTCATACAAGGCTACTACGCTCGCGTCTACCGCTCACGTCACCCCATAATGGCATTTTTCCTCATTATGGGGGAATCGCACGAGTGGATATATATATACATGCTTACTCCTTGTACGAATCTAAGAATGAATACGAAAAGAAAATAGAAAGTCGTACAGGGCTACGACACAGGCGTCTAACGCCCACGTCACCCCATAGTGGCATTTTTCCTCATTATGGGGGGAAATCACGTATTGCTAGCTAGCGTTCACTTATATACATACTATTCTCATAAACGTCAATAAAGGAGTATAAACACCGAAATTCTCAATTCAGGATAAATTCCAACAAAAGAAATTATTCAACAATAAAACATTATTTAAAAACAAAGGTCCACTCACAACTTAGGCCTAAGCCTGATGTCGGTCGGAGGTCTCCTTTGCTCGGGCCTCCTCACGTCCTGTTCCAAAACATAAATAAATCCTTAAATAAAACACCGACGCTAAAGAAAATAGGCATAATTAAATATGAGCTTCTCGCACTCAACCATACCTATCACCCTAAATCTTTACTTCACTGCCAGCCACAAAGCTCCACAAATTTTCCGACATCCTCAAAACCACCTTCTACCTTCCTAACAATAAACAATCCAATGGCCGGATTTTTAACTTATTAATCCGCCAAAAAATACAAACTTTAACAATTTCCAAACCTATCCAAAACTCCTCCAAAAATTCTAAAACTCATTCCATTAAATTCCTCATAAAAATCTCCACCAAAAACAATTTTTCAGCGGCAGCGACTCCGCCGGCAGCGGCGGCCGGCGACCTCCAATGCCCACCAAAATTTGACAGCACTTTCCTCTCAACCTCCTCTACAACATTCCTAACTAGTACAAACTCCAATTCTAAGCCTAACCATGTCAATCGAACGAAAACAACCATAAAAACCCTAGAATTTCCTTTACCGATTTCTCCTTACCTTGCTCGAGAGGGAGCGAATCCTTTGGAGGGATTGGAGCACGGGAGGAGGGCTTCCTTTTGAGCCAAGGATCGCCAGCTATGGCGGCCAGAGGAGGGACTTCCGGCGAGAAAACCGATCCGGCAGTCGGAGCTTTCGGGGTTGTTTTCTCCTTCACCGCGGCGCTAGGGAGGCTGCCACCGGTCTAGAACGGAAGCTGGGTTGGAGACCGATCAATTGGGACCGGTGCGGCCGGACGGCGAACGGCGGCCGGGAAGTTTTCCGGGTGTAGAGAGAGAAAAACCGGGTGCGGGAGAGAAGATAGAGAATCGGGAGGAAGAGAGATTTTGGGCTTGGCCCAACCAGTTCCAACCCACATATACCCATTCCAAAATTCAACACCCCCAAAATAATACCTCAATAAAAATTACCTTTTACTAGCAAAAATTACCATTTTTACCGTCGTCACATTTTCTTCCTTCGAATAATTCTTTCGAAATATTCGTCCCTCAACACACCTCTAGGGACTTTAGGACTATAAACTCAATGACGAAGACGGTAAAATTCTTATTACCACAACGCTAGTAATTAAGGTAAAATTTAAGAGTCGGGGCGTGACATGTGTGGAGTGTCCAGAGGACGTCTGGGAGCTTGGCTGCCCACAACCCTTTGGCCTCTTCTAGGCGTTTCTTCAAGTTTTGTTTGATGAACCCATTTCCACCATTGTTTCGAGCTAAATGCGAGTTCCACACGAGGCCCCTCCTTCTAGCGCCAATTGTTTCTACCTGTCCCGGGATTACTAGTCGGGATGATGGGATCACGAGTCGGGATGATCTGTCCCGAGGTCACGAGTCAGGAGGTGAATTCTTGAATCTGAGTCTTGCACCTACACATGTAGCAATGCGTCAGGAGTCGGGACTGGGGTGGCCCAGTCTTCGACTCTCCGATGCTTAAGTTAGCGTTGAGTTACTACTTGTAGAGTACAGGAATTTGGAAGGAGTTTTATGGACTTACTTCTTTCGGGAGTTTGTGTCTGTTTTATAGGCCTATGTTAGGCGCTTTCGGCCTCAGTCCTCGATGTGGGACTGTTTGTGGTCCTCTGCGGCACCTCCCCTTTGGGGGGTGTTTTGCCGCCGGAGGGTGGATCTGGCAGGTGGATTGCTGCTGGACGTTCGCTCTTTGGATACCCGTGAAGGGCTCGCCGGTGCTGTCTTGCCCGGAATGATCTCCGGCAACCGGGTAATTGTGCCATATACTCGGCTTGGCCAAGTACTTTTGGCTATGTACTAACAGCCACCCCCACAAATCACTTTGTTCACCCCACATTCTTTTCACACCCCACGTATATATTTTTAATTGTAAGTCTACTTTGTTCACCCATTTACAATACCTAAAATGCCCTTTTTCCAATTCTGTTTTTTCACCCTACATATATTTTTTCAATTTCATATTTGCTTTATTCACCCTAGCTACATTCCATCTCTTCTCACCCACAATATCTTTCAATTTCAGTCGATCACTCCGTCAACTATCCAATGTCACACTAATAGGTCCATCCGTTAAGTGGACATCCAATCGTGCTGTCAACTTTCATCCAGCTATATTGCATCCATTAAAATGATTCAAACTTATTTGATTCAATTTATTTTGATTCCTTTCTTCTATATAAGCTATATAATATATATACATTCATGTGTTTTTGGTGGCTTAGGAAAAATATGCTGCTGCCAAAGCTATAAAGCTGGCAGCAGCCAGGTCTTCCTCATCCATAGCAAGGCCTTCATTAGTTGGAGCAAGACCAGTCCAAAGCGCAGCTGCCCCCTACTTTAAGGCCAACCCAAAGCACAGTTGTCCCAACTTCAAGGCCAGCACAAAGTGCAGCTGCCCCAAATTCAAGGCCAAGGCAAAGTGCATTTGTAACTTCAACAAGAGCATCTCTGAGGATCAGAAATAGGTAAGTTAAAGGAGATGAGTTGTCAAGACCCACCCCGAATTTCACCCTGAAACCCGAGGTAAGTCCTGCGGGGACCACCTCCAAGGAAAATATACCGAAGGACTCGGCAAACCTCCCTTGAAAATGGACAACCCTAACCCGGAAAAATATATAGAACACCCTCTTAACCAAAATATTAATCTTCACTTTAAACCAAATAACTGAATAAAATAATACACAATTATTTTTCCGAAAGTTTTCAGAGCTACTATATGAAAGACAACGGAAGCTAAAGAAAATCCTAGTGGGTTAAACAAATAACCTACTGGCGAACAGTAGTGGAAATGTGGGTGACTATGCCTCGACGCCTCCTTCTAGACCCCACCCGAACTCTGCAGACTGGGCAATTAAAAACGAAGGAAAAGCCCAGGGGAAAATATTTAATCACGTCAGGGTGAGTGGACAAAATAATCTCGACAAGCAATAATATTTCCCCAAGAAACACTTTCAAGGACACGACTAGTTCTGGCTAGTCTCCAAATCTTAAACAAATACAGCCTCTCAAGCTAAAATTATATATTTATATCAGTATGTATTCACACCCGTCTACTCCATGTATGCTATCTATGAATAAGCTTAAAAGTAGATAGTCATACCAGGCTACTACGCTCGCGTCTAACGCGCACGTCACCCCATAGTGGCATTTTTCCTCAGTATGAGGGAAACAACCGAGTGGTATTTATACGTGCTTACTCCTTGTACGAATTCTATGAATGAATCTAAACACATAGAATGAACTCGGAAAGTAGAAAGTCGTACAGGGCTGCGACGCTGGCGTCTAACGCTCACGTCACCTCATAATGGCATTTTTCCTCATTATGAGGGGAATCACGTATTGCTAGCTAGTGTTCTCTCATATACATACTATACTCATAAACGTTAAATAAAATGAGTATAAACACCGAAATTCTCAATTCAGGATAAATTCCAACAAAAGAAATTATTCAACAATAAAAATTATTTAAAAACAAGGTCCACTCACAACTTAGGCCTAAGCCTGACGTCGGTCGGAGGTCTCCTCTGCTCGAGCCTCCTCGCGTCCTGTTCCAAAACATAAATAATTCCTCAAATAAAATCCCAACGTTCAAAGAAAATAGACATAATTAAATATGAGCTTCCCGCGCTCAACCATGCCTATCGTCCTAAATCTTAACTTTACTGCCAACCACAAATCTCCAAAAATACCGACATCCTCAAAAACACCTTCCAACGTCCTAATCATCAAAAATAATCCAATGGCCGGATTTTAACTTATTAATCCGCCAAAAATACCAAACTTAACAAATTCCAAAACCTATCCAAAACTCCTCCAAAAATTCTAAAACTCATTCCATTAAACTCCTCATAATATTCTCCACCAAAAACATTTTCTCGGCGGCGGCCGGCGACCAGCTCCGGCGACCTCCGATGCTCACCAAAATTGGACAGCACCTTCCTCTCAACTTCCTCTACAACATTCCTAACTACCACCAACTCCAATTCTAAGCCTAACCATGTCAATCGAACACAAACACACAATAAAGCCCTAGAATTTCAAATACCGATTTCTCCTTACCTAGCTCAAGATGGAGGGAGCCCTTTGGAGGGATTGAAGCACGGGAGGAGGGCTTCCTTTTGAGCCAAGGCTCGCCGGATATGGCGGCCGGAGGAAGGAGTTCCGGCGACAAATAGCTTTCGGCAGTCGGGGCTTTCGGCGTTGATTCCTCCTTCACGGCGGCGCTAGGGAGGCTGCCACCGGTCTAGAACTGTACCTGGGTTGGAGACCGATCGTTTGGGATTGGTGCGGCAGTCTGGGGTGGCCGGACGGCGGCGGACCGGCGATCGGAAGTTTTCCGGACGGAGGGAGAGGGAGAGAGAATCGGGAGGGAGGAGAGAGAAAAGGAGAGGGGGAAACTGATTTGGGCCAAAGTCCACCCGGTCCAACAACACATATACCCAAACGAAAATTCAACACCCCAAAATAATACCCCAATAAAAATTACCTTTTACTAGCTAAAGTTTACCATTTTTACCGTCGTCACATTTTCTTCCTTCGAATAATTCTTTCGAAATATTCGTCCCTCAACACACCTCTAGGGACTTTAGGACTATAAATTCAATGACGAAGACGGTAAAATTCTTATTACCACAGTGCTAGTAATTAAGGTAAAATTTAAGAGTCGGGGTGTGACATGAGTAGTCGTAAACTCTAGCATAGGCATAATATTATAGGTGTCCTATTTTTGTGCAACTAAGTGCAATGTAATTTAGTTGCGAGCTCTACTCTTTTGGTAGGATGATAGAGCTAAACAGTTTATGAGGGATGTAATGGCTTACTTGGTCATTTTTGTTAAGCTACAGTATTTCTCGCTACTATGAACGAGACATTGTTACAGTTCTAAATTAATGAATTTCTACCTATTGTTGTTGGTTGCTGTTACGGTTGATCTTATGGATTTGGGATGTGTTGGTTGTTGTTATGGTTGATGGATTGATGACTTTGGTTATGGTTGTTGTTATTCTGCACATTTTGGTATATTTTTTCGTATTATGTTTTCCAGGTTTTAATATAGTGGTTGCTGTTATTTTGTAGATCAGTATTTGGGGTATTTGATTGGTTTGATGGTTTTGAGTTTTGGGGGGGGGGGAATGGTGATGGTTGCAGGGGTATATATGACAGTTAAAAAATTCATGGTCTGACTAGATAAATGATTTGGCAATTTTTAACGGCCATGTCAGCGTTGTAACAGAGAACTAACAGAATGACTACTTGGATAAAAAATTATGACTTTAAAGATCTTTCAGATTAAAATTAAACTTCAAGGACTAAACAAATGTCGACTTCAAACCATATGGATTAAATAAATGTCGACTTCAAACCACAATGACTATACAGTATTTAAGCCTTTACAAAATGCTTCTGTTTTAATGGAAAAAATGAATCCTTCCCTTCCTAGGAATGAGCTGAACATTAAATGGACCCCGACATCTAATGGAAGAATCAAAATAAACTTCGATGACTCAGTGCGGGGTAATTCTGCTACAGGAGGGTTCATACTAAGAACAGAAAATGGTAACTCTATTACCGCAACTTCTTTTCACTCTGGTACTACCACTGTCCCTATTGCAAAAGCTATGGCCCTACTTAACAGTCTCATTTGTGCCAAGAGTCGTGGTATCACCAAGATAGAAGTGGAATGCGACTCGAAGCTAGTGATCGACGCTGTGAATGGAGTTTCTACACCACCATGGAGACTGCTCAAGTTAATCCAAGACATCAAGTCCTTGAGTTCCTCCTTTGAGTTTGTGTGCTTTAAACATGTGTTGAGGGAAGCAAATTTTGTTGCCAATGCCTTGGCCAATCTAGGTCATAGACTTAGCAATCTATGTTTTTGGGAGGAGAATATTCTGACAGAAGTATCCTCTGCTTTGGCTTTTGACGTTGTAAACCTTGGGTGCACTAGAGGCGCCTCAATTTAATTGAGTTCAGTTTTCTTATCAAAAAAAAAAAAAATTAGTTCCATCAATTTCCCCCAATTCATACTGTATTCTTAACCAAATATTGCGCTGAGGTTATTCTTAACCAATTGAAATTTGTTTAGTCCCTGTGGTTTGAAGTTGACATATGTTCAGTCACTGTGATTTTATTATAATCTGAATAGTCTTTAAAGTTACGATTTTTCTTCCAAATGGTCATTCTGTCAATTTTCTCCGTTAAACTGCTCACGTGGCCGTTAAAATTAAATTGAAACCACAAGGACTAAACAAATGTCAATTTCACACTACAGGAAATATCGTCTTAGCCGACTGAAAAAAATAATTTCGTCGGCTAAGTTCGTCTTCGTCGATGGAAACAAAATTGTCGTATAAGACCCAATAACCGTCGTCTAAGATCGATTTAGGCGACGGAAAATGACTGTCGAGGATGTCCGTCGACTGAGATATTCCAATCCAACGAAACAGAATTCGTCGTCTAAGTTCTGTCGACTTAGTAAATCCTAGGCAACGAATATTTTCCGTTGGCAATTTTTCGTCGGTGATAAGACGTATTTGCACACGCATCAATTAACCCTGTCAACAAATCAATCGTAGTATAAAGCAAGCAGGGATCGTTCTAAACCGGGGATCCAACTACAGGGTAGATCCATCTAATCTAATGTAAATGTCGAAATAAGCATAAAGGGTTTAAGGTTTTATAATTTCGGAACAACATTAATAATAAATCCTAAATTACTTCTATACATATATACATGTGATCAACCAACAATCATGCAAACTCAACCAAACAACCATGTAAGAATAAAGAAGACAATCTCTAATCTCATTTAAGTCTACACCGTGAGCAAATATACAACCTAAATTTGATATGCACATAAGTTCCTACGTGGTTCCTATGACATAGACCAACTTAGAATTAGACTACGGGTTTCATTCAACATCGCGACACAACAAGCTCGGCTACGTGCTCTACTTATAGGTCACACACATAAACTAATCATGCAATTACGTATCACATAAAGAATCGATGTGTTTAAGCACAAGTCCAAATCAAACATAGGTAGAAAATCGATGAAAAACAAAGACAATGCAACTTATCAACTACGTGTATCAAAGTCGAACTTTGGATGATTAACACATGCAATATCAACTACTTGTATCAACTTCACATGATAATGTAATATAGCACCGAAAATCTTAAAGTATTTAGACATTAAACTCACGGCATAATACCTAAAATCATTGATTAAAAATTGAAAACTTTAATTCAAAACATGGTTCAAAAGTACTTCTATCTCATAGACAAGAATCGAAGTATACTTAAGCAAAAACTTAAAACAAACATAAACGAAAACAAACACATAGCAATCCGAAAATAGAAGATGGAATTCACTCTCAAAATATCCCTACGTGTTCTATTCTTCGAGTGAGCGGAGTCCTAGGCTACGTGCTTTGGACAAATGCTGAAGGTGGGATCGAATTGTGGTATTTGGAGGTTGATGGAGTTTCGGCAAAGGCTTTGGTGTTATTTGCACGGGTTGATGATCCCAAGTTCGACTTTGATACACGTAGTTGATAAGTTGCATTGTCTTTGTTTTTCATCGATTTTCTACCTATGTTTGATTTGGACTTGTGCTTAAACACATCGATTCTTTATGTGATACGTAATTGCATGATTAGTTTATGTGTGTGACCTATAAGTAGAGCACGTAGCCGAGCTTGTTGTGTCGCGATGTTGAATGAAACCCGTAGTCTAATTCTAAGTTGGTCTATGTCATAGGAACCACGTAGGAACTTATGTGCATATCAAATTTAGGTTGTATATTTGCTCACGGTGTAGACTTAAATGAGATTAGAGATTGTCTTCTTTATTCTTACATGGTTGTTTGGTTGAGTTTGCATGATTGTTGGTTGATCACATGTATATATGTATAGAAGTAATTTAGGATTTATTATTAATGTTGTTCCGAAATTATAAAACCTTAAACCCTTTATGCTTATTTCGACATTTACATTAGATTAGATGGATCTACCCTGTAGTTGGATCCCCGGTTTAGAACGATCCCTGCTTGCTTTATACTACGATTGATTTGTTGACAGGGTTAATTGATGCGTGTGCAAATACGTCTTATCAAATGGCGCCGTTGCCGGGGATCCTTCGGGATCCTCGATCTTTTTAATTGTCAAAATTTGCATTGTATATATGTCTATATGTTTATATTTGTAAAGTTAAACCATAAATTTGTATATGATGTAACTGTGTTTTATTTTTGTCTTTCTACTTTAATACTTGTATGAATAATGTTGTAGGTTGTACTACACAGGAATAGGTAGAATCCCTTTTGTTAATTCTAGCCTTAACCCTTCTTGTTTACCCTCGGGTTTGCATGAGGTTGTGGGCGGCTTTTATTAACACTTGGAGTCATGTTTGGTTCATAAGTTTGTTGCTAGCTGAGTACATTGGTACGCTCCTTCTATTACTCTGGTGCATGGGACCAAAATTGGATCTCAAGAGCCTTGAGGACATACATCTCGGTGATGGAGTTCTCATTGCTCACTAAACGAGTCCTACCATGTTCACTATCTCTGGATTGAGCTATTGACATTTAGAAACAACGCTTCAAGCTTGTGATCGAAACATCAATATCCAGGCCGCACGTCCACCGTGTCTTACCATCTAGAATCATTATTTATTTAAGTGTTTTAGTAGCGACTCGAAAATAAGCTTGTATGAATTTGTAATCTTAAAAGATTGGTGTCATGTATGATTTTTGTATTTAATTTATTTCGAAATTTTTCTCTAGATTTTCGAATTTGTTTTGTTTTCCTTTGCTTAATCTAGTTTATTGCTTGTGATTTCGTTTTATACTCATGCACACTAACTTGATCTTGGCCGATTGGTTTTTCAGGTACTAGACGTGCATGCAACCACGACTCACTCGTTCGTCATCACAAGGAGCTCTTGTTCCATTAAATCCCGAGATTGACTGTGCTTATAAAAACCAAAGAAAGAAGCAAAAAGAAGCATCAAGTAGCACGGTTGGACCTTTGGAATTTGAAGAGCAAGACCCTCCTTCTCCATTTCGGATCCATTCCGAATCTTCATCTTCATCCGATTCCGAAATTGATTGTGAGGAAGACAAGGCCGACATCGACATGACCGACTCACCACTCAAATCTGCTTTCGTTCCCACAGCCCCGGAATCACCTTCATGCATCGCTTTCACTGTGCCTAATGAAGCCAACTTCTCCATACCAGTTCAGTTACTTGGGCAATTGCCTAAGTACTCGGGATCACCAATGGAGGACCCTAATGTTCACCTTAGAGAGTCTCTCGATATCTGCAGATTGCAATCCATCAATCATCTTACTCCAGAAGGCCTAAAACTGCTTTTATTTCCTTTTACTCTTAAAGATGATGCTAAGCGTTGGTTGTATTCTTTGCCTGCAGGAATCATCACCAATTGGAATGAGATGACCTCGAAGTTCTTAAAACAATTCTTCCCTGCGCAACTCACGAAGAAGCTAAGGAGGGAGATTCAGAACTTCACTCAAAAGGATGGTGACACTCTCTATGAGGCATGGGAAGAGTTTCAGGAACTTCAGAGGAAGTGCCCTCATCATGGAATTTCTTTGGACGAGTTAGTTCAAGCTTTTTATGAGGGACTTGACAACACCAACAAGGGTATGGTGGACTCTGCATGTGGATGCACATTTATGAACAAGACCGGACGGCAAGCATATAACTTGATTGAGGACTTGGCGGATAACAATCGTCAATTCAGCACCAAGAATTCAAGGAAGTCGGCAGGAGGCCGTGGTGGTGTCTATGACATTGAAGCTCGGAATCAAATGATCACGTTGGATAGGAAGCTTGATGTCTTGGTCAAGGCTTTCAATGGTTCGAACCTTGGCAACCAAGCTTGTGGAATTTGCTCACTTTCGGATCACTCTACAGATTCATGTCCGAATAGTGCTTTGAGTGAGGAGGAGTTGAACTTTATGGGACAACAGAAGCAACGTTATGACCCATATTCGAACACTTACAATCCTGGAATTAGAGATCATCCGAATTTTCGGTGGAGTAACAACAATGCTCAACCGGCCAATATGCAAGGTCAAGGACCTCGTCCTTCAGTGACAGGTCAACAGACTAATGCTAAAGAGATCACGGAGCTCAAGAAGCAGATGGGACAGGTTATCGATTTCATGGGTAAAATCCATGAAAGTGGTAAGTTGCCGAGCCAAACCTTGCCAAACCCGAATGCCGGACAATTCAAGATCGTTACAACTAGGAGTGGTCGAATTTTTGAGGAGCCTTTGTTGAAGAAGTCGGAGCCTTCTAAGGAAGGTGAGGCCGAGAATGTCTGTTTACAAGATGACGAAGATATTGAAGAGGTCTATGCCGAGAAGCAGCCGGACAAAGAGGCCGTGCCTCAGTCCGAGAGAAAGAATGACCATGCGGCAGTTCCTGCCGACAAGAAGAATGTGCAAGAGGCCGTGCCTCTTGCAGTCCCTGCTGATCCGAAATCCACTCAAGCCGTGCTTGAGAAAGGTAAGTCTTCTAGCTCTAGTGGTTTAGTTTCTACTAATGTCCATGCTCGTGCCCCTTTCCCCAACAGGTTTGCTAAATCAAAGCACGATGAAGCTGATCATGCAATGATTGAGTTATTCAAGAAGGTGGAAGTAAACATGCCATTGCTTGAGTGCATTCAACAAAATCCAAAGTATGCGAAATTCTTGAAAGAGTTGTGCACCAACAAGAGGCTACCACGAGAGAAGGATGTAGCGGTAATGAATGAAACCATCTCTGCGGTTTTTCAAAGGAAACTACCACCTAAGCTCAAGGATCCAGGGAGTTTTTCGATTCCATGCACCATTGGTACTCATAGTTTTGATAAAATCATGTTAGATCTAGGTGCTTCGATTAATGTTATGCCTTCTTATCTTTATGCGGATTTAGGTCTAGGTGAGTTGAAAAAGGATAACATTATCATTAGATTGGCTGACCGCTCCAACAAGATCCCTCTAGGATATGTTGAGGATGTTTTAGTGCAGGTTGCAAGTTTAACATTTCCTGCAGATTTCTATGTCATTGACATGGAACCGGCGGATGCAGATGACAAAGAAATTCCCATTCTGTTGGGAAGACCATTCATGAGAACCGCCAGGACCAAAATTGATGTCTACTCAGGGGAACTAACTTTTGAAATAGATGGAGACATCATTAGTTACAATATTTTTGATGCAATGAGGTATCCTCTTCCTGAACTTTTTCGAGATTCTTTTTCTATTGATGTTGTGGATGCTCTTGCAGATGAATATGTGGAGACAATAGCTCAAGACACCTTGGCACTCACCTTGGCAAAAGGAATCGGATTTGATGCCATGGGGAACAAAATTGCAGTTTCTGCCGAGGCCGTGTCTCCGCCCTTATTTGCAACCGTGCAGTCACTTGAGGTGGCTGCCGAGGTATGCTACTCCTCCCCTAGTCCAATTCTCTTTCCATCTAACAAGTTTCTTCCTTCCATTGTCCAAGCTCCAAAATTAGATCTCAAGGTTCTTCCGGAACATTTGAAGTATGTGTATTTGGGAGAGAATGAAACATTGCCGGTTATCATATCATCATCACTAGAGAAGGAGCAAGAGGAGAGATTGATCGAAGTTTTGAAAAGACACAAGACGGCCATAGGGTGGACCTTAGCCGACATCAAGGGAATTAGCCCTACAATGTGTGTTCACCGAATTTTGCTTAAAGATGGAGCAAAGCCGACCAAGGAGGGTCAACGACGTCTTCATCCACCTATGATGCAAGTTGTGAAGGATGAGGTGACAAAGTTGCTCGATTGTGGAGTCATCTACCCAATTTCGGATTCAAGATGGATTTCACCGGTTCAAGTTGTGCCAAAAAAGAGTGGAATCACGGTGGTGAAGAATGATGAAAACGAGCTTGTGCCGCAAAGGACCGTAACCGGCCACCGAGTGTGTATCGATTATCGGAGGCTCAATGCAACAACAAGGAAGGATCACATGCCATTACCATTCATTGATCAAATGCTTGAGAGGTTAGCCGGCCATTCCTTCTATTGTTTTCTTGACGGTTATAGTGGTTACAATCAAATAAGTGTTGCGGAAGAGGATCAAGAGAAGACAACGTTCACATGTCCCTTTGGCACTTTTGCCTACCGCCGCATGCCTTTTGGCTTATGCAATGCTCCAGGTACGTTTCAAAGATGCATGTACCACATATTTTCTGAATTCATAGGTTCTAAGATTGAAGTCTTTATGGATGATTTTTCTGTTTATGGTGAAGATTTCGATACATGCTTAGAAAATGTAGAATTTGTGCTTAGGAGATGTGAGGAAACTAATCTTGTGCTTAATTGGGAAAAATGTCACTTCATGGTTAATCAGGGTATAGTGCTCGGTCATATTGTTAGTAATAGGGGTATTGAAGTTGATAAATCTAAGATAGATATTGTGCGTCACTTACCCATCCCCACAAGTGTGAGGGATGTTCGAAGCTTTCTTGGACATGCAGGTTTTTATCGTCGATTTATCAAAGATTTCTCCAAGATAGCTCGACCTTTGAGTTCCTTGTTGCAAAAGGATGTGCCCTTCCACTTTGATGCCGAATGCAAGGAAGCTTTTGAGCGGTTGAAGACCATGTTGACATTGGCACCAATCATGGCGCCACCGGATTGGTCCTTGCCCTTCGAGTTGATGTGTGACGCCTCAGACTATGCCGTGGGGGCTGTGCTCGGACAGAGAAGAGACAAGAAGCCGTATGCCATTTATTATGCCTCTCGGACGCTCAATGATGCGCAACAAAACTACACCACCACCGAGAAAGAACTTCTTGCCGTGATCTTTGCTTTGGATAAGTTTCGTTCTTACTTACTTCAATCTAAAGTTATTGTTTATACTGACCATGCGGCTTTGAAGTATTTGTTGACAAAGAAGGATGCCAAGCCGAGATTGATTAGGTGGATATTGCTTCTCCAAGAGTTCGATTTGGAAATCAAGGACAAAAAGGGATCGGACAATGTTGTTGCCGACCACCTTAGCCGATTGGTGCGTGACTCGGATCCCGTGGCCATCCAAGAATGCTTCCCGGACGAGCAACTCTTCAAGGTAAGCAAGGTAAGTGAGGTAAGTGAGCCTTGGTATGCCGATATTGTGAATTATCTTGTTACAAAGCAATTTCCGAATTCTATGTCCTATCATGCTAGAAATAGACTTAAGGCATTAGCTAGACATTATGTGTGGGATGAACCTTATTTATGGAAACATTGTGTTGATCAAGTTATTAGGAGGTGTGTCCCGGAGAATGAGCATAGGTCTATTCTTAGTTTTTGCCATGATCAAATTTGTGGAGGCCACTTTGGTTCTCGTAGGACTGCTTTAAAAGTTTTAGAATGTGGATTCTTTTGGCCTACTATTTTTCGAGATGCTTATATGTATTGTGCTTCATGTGATAGATGTCAAAGGACAGGGAATTTAGGACCTAGGGATGAGATGCCTATGCAACCTATTATACATGTTGAAATATTTGATTGTTGGGGTATTGATTTCATGGGGCCTTTTCCGAATTCTCAGGGAAATTTATACATTCTCGTATGTGTGGATTATGTTTCTAAATGGGTGGAAGCAAAAGCCACCCGGACTAATGATTCTCGAGTTGTTGCAGATTTCCTACGCTCTAATATTTTCTCCAGGTTTGGAATGCCGAAATTTGTTATAAGTGATGGAGGTTCCTACTTTTGCAATCGGACAATTGAAGCTCTAATGAAGAAGTATGGAATCAAGCATAAGGTGGCTACACCTTATCACCCCCAGACAAGTGGGCAAGTGGAGCTTAGTAACCGAGAGATCAAGCGGATATTGGAAAAGAGTGTGAAGCCATCACGCAAGGATTGGAGCCAACGACTTGATGATGCACTATGGGCATATCGGACTGCATTCAAAAATCCCTTGGGGATGTCACCGTTTCGTATGGTGTACGGCAAAGCTTGCCACTTGCCTGTGGAGTTGGAACATCGAGCTTGGTGGGCGGTTCAGACTTTTAATATGGATATTGATGAGGCCGGATTACACAGGAAATTGCAGTTGTGTGAACTTGAAGAAATCAGGAATGAAGCCTATGATTCTGCCGTGATCTACAAAGAGAAAACCAAGGCGTTCCATGACAGGATGATTCGAAAGAAAGACTTTGTTATTGGCCAGAAAGTTCTCTTATTTAATTCTAGACTTAGGTTGTTTCCAGGCAAGCTACGTTCTAGGTGGATAGGACCTTTTGTTATCACTAATGTCTTTCCTTCTGGTGCAGTCATGATTAGAAGCATGGTCAAAGGAGCTGAATTTCAGGTTAATGGTCATCGATTAAAGCCTTACATGGAGAACATGGTGAACCACACGGTGGAGGAAGTCTCTCTCCTAGATGCTACGGCATGAGCAAGAGGAGATGATAGTCTAGGCTAAAGGACTATAAACACTTAAGCGCTGCATGGGAGGCAACCCATAGAAGGAGCCATCAACGAGAGTTTGCAAATTTCTTTATCCCTCCTCTTTTCTCTTCGAATTGCTCTTAGTTTTCTTACATTGAGGACAATGTTGATTTTTAAGTGTGGGGTGGATGTCATTACTCGTTGATTTGCTATGCTTTGATATGATTTGAGTTGTTTTTAATTTTTAGGATTAAAATTGAATTTTTTGTTTATGTTTTCCGATTTTTTTTTAGATGAACTTTGTTTCTTTATTTTGTGTTGTTATTTTACTTTGTTGAGTCTTAGGTGCCTTCTAACGTGTCTAGGATGAATATACGATCTTTGATTGATTAGTTATTGAGATGAGCATGATTTCGAATATTTGAGCTTATATGTTATTTGATGGTTAATAGATATGTTGAAATTGTACGAACTTGTAGTAGATGAGGATCATTGAAACTTAGGTACAGAATGAGCATGTTCCTTACTTGTTTGATTTCATATAACCTTTGTGAGATTTTCGAGCCATATATATGTGCCTTTTCTTTGGAGAGTTTACTCTATCTATTCTTTGATATATATGACCTCATTATACACTACTTGATCGATTTATATGCCATAGATTTAATGAACTAGAGATTGCTAGAACTTACTTATGAAACTTTCAAAACTTTTATCATAACTTGCTTTGATTTTGAATAGGATTGTGGATCTTTCTTACGACGATCACCACTTTATCTAAATAGCCATATATCCCTATTTTGAGCCCTGTTTGGGACCCCTTAGTCTAAACCCCCTAGAGCCTACGTTATGCTTTTCTTGTTCACCTAAATTATCCCTTGCCTAGTATAGAATTCCTCTACCTTGTCTCGAGCTTGGCAGAGCTATCTTTGATTGGTGATTTGAGGTGATGATTCAATACAAGTGTGGGGTTGTTCTAAGAAGTTTGTTGCCGATATACAAAAGGAAAAGGAAAAAAAAAAAAATTGCTCTCGAATATATAAAAAAAAAAAAAGAAGAAGAAATAAGCATGATCCGAGAGAAGTAAAAAAAAAAAAAAAAAAAAAGTTTCGAATTGAGAAGAAGTGTCTCGGCCTAGATGAAGTTTTTATGAATTTGGAGTTGTGATTTGTTTGTTGAAGGCTCAATATGTTATACTTTAGCCTTTGTTCGTTTTCACAATGTTTAAAGTGAAGGATGGGTCCAACATGATGATATTTGACCCTTGATGGTGTATGGTGACATAAGGTGGATGTTCTTGCTCTGCTAAGTCTTGAGGATGACCTTTGTGATTCCTTTACTTTGAAAATTCTTCCACGCCGAGCCTAGCCAACCTATTTTCTAAAAGATCCGCATGATTCTTAAGATAAGTAAACTTTGATCTGTGGAGTCTGTTTCATGAGTAAGCTTATGGTTGTGGTTCATTTGTGCATATGATTGGTATCTTTCATGAGGTTTTTGAATTCATTATGTTCTTTTTAACTCTTGTGTGTGAAAAGCTTTTAAGCATATGCCATGTTCTTGAGAGAAAAAAAGTCGGAGTGCATATCCTTTGTGAGTTGAATTTGAACTTGTTTGGAACATGTCGAGCTTAATTTCACCTTTGTTTCTGCCATGCCTTACTTGTTATATCGAAATCTCATGTTTATTAACCATTGAATTCACCTTTCAATTTCGATACTTGTGCTATTCTCGATGCTATGATTTTGAAGGCCTCTGAGACAATTTCGTTGAAGGCATTAGATTGAGTCATTGTAGTATTTTCGATATTAGTTGTGTTGTTTTTGTTTTAGTGGTTTGCTAAGGGACTAGCAAAGGTTAAGTGTGGGGTTGTCATTTGATAAGACGTATTTGCACACGCATCAATTAACCCTGTCAACAAATCAATCGTAGTATAAAGCAAGCAGGGATCGTTCTAAACCGGGGATCCAACTACAGGGTAGATCCATCTAATCTAATGTAAATGTCGAAATAAGCATAAAGGGTTTAAGGTTTTATAATTTCGGAACAACATTAATAATAAATCCTAAATTACTTCTATACATATATACATGTGATCAACCAACAATCATGCAAACTCAACCAAACAACCATGTAAGAATAAAGAAGACAATCTCTAATCTCATTTAAGTCTACACCGTGAGCAAATATACAACCTAAATTTGATATGCACATAAGTTCCTACGTGGTTCCTATGACATAGACCAACTTAGAATTAGACTACGGGTTTCATTTAACATCGCGACACAACAAGCTCGGCTACGTGCTCTACTTATAGGTCACACACATAAACTAATCATGCAATTACGTATCACATAAAGAATCGATGTGTTTAAGCACTAGTCCAAATCAAACATAGGTAGAAAATCGGTGAAAAACAAAGACAATGCAACTTATCAACTACGTGTATCAAAGTCGAACTTTGGATGATTAACACATGCAATATCAACTACTTGTATCAACTACACATGATAATGTAATATAGCACCGAAAATCTTAAAGTATTTAGACATTAAACTCACAGCATAATACCTAAAATCATTGATTAAAAATTGAAAACTTTAATTCAAAACATGGTTCAAAAGTACTTCTATCTCATAGACAAGAATCGAAGTATACTTAAGCAAAAACTTAAAACAAACATAAACGAAAACAAACACATAGCAATCCGAAAATAGAAGATGGAATTCACTCTCAAAATATCCCTACGTGTTCTATTCTTCGAGTGAGCGGAGTCCTAGGCTACTTGCTTTGGACAAATGCTGAAGGTGGGATCGGATTGTGGTGTTTGGAGATTGATGGAGTTTCGGCAAAGGCTTTGGTGTTATTTGCACGGGTTGATGATCCCCTTCTGTCCTTGAAGTCGTGCTTTATATAGAGGAAAAACCCTAGAGAAGTCGGCCACAAAGCCTAAACCAAGTTGGTTTAGGATTCCTAGTTCTTCTCAATTTCGGCAGAATGACCTCCGTCTGAAGATTACGTCATAACTTCCTCTATAAAATAGATATTGAGATGATTCCAAGTGATTTGGAAACTAGACTCCCGTAGCTTTCTATCCATATATGGCACGTTTTCTGATTCATTGTGAGCTGTCCTGGAGAGTCCGTTGAAGTTGGCAGACGTGCACAGGAATTCTCCCGATTTGATCCGGATTCTGCTGAATTTAAATCTTCTTCTCCATATTGGACTTGGTTTGGGCCTCTCCTTCATGGACTCGGCTTCGAGGAAAGATGGAATCCTGATTAAGACATGAATCCTGAGTAAACAAGGATTTCAAATACTTAGCACAATTTTAACACCAAATTCTTCAATTCCGAAATTACTATGTGTTTTAACACTCAAACCTACATATTTCTACTTTAAGCAATTATTCTACACTAAACACAAATATAAAGCTAAATCAACTAAATAAGAGTTAACAAAGGGAAAATAAAGGGTATAAACATATTAAGAACGTCACACTTTGTGCTCCTATCAGTCGGCTTAGTAAATCTTAGGCGACAGAAATTGATTGTCGACACCCTCCATCGACTAAGATCTTCCTAGGTGACGACATGTTTCCGTCGGTAAGGATAGTCTTGTGCAACGAACAATTTTCCGTCGGCTTAGTGAGTCCTGAGCGACGAACCCTGTGCCGTCGGTTAAGTCATTCGTGGGTGACGAATATGTCTTTCTTAGCCGACGCCTTGTTCCATCGACTAAGAAATGGCATTATTGCCTGACACAACGCAGAACAAATATATTTCTTTGCCGACGCCTTTTGTCTTAGGAGACGGAATATTCCGTCGGCTAAGTAAACACATCATTTATACAACTTCTGCCCAGAAGAGAACATAGATAGGCCATTGTTAAATCTAGTTTTGGATTCCAGAAGAGAACGAATAAATATAGTTTTGGAAGCTTTTCTTCATGAATTTGATCGATCTTCAAGAGCTGCTTCTCTCCTAATTGGTATGTAACTACATTAATTCATCTACTTTCTTCATTTAGGCATATTTTCTGGTGACTTTGCCGGTCCAATATTGATGGAATGTTGCTTACTTGTGAGGATAATATAATTACTGGATTGCTTGATGCATGCATGATATATGTAACTTTGATAGTGTATATACATGTTGAAATTAAGGGTGAAATTTTTACAGTGTGCATATATATATCTAGCTTTTGTGTGTATAATATGTTTGTACGTATAATATTATGTTTGTATATATATATATATAAATATATATATATATATATATATATATATATATATATAACTATAATCGAAAAGTTTGTGTAATATATATATATATAGGGCCCTTCCGCTAAGGGATCCCTTATTTTGGTTTATATCAGGGATGGGGGATTACACAAACTTTTCGATTATATTTTTGAATCTCCACCGTTCAATTTGTTAGTCCTTATATATAGATCAATTCTGCAAATTTTCAGCCAATTTGGTGATCATTAAGTTGTCAAACAAGATTAAATCAATGAACGAACCAAATCTGCCAAACATGAACCGTTCATGCTTATAATTATAAATCGTAGTTTTGAATACCTTAACGATTACCAAAATTTCTGAAAATTTACAGAAGTGATCTACTCATATAGAACTACATATTGAACAGTGGAGATGTGATTTTGTGATCGAAAAGTTGGTGTAATCCCCCATCCCTCATATATGTCAAAAAAAGGGATCCCTTAGTGGAAGGGTCCTCTATATATATCTATATATATATATATATATATATATATATTAGCTTTTGTATGTATGATTAATAATTATGTGAATACTATGTTTATCAAATTTTCGTTTTCATGCAAATCATTTGTGTATTCATTTGCATGTGTATGATAAAAAAATAAAATGATGAATCATGTAATTAAGAATTATAATATTCTTATACATTCATCAATATATTGTTTCCCTTAAAAGTCTCGTTCGAGAACCATTATGTTACGATTGTGTCTAACAAAATGGTTTTTGAATTGTCCCATATTTGGACAGTTTGGGAGCATATGACATTGAGATTCCGTTTGTTGTTGGTGTGTTTCGTTTCCGGTTGTGGGTATATATATTTCGACAGGATCTTCCTTTATTGTTCCTTGAGTGCATACTAGGTATAGATATTCGTGCACTTGGGGAACTGTAAGGAGATGCTGCCGAAATTTTCTCACATATGTGAATTCGAAACGCCCCAACAACAAACGAAATCACAATGTCATGTGCTCTCAAACGGGATTAGGGTCCTAACAGGAGGTATAAGGTGAAGATTAAGCGATATGAACAACGTACATATCATAATCTCTTAGTCGATGGATAGAGATCGGGGTTTAGTTTGCTCTTCAGTTCCTTCTCGGTTTGATTCTCTATAATTTTCTGTATTACTTGATACAACACATCCCTTCCTTGATTTTCTTCCAGTTTGATACTTGGATGTTTCTTTACTCTGGAATGCTTCTAGTTTTTGTTATGCTCATATATGTTCAAATGTAGAAAATTATTGGAGGTCAGTAATTTTCCTTACCAGAACAACCAAAGTTTCTGGATGATTGTTATTACTTAGATACCTTTCAAGCATCCTCTAATGACATAATTGGGTAGTAAACTCTCAAGTATGGAAAATTATTGGGGGTCAGTAATTTTCCTGAACAGAGCAACCAAAGTTTACTGACCCCCAATAACCACCCTGTAACAAAAAAAAAACTGAAACTGACAACAAAAGATAACTGAAACTGACAGAAAGATCAAAGGAATAGACCAACAAGCATCATCTAATGACATAATGGGGTAGTAAACTCTCAAGTATGGAAAATTATTGGGGGTCAGTAATTTTCCTAAACAGAGCAACCAAAGTTTACTGACCCCTAATAACCACCCTGTAACAAAAAAAAACTGAAACTGACAACCAAAGATAATTGAAACTGATAGAAAGATCAAAAGAATAGACCAAAATAAAAGAACAAGTTCTGGCACTGAAATTCAAGATAATTGATATGTTCTTGCAATACTACATATTTTCACATTTTTCAAGATCCTACATCTAAAGTGGCACTAATCTTTTTTCTATATTGATGTCCATGAACTTTAGCAGCATCTTCTTCCTTATTTCATTACCACCATCTTCTGTTATATTGATGTCCATGAACTTTAGCAGCATCTTCCTCCTTATTTCATTACCACCATCTTCTGTCAGTTTTTTCCCATGACATAGGCTCTCTATAAAGTGGAGCAAAAATGGTCCACATGACCTGTAATGTATTAAGAAACAGTGTTGCTAAATTTTTGACCCCAATAAAACAGACAAGTAATTTTTGACCCCAATAAAACAGTTTAAAGGAAGTTTAAAGGTACTGACGATGTTTTCTTTTGCTGGGGGCAGGATAAGACATCAATCAGCTGGTATCTTGCTTGATAAACGTTTTGGTCCAGCATCCATCTTCTTGTTCTTTTCTCTTCAGCACTCATCATCGAGTAACAGTCAACCTCTATTCCTTGGTTGTTCTGCTCGCCATAGTTTTCCCTCCATTCCTCAGGGTCCAAGTCTTGGCTGAGAGGGTATATGGTGGAATCATATACGCATTTGACGAAGACCATAATGTTCTTCACCTGTTGGTTCCAACACACAAGTAAATTACAACTCAAACAAACTAAGAGAACAAGCAACAAACAAAACCTAGGAGAAGTTTACTGCCCCCCAGTAAACTTCTTACCCTAATAAATCAGTTACAACTCACCACTCCCATTGCATTCTAAAAGTGGATGTTGGTGTCGGTAGAGTAATCTTTCCTTGGCGGTAGCATTGAGTTGAGGTGATAGAAGCATCAATCTTTGTTGTTAATCACGACCAAGGTATAGTGGTGGCTGACCCCGTGATGTACCGGAATGAAAACCAGGTCCTTACTGAAGATGGGCCACAGAGGATTAATAATGGAAAGCTCTATATCCAATTCATTACATTTGAATTCCCCCTGTTTTCCTCCTCAGGCTAGGAACTCCTTCAATTTTTGTTCATGTACCACCACCGCGCGCTGTATTTATAAAAGCAAGTAGTAAGATTGTGTTAACTGAAAAAAGTAACGGAGGAGACCGTGGTGCAGCGGCACGCTGCTATTTCAGGTTAGAGTACTTACCGTTGCCTCTATTTCTAGGAATCTGACCGAGACCTTCTTCTTTTCCACTTCCTCTTTCAACATTTGGAGGTACACCCTGATTGTCTGCATGTACAACATAAGTCACAAATTACAACAAAGAATACATCTTAGGTTACTCAAACATCAACTTTATTAGGGTTAGTAAGACCAGTAATTTTTTCTCACATTAGATGTAATCTCTCCTTCTTGAATTATTCTCTTCAAGTCGTCTTTGGTAATGTCAATGATACCATCACAACACTCCCAATACCGGAAACTTTGCAGAGACAAATAAGTCATAAGCAAGTCAAACCAGGGAACTAATTGTAATATTATATATAAACTAGGGAAGAATAAACATACTCATCATTTTTGTCCATGTTCAAATCAAACCAGTTCTTATAGTGATTCGCCACCTTTTCATCCAAGAGCTTTCATGTATTAGTGTTGCAGTTCACTCCATCAATAACAATACCATTTTCGACTTTCTGCTTCTCCTTCTTTGTTCTTTTTGCTGGCTTTAACCCTTCAGGGGTGTCATACTCCCATTCTTCTTCTTTCCTCTTTTCTGCCCCACACTTGTATAGCTTGACGTTTCTTTCAATCGAATACGTCTCCACAGTTTGTTTTGTTTTCTTGACATATTTCTTGAGCCCTTGGTGCAAGAATTCTAATACCTTATGTGACCAGTTGTATTTGTCGATGCCTTCAAGGTCTTCACACTTGAGTATCAGTTTCCATTCAATGTGGTTCTCGCTTCTGCTGAAAAATAAAGCTGACATAAGGTACATTATAACCAAAGAGCTATCTTCCTTGGATCCCCTTTCTTCTTCTGAATCTTCCTTAGCTCTTCCATTAATGTGTCATTAATAACCTTTCTGGTGATCGTTCTTCTTGTTTGCTTTCCAAAGACAGCAGAATCTGCGCTTTTCTTCTTGCCCTTGTAGTATTTCTGTTCTATTGTGATATCCACATCCAAGCTTTCTTTGGTTATTCCAAAAATTGAATGCACATCATGCTCCGTAATTTCAATCTCCCTGTTCCCAAATATGAAGTTTTTCTTGTCACTGTTGTAGTGCCTCATTAGGATCTCAAAATCAGATTCAAGCTTCTTCACTTGATCCTCATCAATCTTGCCCAATCTGAATGCTTCAATTATTCCCCGAAAACAAGTGTTGTTTATCAACTCCCATGATTCTTCTGGGATGCTCTCTTTGTATCTATACATTAACATATAAAATGATGTCAGTGAGCACTTTTGCTGCACGTGTTTGATCTTGGTCAAGTCACCTTCTCCTCCTTTTTCCTTCTTCTTTCTTCCCTTTTCTTCCTCCTCCTCCTCCCCTGAATCTATCGCCGCTTGTTTTCTTTTTCCGCCTATTGATCTTTTCTGAAAAACAAATTTTTCTATTTCCCCCTCTTCATCTTCAATGTAATCATCATCATCATCATCATCTTCTTCTTCTACCAGTACTACTTCTTCTTCTTCTTCTTCTTCAGCAGCAGCACCCTTCTGGACCTCTTTTATCTTTTTCTTCGACTTTATCTTTCAATAAAACTTCTGCTATATTTTGTTCTGTCTTCATAGAAGCTACAGATTCTTGAACTGAATCCTCTTCGGATTCAGAAGTCACAATTAAATCTTGAACCTCTTCTCATCCTGCATATAAGTAGTAAAAACTTGCATTTATAAACTACATATGCAAAAAATAAAGTTTACTGCCCCCCAGTAAACTTCTACTGGGGGTCAGTAAACTTGGAATACAATAACTACCTTTTAATTTCAGGGCCACAACACACAAGAGATACCCATTCTTACACTAATAAACAACTTTATTGCTCCCTAGTAAACACAGTGGAAGTTTACTGCCCCCCAGTAAACTTTTATTGGGGGTCAGTAAAGTGGCATTACAATATCTCCCTTTCATTTTCATGTCAGTTATACACAACAGATACCCATTCTTACCCTAATAAACAACTTTATTGCCCCCTAGTAAACCCAGTAGAAGTTTACTGCCCCCCAGTAAACTTCTACTGGGGGTCAGTAAACTTGAATTACAGTATCTCCCTTTCATTTTCATGCCAGTTATACACAACAGATACTCATTCTTACCCTAATAAACAGCTTTATTGCCCCCTAGTAAACCCAGTAGAAATTTACTGCCCCCCAGTAAATTTCTACTGTGGGTCAGTAAACAACAATACAATATCTCCCTTTCATTTTCATGTCAATTATACACAGTAAATCTTAGAAAAATCAACAAAAAGAACATTAATCTCAATCTGTAACAGTTATGAACAGAGAAACCCTAGAATTTTCATGTTTTCATATTCATGGCCTTTAATCGTTATAAATCAGAGAATCAAGCTTCAATATCATCAGAGAAGTCCAAAATAAGCCTAAATTCAATAAAATCCAAAATGTACCTGTTTTTATGGATTTTCCGAGCGAGATTGAGTGAGAGCGATTGAAGCAGAGATCGACACCGATATTCAACCAGAGAGTGACACCGAGCGTGAACGATTGAACGTGACAGCGACGCCGAGATTGAACCACAGATTGACTTCGATCGACTGAGATTGAGCCAGAGAGCGATTTCGATCGACTGAGATTTAACAAGAGAGCGACGTTGATAGATGGAATAACGGAGATCGTTTCAAACCCCCCTAAACCAGATATCGTGATCGAGATCGAGAGAGAGAGAGAGAGAGAGAGAGAGAGAGAGAGAGAGAGAGAGAGAGAGAGAGAGAGAGAGAGAGAGAGAGAGAGAGTTTGTTTGATCGTGGAGAGTGGGAGAGAGAGGAGAGAGAGGGTGTAATTAATGCGAAGGGTATAATTGTTATTTCGTGTTAAAACATTAGAATGGGCTAGCTACTCAATACTTTTTTCATTGAAATGGGCTTTAAAATCCTTGTTTTTGACTAAATGGTAATTTTCCCTAATAAGTATATATATATATATATATATATATATATATATATTTCCCGTTTATTATTCATAATTTTTTTATTATATATTTTTATTTCCTGTTTGTTTCTGCTAGATCCCGTAGACCTTGAAGAAACTCGTTCTGGATCTGTCTTCTTGCCTGCGAAAGGATACCGACCGGGACTTTCCGGTCTTTATCTCTCCGATGGTAAAGTTAGTTTATCGGTAGGGGAGTATTTAAATGTAAGGAGATGTTTTCTTACCATTTTGGTTGACTTCACCATTATACTTATAGCCCCGGGTCGTCTTGCACTTCAAACATTCTTCGATGTGGGACAAGTATGACTCCCGTGGAGTCGTCCTCCCTCCCGGGCGGGACCGTTACAACTGTTTCTGCTTCTTAGCATCACGGGCCGGGGGAGGTATTTGTCGACTACCGACTACAAGTCCCCCCAAGTTCCCGTTCAAGACACGTCTTGAGTGGGGACTTGAAGAAATGGTCCGTGATGCCGAATTGTTAACGGGTACCCGATCATAGTCCCCCCAAGTTCGTACTCAAGACATGTTTGAACGGGTTGCCGTTGGGATGGAAGGTAGCGAACCATTCCACGTTAGTTGTTGCTCGAGCGCGGGGTATGATCCCCGTGTGGGTTATCAGGCCACTATTCTCCGTGTGAAGGGAATTATACAGGCATGCCCAACTCCCGTGTTTCCGGAGTCGTACAAGGGGCTTACAGCTCTCAAGGCTTGGTTGTTTCAACCTTGTATTCAACCGGTGGTGCGCGCGGGGCGACCACAGCTCGCGTGTCAGTTATGTACGCGGCGCGAACTTTTCAGTCCGCGTGAAAGTGTTGCCTACGGAGTGAACGCAGCTCGCGTGTAAGTTAGGTACGTGGAGCGAACTCTTCGCCTCGCCCGGTTCGTGTTCGCCCGGAGGAATATTCGGGTCGTGCGTTGTGTTTTGGATGCGACGGCGTCCCTGGTGGCTTGATTGATGGGTCTGCGTAATCCCCGGGGGCTCGGTGACCAGGTAGTGTTGTTGTGCATTAATGGTATGTCCGCCAGGTGGCGCTGTGGGGGGCGTGAAGGGATGTGCATTTAATGCGAGGCGTGTCATGCCTGTCGTGTTGGAGAAGCTACTCGGTAGTGGGGCACGTGTCTAGATCCTACTGTGGGCGCGACTGGTTGGATTGCCTCGATGGGAGGGGGAAAAACGAGGCGTCCCTTCCCCAGCTTCGTACATAAGGAAACGCTGGCTTATCTCCATTCCCGTCTTGCCGTTGAAGCGTGGAGGAAAAAAAGGAAATTCGTACGCCTGGGGGAGTGCTGCTGCTCTGCTACAGTCGATCTTTCGATTGCGAGGTGCTATCCATTTGCTGCTCTTGTGTGTCGCCGACCTTCGCTATCTGGTTAGTTTCCCTTCTCTAGCGTGTAGTTGTGTGGCTGTGAGTATCTAGTAGGGTGTGGATTGGTAGATGTTTCTGGGTTTCTAGGTGTCGTCGGGTGGCTGAAACGGGTGGTGTCAAAACTTCCCGACGGTGGTACGCGGTGTAGGTATCTAATAGGGTTTTTTTATAGGGTTAAAATGGAGTCAAGGGCTTCCGATGCGAGCGTTTCTGATTCGTTTCGGCTGGCCCGTGCGGATGAGGACGAGAGGATGGAGGGGTATCTACGCCGGGAGACTAATAGGGATGCCGAGCGGGCGAAATCATATTCTGGAGTCTCCAGCTCGAGCACCGAGTACCCGGTGATGGAAGCGATCCCGATCCCTCGCGTCCTTCACCGTTTGGAGGACGGGAGGGTGTGTGATGAGCCCATATGCAGTTACACGCCTGAGGAGATCGAACAGTTGAGGGAGGAGTGGAACATTCCTCCCGAGATCCCTATGCATGGCTTGTACCCGGGAGAGCTTGCGTGCGCTCCGATAGATAAGTATGTAGCGGTGCATGACAACATGTTCAGGAATGGGTTCTCCGTACCGCTACCCCAATGTGTGCAGTACATACTGAGTATGCTGCAGCTCGCTCCCGGCCAGGTCCCGCCGAACCAGTGGCGTCAATTGCTGGGACTAGGTTGTCTGTATTTCCTTTCGAACTTGGGCTGGCCGACAATCAATGAATTTCGCGCGCTCTACAGGCTATCATACTCGAAGAAGGTGGGAAGCTCCGGGTGTGTAGGCTTTACCGCGCGGGACTATGAGTCAGTGATCACCGATCTCCCTTCTTCGATAAACAAGGAGTGGAGGGCGAAGGTAGTCCTGGTGGGGGGGCCCTGGCAAAGAAAGACGAGGCGGCACACGGTTCCCAACTACTTCCGGGCTATTGGGGATCAGAGCTACTCGTTGACAGCGATTGAGCGGGAGCGGATTGCCCGTATATTCGCTGCTTGGCCCCACGACGAGGATCGTAGCTCGTATCACTTGACGCGGTGGGCCGTTCTCGCATACTGTGAGATGGGTAGAGTGCCCGGTGGGTTCATCTTGATTTCCACTTTATATCTGAAGTCTTTAGTATGCCCAGTTTAATTAATGTCGTCCTTTGGTGTGCAGGAAAGCGTGTTCCGCGCCCGAATCATCCTCTTGACATGGAGAAGGATCAAGCCCTCTTGAAGAGGCTCCTGACCAAAGGGGATCTGGCGTCGCGCACTGAGGTGGACGTGGACACGCATACTGTACGGGTTTTGAATAAACAGAAGGTGCTGGATGTTCCCGAAGAAGTGTACGGGTCAACGGAGACTCCGCCGGTACCTCTTCCTGCAGGCTCGCAGATCACTTTGGGTGAAAAGAAAAGGCGCCATCATCACTCGAGGAGAATTCAAGGTGTCGAGGAGCCCCTGGTGACAGACACCGGCAGGGTCGTGTTCGGGAGTCATGTACCAAAGCCAAAGAAGCATAAGGCGGCTCCCGGGGCATCTACGTCGACTCCCACGCTGTCCATACTTGCCTCTGCGGTTCCAAAGATTTTGAAAACTCTGATCAGGCAGGTTCTTGATGAGTATGGTTATGCGGACGAGAAGTTCGTCAGGGCGATGGTTGGTGACCTGAAGGGGATTGATCTGGACCGGGTGAGATTCAAGGAGAGTTCTCCCTCCGAGTCCCGAAGGATAGCACTGGAGCACCTGATGAAGGTAAGCGTATGGGACGCTTGTGTTTTGTTGTGAATTGTGTTCGGGGACTGGTATTTGTAGGCTCATTTTTTTTTTTTTTTGCATGTACTTGTAGGCTTTGTTCGCGGTGTATTCCATTGACGCCAGCGAGGACACTGCTGTACTGAAAGAGCAGGTGGCGAAGCTCAGTGGACACGTAAGCTACCTTCAGACTGAGAAGGGGTCTCTCGAAAGGGAGAAACAAGTTTTGGTGGAAAGCAAAGCGGATCGGGTCCCGGAGCTCGAAGCCGAATTGCAGTCCTTGAGGGTGGAGGTGGAAAAATATCGCCCGCTGGAGGATAGGCTTCGTGAGAAAGAGGCCGAGATAGCGGAGTGGGAGAGCTTGGTTCCCGCGCGCTGTGAGCAAGCTGTTGCGGCGTTCAAGGAGTCGCAGGAGTTCAAAGGTCTGCTCCAGTCTGCTCGGGATGAGGCTATCATGGAGAAGTTCACAATGTGGAGTGCGCACGGGTACCTCGACAAACCCCGGATGCTCGCGGATCTGCTTGCTGCGCAGGAGAAGGGCGAAGCACAGGGCTCCCAGGCTATCCACCCGGAGGGTCCTGTCGAGGCCGATCCTGAATGTGCTGGGGCCGAGGTGCATGTGTCCGAGAGTGAGGGCGAAGAAGATACACCCGACTCGGTCGAGAATGACATGGTATAGGGTGTTGAGCTGAGCGTAACTGGACTAATTTTTTGATTTTGCTTTGGAATGGCTTTGTGCCGGCCCGTGGTCCGGTTGGTATACTTGTGATGTGTTTCAAGTGTCCATGTTGAATTCTCATTGTTATGCCTTTGAATTGTGTGTTGCCTCTTTGTTTTGCCCGTTGGAATCCGGTGTACCACACCCACAGTTTTACTCCAGTGTTACGAGTTTAACTGTACAAATGTTGTGAATTTAACTTCTTCATTTCTGTAAGTTGTTAACAAAACAAATGAAGGCATCTTCCCGGGTCGACTTAACCAGACCCGGTAGGCATGATTTACAATTCCTGATCTCGATTAAACGGGGTAGAATTTAAGGTGTTCGGTGTTCCACGGGTGCCCGGTGACGATGCTGTCCCTGTCTCTTAGAAAGAATGTTGCAGGGCCGACTTCCTCCATGATCTCGTAAGGGCCCTCCCAGGTCGGATCAAGGGCCATTGGTTGGGCCATCACCCGCTTCATCACCCAATCTCCGAGACCCAAGGTGCGCGGTCTGACCTTGGAGTCGTAATGCCGGGTGACGCGCTGCTTGTAAACTTGGTTGTGTATGTCGGCCCTGTCCCTTCTCTCCTTAATGAGATCCATGTTTAACTGTAGCCCCTCTATGTTAGTTTGTTCGTCGTATACCTCGACTCTTCCAGTCGGTATCGTCACTTCGATGGGAATGACAGCCTCCGTGCCGAAAGCCAAGCTGAAGGGTGTCTCTCCCGTTGATGCCGTAGCAGTAGTTCGGATGGCCCACAGAACCTCCGGGAGGGTTTCGACCCACAAGCCTTTAGCGGCGTCTAACTTCTTCTTCAGCAGTTTCTTGATGATCTTGTTGACCGCCTCCACTTGCCCATTGGTCTTTGGGTGTGCTACCGATGCGAACACCATCCGGGTTCCCATGTCCTTGGTGAACTCAATGAGCCTTGGGTTGTTGAACTGCGTGCCGTTGTCGGTTATGATAGTCTCCGGGACACCGAATCTGCAGTAGACATTTTTCATGAGGAACCCCATCACGCTGTCGGTGGTTATCCGACGAAGCGGTTCTGCTTCAACCCATTTTGTGTAGTAATCCACCGCTATGATGGCATACTTGTACTGTCCGGGAGCGGTAGGAAACGGCCCGATCAAGTCCAGGCCCCACTGTGAGAAGGGCCACGGAGACAGCAGGATTGAGAGTGCAATGGGCGGGGAATGGACCTCGTTAGCGTGTTGGTGGCATTTATGGCATCTTGCTGCTACTTGGTCCGCCATCTTCCCCATATTGGGCCAAAAATACCCCGTTCTGAGTGCCTTGAACGACAGGGATCTCGATCCGGAATGATTGCCACAAACGCCCTCGTGGATGTCCCGGAGGATCGTCTCACCGTTTTGTACCGATACACATTTTAAGTTGGGAAAGCAGTACCCCCTGCGGTACAGTGTATCGTTGATGAGCGTGTATCTGGCGCATCTTGATTGCAACTTCCTTGCCTGTTGCAGATTCTCCGGGCGGACAACCTCTTTGAGGAACTCAATGATTGGGTCCATCCACGTCGGTTCTACGGGACCGGTAGTGATGGCGAAGATTTCCGAGATCGTCTTGTCGATACTCGGCCGGTTCAGGATCTCCACCATTTCTTCGTGCCTTTGCTGACGGGTTCCGGTGGCAAGCCGGGCCAAAGCATCGGCATGGCTGTTTTCCTCCCTAGGGATTTGGGCCATAGTTGCCGACTCGAATTCGCACATGAGAGCCTTTGCGAGTGCCCGATAAGAATTGAGGTGCGGCTCTTTAACTTCAAATGTCCCGTCTACTTGGTTCACCACAAGCTGCGAGTCGCTGAACACCTCGACTCTTTTGACCCCAATCCCTAATGCCAGTTGTAGTCCCCCGATCAATGCCTCGTATTCGGCTGTATTATTGGACGCAGGGAAATTAAACTTCTGGGCGTGGGTGTATGCGAACCCGTCCGGGCTAACCAAGATGATTCCCGCTCCGCTCTTTTCTTTAGTGACGGAGCCATCTAGGAACAACTTCCAACACGGCTGGACTTCATGGGGAGCCCCCGTGTCCTCTTGCTCTGCCGCTGAGCACTCCACGACTCTCTTCATGGGGGTCAATTCGGAGATAAAATCCACCGTCGCTTGCCCCTTGATGGCTACTCTCGGCATGTAGTGGATGTCGAACTCTCCCAGTTCTATCGCCCATTTGGCCAGTCTCCCGCTGGTCTCTGGCTTCTGGAGGACTTGCCTGAGAGGGTAGTTGGTGAACAGGGTGATGGAATGAGCTTGGAAGTAATGCCGCAGCTTCCGGGCGGTCACGATGAGTGCTAGGGCCAACTTTTCTAAGTCCGGGTATCTGCTTTCAGCCAGTGTGTAGCCCTTGCCTACATAATACACCGGGAGCTCCACGGTGTCATCTTTTCTGATCAGAGCCGAGCTTACTGCCGTATTAGATGCTGCAAGATAAAGATATAGCATCTCCCCGGGAGTTGGTTTGGAAAGCTTTGGCACGGATGCCAAATATTCCTTGATATTCCTAAAAGCCTCGTCTTGCTCCGGCCCCCAATTGATCAGCTTGCAATGCTGGCTCTTGAGGAGTTTGAAAAATGGTGCACACTTGTCCGTGAGTCTGGAGACAAATCTAGCGAGAGCTGCGATCTTACCCGTTAGGGACTACACATCGCTTCGGACTTTCGGGACCACCATATCCATGATGGCTTGGACCTTCTCCGGGTTCGCTTCAATCCCCTGCCGGCTAATCACGTGGCCCAAGAACTTCCCTTTGACGACCCCGAACACGCATTTTTCCGGGTTCAGCCTCATACCGTACGCGAGTATAATATCGAAAGTTGTTTGCAGGTCGCTAACGTGCTTGACCGCAGTGAGACTCTTCACTAGCATGTCGTCCACATACACTTCCATGGTGATCCCCAGCTGCTTAGCGAACATCTTGTTCATCAGGCGCTGGTAGGTCGCTCCTGCGTTCTTTAGTCCGAACGGCATCCTTTTGTAGTAGTAGACTCCTTTGTCGGTCGTGAAGGCAGTATGTTCCTCGTCCGCGGGATCCATCATGATTTGGTTGTAGCCCGCATAAGCGTCCATAAAGCTCAGCATTTCGAACCCGGAGGTGGAATCGACAAGCTGGTCGATTCGAGGCAACGGGAAGCTATCTTTGGGGCACGCCCTATTAAGACTGGTGTAGTCCACGCACATCCTCCATTGCCCTACCGCCTTCTTAGGGACCATGACCACGTTGGCCAACCATTGCGGGTATTTCGCTTCCTTGATAAACTGGATATCCAGCAGCCTCTGTACCTCTCCCTTGATGACGTCATACTTGGCCACATCGAACGACCTCCGCTTCTGCCGTACGGGGGGTACGCCTTTACAGACTCCCAACTTGTGCGTGACTATATCACTCGAGATACCGGGCCCGTCAACGTACGACCAGGCAAATGCTTTGCTGTTTGCCTTCAGAAAACGTACGAGTTCCTCCCGCACGGTGACAGGTAAACCGGTCCCAATCTTCGTGGTTCGGGCTGGGAACTGGTCCGAGATGCAAATGAGCTCTGTTTCCTCAACCGACCCTGGTCTCTCGGATTCAGTTCCTTCCGTTGCAGCATTAATTCTGGGATCCTCGTAAACATCCGATATGAGTCTATTCGTACTTCCGGAGGTTAACACCTCTGCTCTTTTCCTGCCAGTATCCCGGTCGATAGCGTAGCATCCTCGTGCAGCCACCTGATCGCCACGGATGGTAACGATACCCGTGGGGGATGGTAGTTTCATCATCAGCATGTGACCGGCGATGAACGCCTTGATTTTCCACAAGGCCGGTCTCCCAAGTATCCCGTTGTATGACGAGTTACAGTCGACTATGATGAAGTCTACCGTTGATCGCAGTGTGCTCCCCTCTGAACCTCCGAGGAGCATAGGTATGTAGTCAGATCCGAGAGGTTGCACCACGTCTCCGGAGAAGCTTATTAACGGTTCATTATCCTGTGTGAGCTTGCTGCTCCCCCTCTTTAGTGCCTGCCAAGCATCTCTGAACAGCACATTCACGGACGCCCCGGTGTCGATCAGAATTTTCTTACAGAGATAATGATCCAACTGTGTAGTGATCAGGAAAGGATCCTCGTGAGGCAGCCTGGTCCCTTACTCCTCTTCTTTTTCGAACCTCATGGATTTCCATCTCAAGTTGACATTCTGAGCGCTACACCTCCTGAAGGCGTATACCTCCCGCCCATCTATGATCCCGGGGCATTGTTTCTTGGCCCTGTTACTTCTCTGGTCAATCGGCTCTCCCCGGCGGATCGTGTTGATCGTCCCATGCACGGATTCCGCAGGTGCTTGCCGTTGTCCTGACACGTACTGCTGAAGCTTTCCTACTTTTAGTTGGCTTTCGATCGTCTTTTTTAGCTCAACGCAGTTATTTATCGCGTGCGTCGCTTCCCCGTGGTATCCGCAGTACTTTCCGGTATCTTCCCGCGTTAATCGAGACGGTGGAAATTGCTGGTCCCGGGATCGTTTCCTTGTTCTCGTTCCATACTACCTCGGGGGTTGCTGTTAATGGGGTGAAGCGTTCCCTGGCTACAGGAATTGTTGCTCCAAGTCCGCTGTCCCGAGAGCTCCCTCTGCGTGGACCCCCCAATGGCTTGGTTTGCTTCCTGCCCCCGTCCTTGAACTTCTTGCTCGGGGTGCATGCTTGTCCCTCTGGGTCCCCTTGCCAGGTTCTTACTTCTTGGATCGATTGCCCTCGGGATTCGGTCCTCCTACCTTCCTTTCTTTTGTTCGCATGCCGATCCCCATACGTGTCGTGGTCTGCTTGGGCATGTCTGATCGCCATTTCCATCAGCTCATCATAGCCCCACGGGTTTTCAATCCGTACTGCGTATAAGAACTTCCCTGGCAATAGGGCCTGGACGAAGGCTTCCTCCGCCACCTTCTTGTCAAAACTCCTAACCTTGGCCGTGGCCCCCTGCGAACGATTTACAAAGGTCTTTAACCCCTCGGCGTGCCCTTGTTTTACCTTGAAGAGTTGGGTGGTATTCTGCCCGTCCGTACGCAGTATGAATCGGTTCACGAATCTGTCCGCGAGCTTCCTAAAGCAATCTATTGAGCCGGCCGGGAGCTCATAGAACCAGCTCAGCGCCTCACCCGATAGCGTCTCATGAAACATGTTGCAGCACGCGGCATCCGAATAACCCTTGGCGTTTGTATGGGATTTAAAACTGTCGAGGAAGAGATGCGGGTCCCCTTCCCCCCCGTAGCTCAACTTTAGAGGTTTTGCTGCGTGAGAACGTACGGTCTGTGTAATGGTCCGCGTGAACGGTCCCCTTCTTTCTTCGAATCCCACACCGGGCGGGTTGTGGGCCGCCCGTCTCTCTGCCTCGTCTACCCTCGTGGTCAGGTTCACCACACTGTCCCGCATTGCCATTAGGGCCGCCTCTATGCCTGTCGTTTCCAATCTTCCATCCTCGATAGGCGTTGGGGGCGGTGGTGGGCCCTCTCTCTCCATAACTTCTGGGAACAGGTTTGCCCCGACAACGACCGTCCTGCGGGCGATCATCGGCGGCGTCATCGGTGAACCTCCCCCTTCGCCTTGCGCCTCGCGGGATACGGCGGCAGCCCGCTCTATTGCCTCGTCTCTCTCCAGTCTTCTTGATAACGCGCCCATTATCGTCGTGTTATCTTTCTCCAGCTTTTTCTCCCGAGCGGTTGCTTCTAAGCGGTCCCGCGCTCTCTCTCTTTCCATACGTGCCACGTCCGCTCTTAACCTCCCTACCATGTCCTCCATTTCTTCTTGCGTGAGATCGCGCATCACACCGTCCGGGGTCCTTTGCAGATCGTTTGTCGCCAGTGCGCGCTCCAGTCTCTCATCCGTTCCTCCCGTCTTAGTATTGCTTCCTGGTGTCCCATCTCTACTGAGGCCACTGTGGTCTCCTGTCGTTATCCTGCTCCCGACTTCTGCTTCATTTGTCTCGATCATCATAACACTGGCTTTTCGTAAAGACTTCCCACAGACGGCGCCAATTGTTTCTGCTAGATCCCGTAGACCTTGAAGAAACTCGTTCTGGATCTGTCTTCTTGCCTGCGAAAGGATACCGACCGGGACTTTCCGGTCTTTATCTCTCCGATGGTAAAGTTAGTTTATCGGTAGGGGAGTATTTAAATGTAAGGAGATGTTTTCTTACCCTTTTGGTTGACTTCACCATTATACTTATAGCCCCGGGTCGTCTTGCACTTCAAACATTCTTCGATGTGGGACAAGTATGACTCCCGTGGAGTCGTCCTCCCTCCCGGGCGGGACCGTTACAACTGTTTCTGCTTCTTAGCATCACGGGCCGGGGGAGGTATTTGTTGACTACCGACTACACTGTTATTATAGTGTACAACATAAACAAGAGCTGGATCCAATTAGGGAGGGGGTCCCCTCTTTATATGAGAGACATTTTTTATTTTCTTGAGTTCGTGAGTCTACGTAGTCCTCTAGACAAAGTTATTCACATATGTCCGTGCAACAAATGTCTCAATCGGAAACCAGTAACATATGAAGACATGTATTCTCACTTGGCACTAAACGGTATTTGTCCTAGTTATACCACACGGACATGGCACGGCGAAAATCAAGTTCAACTGCCTACACTTGCAAAAATTCAAGCACAACATAATCAGCAGGCAGGATCTTCCAATGCTAGTTACAGGGACCCTGCTATGATGAACATCTTAAACGATGTCTTCCCGTTCGCCGCCTCAAGATATCAGGAAAATGTTGTTTATCACAACGCCCCTGACACCTTCCCTAATGTCTCCCACGTTGACTACAACAGTAATTATGATAAGTACAACAGGCTTCTACGGCAAGTACAAACCCCTTGTATCCTGGCAGTGAGCATACTGTGTTGGGTACCGTCATGAAGCAAATGAAGATCAAAAACAAGCGGGGAAAGACTAACGTATGTTTTGATGAGGATATTGCAGTTATGAAGGAAGTGCTTCCCAAAGGTAACAGTTGTCCGGAAAATTTCGACCAGGTAAAAAGCATGTTAGCTGACCTCGGTCTTGATCACCAAAAGATAGACGCTTGTGTCAAATACTGCATCTTGTATTACAAAGATTACAAGGATGAAGTTGAGTGCCCACACTGCTACGAGCCAAGGTATAAAGCTTTCACTTCATCTAAACAGAAAAACCCGCCTATTCCTAGGAAGGTTCTTCGTTACTTCCCGTTGGGTCCTCGTCTACAGCGTCTGTACATGTCTTCACATACAGCCAAGCATATAAGATGGCACCAGGGAGAGGAGAGGATAGATCCGGATAATCTCACACACCCCGTAGACGGTGAGGCTTGGAAGCACTTTGACCGTTCTTTTCCCGAATTTGCTGGAGATTGTCGAAATGTCAGACTCAGACTTGCAACAGACGGATTCAATCCTACTGGAAACATGAATTTGTCTTATAGCATTTGGCCTGTGATAGTATTTCCGTACAATCTACCTCCCAACATGTGTATGAGGAAGGAGTACGATTTTCTTACGCTTATGGTTCTAGGGTTGTATTCTCCAGGAAAGTGCTTGTATGTGTACATGAGACAATTAATTGACAAGCTGCAGGAGTTATGGGAAAATGGACTCCCTACTTTTGACAGGCATGGTCAAACTTCATTCATGATGAAAGCAGCTGTTATTTGGAACATCAGTGATTTTCCAGCTTACAGGATGTTGTCTAGCCAACAAACTAAGGGGTACAAGGCTTGCCCGGCATGCTTAGATGACATCAATTCTAGTCGCCACGCCAAAAAAATTTGTTTTTTGGGATCTCGTAGATGGTTTGACGAGCATCACGAGTGGCGGTGGGATGCTGAGGCATTTGATGGGACTGAGGAGCATAATCTGAAACCCCCAGGGAGGTCTGGTGAGTGGATTTTGGAGAGGCTTACCGAGCACTGGTTCAGATATTTGAGCACCAGTAAAGAAGGCACTGACTTAAATCCTCCCACGCCTGATGAGTTTAAATATTGGACGCACAAAAGTGTATTCTTTGAATTGCCTTACTGGTCGACGTTGAAAATCAGATACAACTTGGACGTCATGCACATAGAGAAGAATATTTGTGACAGCGTATTGGGAACAATTCTGAATCTCAAAGATAAGAACAAGGACACCCCCAAAGCCCGTGTTGATCTTAAGAAAATGGGTATACGCCCTAAGCTATGGCTAGTAGAGAACGAAAAAACAAAAAAAGTCATAATGCCTCAAGCAGGCTACACAATCCATCCTCAGAAGTATCCTCATAGGTATGCAGGGAATATTGCTCGATGTGTTAAGACGGGGGAAAATAAGATTACTGGGTTGAAGACTCATGACTGTCATGTTTTGCTGCAACGTCTTCTTCCCATGGTCATTAGACCGTATTTGCAGAGTGATGTGGTTGACACATTAGTGGCTTTGTCAAAGTTCTTTCAGAGGATATGCGCTAAAGAGCTTAAAAAGTCTGATGTTTGGTCATTGCAAGAAGACATTGTGTACATCATGTGCAAGCTGGAGAGGACCTTGATGATCCGGCTATGGGTGAGGGTTGGAAAGTGGTGCAGCTACATTGGGAGGGGATGATGAGAGTGGGCCCAGTGAACCAAGAACTGATCAATCGAATGAACCATATCAAGATGAATCTCCATATGTAGTCCCCGATACTGAGGATATTCGTGTCAACAACCAACACGTTCCGGCTATCATAGGTTACATTCCAATTACACCATCTGAAGTGAACTCGCTACAATGCAACCCCAATCATGATGACGACGGCTTCATAGATGACGAATACATAGAGAATGATGAGTATTCTGACCAAATTGAGGAGGATGAAGATTCGGATGACTCAGATTATGATGAGTACAATTAATATAACCATTATTGTGGATTTCGATCGATGTAATCTACTTGTATTAATTTGGCATAACTTCGGATATGTATTTTTAAATTTGTAACCACGTACGTACGTACGTCCAACTATTAATTATTCATGCAAATTTCCATTTTTCTACATATATGTGTAATTTTTTAAATGCATATGTATGCTTTTTTAAGTACGAATACTTACGTGGAGTTACAGTTGGGTTTAGTTTGAAAAGTTACATGAAAATGCTTGGATGTAAATATAATAAAATGTCCAAAATTTTTAAAAATATACTTAGTCGACGGAACTTAAAGAATTTGTCGCCTTAGTACTTATAAGGCGACGGAAAGTGGACTTTCCGTCGCTTAGGATCCCCGAAATATTAGGCGGGTAAATAAAATTTTATGTTTGTCACGCCCCGACTCTTAAATTTTTACCTTATTTACTAGCATAGAATTAATAAGAGTTTTACCGTCTTCGTCAATGAGTTTATAGTGTAATTGGTCCCTAGAGGGGGTTTTGGGAACAACTATTACGGTGGAATTATTCGTAGGAGAAAAAATGCGACGACGGTAAATATGGTAAATTTTAGCTGGTAAAAGGTAAGTTTTATTGGGGTATTATTTTGTGATGTTAATTTTGGAGTTGGGTTTATTAGTATTGGACAGGTTTGGGGAGGCCCAAACCATTTCTCTCCTCTCTTTCTTCTCTCTCTTCCTCCCGCTCCCGCTCCTGAGTTCCCTCTCCCTGCCGGATTTTCTTCTCGGTCGTCCGCCGTCGTCCGGCCAGCGTTCGCCGCCGCACTGGTCCCAAACGGTCGGCCTCCGACACAGCTTCCATCCTAGACCAGTGAGAGACTCCCTACCGCCGCTGTGAGAGAGATATTCGGCCCGAAAGGTCCGACTGTCCAAAGCCTCTCGTCGCCGGAACTTCCTCCTCCGGCCGCCATAGCCGGAGCTGCTAGGCTCAAAAGGAAGCCCTCCTCCCGTATGTGCTTTTCTCCAAAGGATTCGCTCCCCCTTGAACTAGGTAAGGAGAAATCGGTGATTGAAATTCTAGGGCTTTTTGTGATGTTTTTGTTCGATTGGCATGGTTAGGCTTAGAATTGGAGTTTGTGCTAGTTAGGAAAGTTGTAGAGGAGGTTGAGAGGAAGATGCTGTCAAAATTTGGTTGCTATTGGAGGTCGCCGGAGTCGGCCGCCGGCCGCCGCTGTTAGGGGAATTTTTATGGTTTTAGATGTGGAATATTAAGGGGAGGTTAATGATGTGAATTTTGGAATTTTTGGAGAAGTTTTGGATAGGTTTGGAAATTGTTAAAGTTTGGTAATTTTGAAGGATTAATAGAGTAGAATCCGGCCATTAGTTTGATGTTGTTTAGACTGTGGAAGGTTGCGTTAAGGCTGCCGTTATTTTTCCGGTGAGGTTGGATAATTTTGAGTTAAGAATAGCGAAGTTAGGCAAGGATGAGCGTGGTTAAGGCTCACACTTATTTTTGCCTATTTTGATTAAATATTGGATTTTTAAGTTGGGAAATTAATTATATATTTGGAGAAGGACGTGAGGAGGCTCGAGCAGAAGAGGCCTCAGACCGACATCAGGCTTAGGCCTAAGTTGTGAGTGGACTTTTGTTTTAAATATTATGGCAGTAAAAAGATTTATTGATGAATATTTTCTTTTGTTGGAGAATAACCGAAATTGAGAATTTCGGTGATTATATATTTATATATGGATGTTTATGAAGATAGTATGTATATAAATAAATGCTAGCTAGCTATACGTGCTTTTCCGCCATAATGAAGTAAAATACCATTATGGTGTGACGTGAGCGTTAGACGCAATCGTAGTAGCCCTATATGAATATAATAATGATTCATATAGGGAGTATGCACGTATATAAATACACCCGTCTTTTCCGCATAATGAGGTAAAATTCCATTATGGCATGACGTGAGCGTTAGACGCAAGCGTAGTAGCCTTGTATGAATTTCTATTTTCTTATATTTCTTCATAAGAAATCATACAAGGAGTATGACGAGTGTAAATACATACATATATATATTTTAGCCTGAGAGGCTGTATCTTAGCAAGTTTTGGAGACTAGCCGGAGCTAGTCATATACTTGCCAGTTTTTGAAGTGTCGCATGCATCTTAAGTTCTATGGAAATTTAAATTGGGAAAGCATAAACATTTTAATTAAATTCATTTTTGTCCACTCACTCTAACGTTTTCAAATGTTTTCCCCTGGGCCCTTCGTTTTTAAAATGCCCAATCTGTAGAGTACGGGTCGGTACTAGTAGGAGGAGTCGAGGCATAGTCACCCACCTTTAAGCCACTTTTCACCAGTAGGTTACCTGCTTAACCTACTAGGGTAGTTTCCTGCTTCCGTTGATTTTAGTATCTCTGAATACTCTTGGGATTATTGTATAATATTTTAATGGAGTGTGCTAAGATTTATGTTATATTATTTGGATTATTTTTATGGGTAATTCATGGATTCTCCGGATTAGGGTTGTCCATTTTCAAGGGAGGTTTGCTTAGTTCTTCGGTAAAGTTTCCTTGGAAGTGGACCCCGCAAGACTTACCTCGGGTTTCAGGGTGAAATTCGGGGTGGGTCTTGACAATGTTACTTAGGCGACGGAAATTGAATAAGTCGTCGGCTTGGTTGAACCAAGGCGACAAAAAGTGTCTTTTCCGTCGCCTAGGTTCCCGAAATATTAGGCAGGTGAATTTTGCGCCTTTTTTCCCCAGAAATTTCATATTACTTAGGCGACGGAACTTATTCGTCGGCTAAGATAAAATCGATACTAACTGCCTCGCGCAATCCACAATCCCTAAATTCACACCCACAATTCCCAAATCCCACCAAAGCTGCACCACTGCCACGTGCCACCAGAGCTTGCGCCACCAAACCCCATCCATGCATCGGCAACCGATTCAAGTGCGTGCATCCACTCACCTCCTCCACTCATCGCCACCGCATCCACCCGACGCTCTGATCTCGCTGCTCTCACCGTCGCTCCTTTTTCAAGTTCGTATTCTCTCTCTTCTCATATTGATCTTGCTTGTTACTTCTAAATCGTATCTGAATTCGTTTGTGGTTAAATCTCATACATTAGGATTACGAATATAAGAGGAGTGAACAAAGTGTAGGTAGGTTGATGTATTTGGAATTATGGTTGATGTTTTTGAAGGCAAAAATGGCTAGCTAGGAGTTTTTTTTTAAGCTGCCTACTGGCTCTTATGCTTTAGAAGTAGTGCTTGAACATGTGAAGGAGAAATGCAAGAGTTTCTGTGGGTTGAATGTGTGTGATAACGATATAGGGAAGAAGGCGGCATTGGCTATCATCAAGTTTGTGCCGAAGATTAAGTACTTGTGGTTGAGGAGGGCGAGAATTGGTGGGCAGGGTCTTATTACTTTATTGCAAGGCTGCAAGGATCTTGAACTTTTGGATATTAGGGAGTGTTGTGGTTTCGATGAGGAGGATGAGGAAATAGCTAAGCTTGCTGCTAGTATTCCTAAGTTTATGTGTGAAGGTTCTAGCGTTGGACAGGGAGGAGGAGGGCACAGGGTCTTGTATGGATACCGTTTTGGAGGGCGACGATTGTTGTATGTTGGAGGAGGATGAAGAGTATTGAATGTTCAACGAGGAGAACAAGTTGTGATGACATTAGAGCCTTTAGAGGACAGAGCATGAGTTTAGGGTCCTATTATTGTTATGTTTACCAACTGAATTTGTTAATTATCCAAATACACTTCACATCAGACTTGCCTCAGTCCTCAGAGTTTTTTTTTTTAATTATCCAAAAAAAATAATACCAATATCACATTATATCTTCTGCTTAAGTGGCTCACAGCTTTTGTTAATGTTTTCTGTATCCCCAATGCATCAAGTCTAAAAAAAAAAAAAAGTGAAGAAAGACAAGTGGTTTGATCAACCTGTATGCTTTTCTATGGACTATTTTTCATAATATTTCTCTATTACTCACTCATTTACTAACAACTGTGTGTTATTCATGTGTAAGATATGGTGATCATGGGGAAGAGGAAGGACCGAGCCACTAAGGCCAGTGCTTTGATAGAATCAATATGGCAGAGCGTCGGCTCAGCTAGCAGTAGCAGCTGTTTACGCCTAAATTAATATTTTACTAGACAGTAAATGTCTATGTGAATATTAATTAAATTCTTGGTCCATGTCATACCGGCGAGCCCAAGTTTTCTAAGTTTACAAGTAATGGCTGCCAGTGAGACCACGCTAGTTGAATTGCAAAGACTTCGTGCGAAACACATAGCTCGCCCGCGGAATAGACCACGCGAGCTAACTTACAGAGTTCGCACGCGAAATGACTTCGCGCGTAGGCGAGGCGCATTAGTACTTCGCGTAAAAGTCCTAGGCGAGGCGGAATATATCAAGGCGAGCTGGTTCGCGTAGGAGACTTCGCGAGGAAGCAACAGGCGGAGTCCGCGTGTACCACATTAATCGTTGAAGACTTTTACAAGTCTTTGATATGCTTCGGGCCAATCCCTATGGCCCTTTTAATATAAAAAGCCCTTTTAAAGCCCGCGAGCTAGAAAGGCCCAGGAGATGGAGACAAGCTTTTTGACCCCGCGGGATGAGGATATTCCTAATTCCAGTTCGCATAGGAGTCTATAATTGAGCGGCAGTGTCCTATGTGAAGTGTGCGAACTGGACATGTGTCACAGGATGGTTGGTTCGCGTGGACGGAACAGTGCCCTTGTGCTATTAGGGTTTCAGAGTCCGACTTGAATTCTAAGCTATCTTTCTTCTGCCGCAAGTCGAACCACTATATAAAGGGCTCGAAGGCTTACAATCAAAACTCTCTCAAACACACACAAAAAATACAAAAAATCTCAAACTCTCTCAACCACTATATAAACCCCCTTCGTTTGATCAAAAGTCAAGCCCCCGCTACAATCACTCTTTCCTCGTCCGCGAGGTGGCACGCCCGCAACACTCCCCCTTTCTTTGTTTGCTATTTACCTCTGCTCCACGCGCTGAGGATCGTGGCCAAAACATTGGCACGCCCAGTGGGACAGGGAGTACAAGCGAAACATCATAGGGAAACCGGAAGAAGCACCGTACCGAAAGCCTCAGCTTTCCTGCCTCAAACACAAATCACTATGGTATAAGCCCCATAACAGCGCGGCTTGCCGATCCCTCACACTCGGACAAGTCCTTGCTCAGTTTGGTGATCCAGACTTCAGTGAGATCGCCATGGCAGGTTCTCAGCCGGTTCAAGATACAGGCTTTGCTCTGTTTATGGAGCAAGTCTTACAGATGTTCACGGAGCTTATGGGCCAGATCCAGGGTTTGACAAACCAGAGCTCCGCCACTCAACAAAGCATCACCGACCTTGCTGGGAAGGTTGACGGCCTTGTTGAACAAGCCAAAAGGGACAAGATCCTTTGGGAAGCAGACCAGCACAACCTTGCCATACTCACTGAAGACTTCAACCAGTTTGCCGGCGAAGTAAGGGAAGACAAGGGCTTGGTCAACGGTTCCCTCCAACGGATCCATAAGGACCTAAATCAGAACACGGAGACCGTGAAGTAGAACGCGGAGACCGTGAAGCAACATGCAGATCTCCTGTCACTCACTCGCGTGACAGTAGATGAACAGACTCGCCGCTTGGACGACCATGATGCCAAGATGCATGACCAGCAGAATGCTTCCTTCTTTGGAGGTAAGAACAGTCTGGAGAAGCTAGACGAATTCAAGGACAAACAGGACCGGCTGAACCTACGGGTCCTTGAAGTTGAAGACTGGATGAGGGCGCAGGCACCAAAGAACCCTGCTCTAAACCCTACTGGCCCAAACGCGAACGAAGGAACTTCCAAGGACGTCCCTCCTAACGAGCGCGCGAGGGGAAACCCTAAAGTCGAGACTCCAAAGGCCCCGCAGTTCGCGCCAGGGGCAGGAACGTCAAAGAGTCCGCCCCCGCATGGCTCGTTTGCTCCCTCCAAGGGACTGAATAATTCTCTACGCCAGGGAGCCGGAACACCATATGACCTGCTTCTAGCCTATTCTAGCCCTACTCCCAAGAATGTCGGACAAGCCGTCAGTTTCTCTGCATGGCCAAACCATGAGAAAGGAACGGAGTCCGCGCCCGTGACAAAAGCCGACTGGCGCCAACTCATCTCCTCCATAGTCAAGGAGCAGACAGGAAAAGGTGATGCTGACTTGCAGTATCGCGACCCTTACCCTAATAGTGTGGTGCAATACCCTTTCCCGCATGGGTTCAAGAATGTGGTGTTCACCACCTTCTCAGGAGAAACAAGGGAAGACGTAGCAACCCATATGGCCCGCTTCAAAGTCCAGTGCGGCCAGTACGGGAACAATGATTTTTTCAAGCTCAAGCTCTTCGGGACTTCTTTGTCCGGAGCTGCATTCAGTTGGTATTCCAGGTTGAAGCCAGGATCCATTGCGGACTGGCCTACCATGGAGAGATTATTCTGGGAAACATACGGCACCATTGAGCCGGAGGTTGGCCTCGATTCCCTTACTCAGATGAGTCAACAGGGTATGGAGTCAGGAGTCTCTTTCCTCTAACGCTTCAAGTGCGACTACCTCCTGCCCGAGCAAGAAGCCATTAAGTTGGCGGTCCGTGGCCTCGAGCATCGCCAGCGGTTGAAGCACCATGGGGAACGATTCACGTCTATGGGAGACCTGATCAATAAGGTCGGCAGTTATGAGCTAATCCTCAACGAAATGGACGAGAAGGCGAATGCCTCCATGGGGACATACGTACCGGGGAGAAACAGGATAGTAGGGGCACTAAACCTGCAATCCCCCACGTTTGACCCTTACTACCAAAGGCAAGAGGAGACTAAGGCTGCGCAGGGATATGTCGACGACGTCGTAGCGGTTGAACTGACCGGGAAGCCTTTGGCTCACAAACGAAAGAATCTCAAGATGACTCGTGAGCCAATCACCATTCAGTCTTTTGCATGGACCAAACCCGAATATGAGGCATACACGTATGACGCGAAAAACACCCATCTTGTCTTCAATGACTTGATCAAGGCGAAGTGCATACGTTTGGACCACAAGATCCCGCCAAAGGAGGGGCTAAAGGACAAGAAATATTACAGTTTCCACAACGTCTACAATCATGACACCAAAGACTGTGTCAAGCTCCGCAACCAGCTGCAAACTTGGTTAAACTCTGGCGCCTTGAAAATGAAGACGCCAGAGATCACAGCCTCTTTGGTGGATGTGTATCCTTTCCCCGCCTTGGTTGCTATGGTCAAAGTAAACTAGAACGACCATCTAGAGGAGAACAGCCGCCGCCGCGCACCAAAGCCAAGCCAGCGGAGAATCACCTTGGACCTGGCCGAACACCCGGAGGGTGATAATCCGCGCCGAGCACTTAAGCGAGACCGAGAGGATGGTAATGATGACACACGTCAGCCATCTCGCCGGTACACTTACAACGTCAACCTCGCGCACGAGGTTTTAAAAGATCCTATTGACGGCGGACTCGTCACTGTATCAAGGGCCTTACCCTATGTTGAATACAAGGAAGACCGCGTCCACTGCAAGTTCCATGACAGTTGGGGACACATAACTCGCGATTCCTACCAGCTCCGCGAGCAAGTCCAGGACTGGCTAGACCTCAAGTATATTCGCTTTAAGGACAAAGGTGGCTTCATGATCACAATTGCTGACATCGCCTGGCCCCGCATCGGCCAATGCGCGATAACTTTAGACTTATCTCCAAACGAGGGCCAACGCGAACCGCCAGGTCGAGACCGCAAGAGACCGGCGAATGACTACACCGTTCTGGCAAACCAAAATGGGAACCACTACCCAGCAAGGAAGTTAGCCGCCAGACTGCAGCTCGATCGACTTTCAAGAAAGGATAAAGGCAAAGCTACCATGCGGGACGATACACCGTCTCCAGCTGACAACTATCAACCCATGAGTCCCAGGACTCACAAAGAGCTAGAACAGAGGATCAAACGCCTCGAAACCTTCGTCCAATCACACTGGACTAAAGATATACCTTCGTCTCCAGCTTCAAGCGAGATGGACATATCCGACTCCGGCAGCGAACACCAAGACAGCGTGGCTTCAAGCCCTCGGGGAGGTATCTTGACCGACCCCTACATTCCCCCGACATCTAAATCAGCTATCAAGGAAGGGATTTGGGACACGCAGCAAGGGGGAAAGCCGGTTACCATCAGCAGATCCAAGAAGCGGAAGCTACAGAAGAAGTAGGGCAGCATCCTGCGTGCCTTGCGAGCGGCCGATGATGGCATCATCCGACCCTCGCAGCTCGCGCAGACACCCGAGAGGATGTGGAGAGAAGCTGAAGGCATGCGCGCTCTACTCCAAAGACCACTTGTCACGCCTCCACGTGTCTATCCACAGGTAGCAGACGACCCCGCTCCAAAGGCGAATGTCTTATGTCGCCTCACCGTACCACCAAGACAGCATCTGCGCCCCGTTAGGCACAGACCATCTCCGGAGCCAGAAAGGAGAAGGGATCCACAGCCCTCCCGGCACAAGCCTTCATCAGAACCAGAAAGAAGAAAGGAACTGTTACCTCCACCAAGGCGCAAGCAGTCGCCGGAAGCCGAACGACGAAGGGACCTGCCATCTCTACCAAGGTGTAGGCAGTCGCCAGAGGCTGAAAGAAGACGGGAACCGTCTTCCCCAGTGAAGCAAAGACTGTGCGCCACACCAAGGTCTGAGCCAAGGCGCGAGCCGCCTCAGTCATCACGTCCTCGGGAGATTTTTCGCCAGGAACCTGAAGCAAAAGGGGAACCATCGCGACCATGTCAGCCCCGACCACCACCCAAGCAAGAATCTCAGATTTCAGTCCCTCCTCCGTCTAAGGCAGATGACAACTCTAGGGTCCCTCTTGCCGCGGACGAACGGACAGCTGAAAAGAAGCAACCTTTGGCCAAACTCGTGTGGCGACCACGGCAGCCAGAGAGTAACGTCTCGCCAGGGGTCAAAAGTAGCACCTCCAGCCCCAACCTCGCGGAACTCATGGCCCAATGCTTCCGCAAAAATTCACTGAACGAGGAGACTCATTCCGAGCCTCGCATCGACTTGGGAGACGACCAAGCAGAAGAGCAGGGTGAATCATTCACCTGTCACATGGGTGAGGTGTCCGCAGGGCTTGAGAACAAAGAAGTCAGCCCCATAGAGAATGCATTCGCCGTGCTCGACGGAGAACACTGGAGCATTGAAAGATATGCTGGTTTTTCATATCGGTGTTTTTCATATCTGAAAGATATGCTGGCCCGCCAAACACAACATGCAACGCGGCAGATATTCCACACAATAGAGAAAATGTCTGCGACATGTCCCCACCTTGCAGCAGTGAGATGGGTCCAGTCCTGGCGGAACCCGTAAACACTCCACCATTGGAAGCTATGAGCAGCGTCACACGCATGCCGACTCTGACTTTCTCCACTCCAACCCTAGACATGGCCACTCACATGAGGCCATTATATATCACAGCTGAAGTTGAAGGGATCATGGTAAACAAAATCATGGTCGATACCGGAGCTGCGGTGAATGTCGTCACCACCCGTACTATGGGGCTCCTTGGTATCCCGCGCTCGATGATCCAAACCACTTCCTTGACAGTCAAGAACTTCACCGGACAAGTCTCCAGAACCCTAGGCTTGTTATTTTTATGACTCAAGGTTGGACCGGCATCACGGGTCTACACATTCTTAGGCCGCGACTGGATCCATAGAAGTTTCTGTGTGCCTTCCTCTATGCACCAAGAACTCATGATCTGGAATACTGAGAAAAGCGAGGCGGTCCTCATCCAAGCAAATCTGCGTCCTTTCTCCATTTCTGCAAACTTCAATGACGCCCGCTATTACAATACTGACTCAGGCCCATTGGACATCCAAGGCGTCGATTCCAAAGGCCGCCCCTACGGGGTGACGGTCTCCAATTTAACGCGATGGGGGCTAACCTAGGCGAGGGACGACTTACAACGTCCTCACACCATCGCGGATCCCCTACAACCCTCTGATGGATAGTACATCCTCAGAAGAGGCACACGATGTCACGCCCCGACTCTTAAATTTTACCTTAATTACTAGCATTGTAGTAATAAGAATTTTACCGTCTTCGTCATTGACTTTATAGTCCTAAAGTCCCTAGAGGTGTATTAAGGGACGAATATTTCGAAAGAATTATTTGAAGGAAGAAAATGTGACGACGGTAAAAATGGTAAATTTTAGCTAGTAAAAGGTAATTTTTACTGGGGTATTATTTTGGGGTGTTGAATTTTGGATTGGATTTATAGTGGGTTGGACCGGTTGGGCCAAGCCCATTTCTTTTCCCTCTTTCCTTCCTCTCTTCCGCTCCCGCACCCGCACCCGAGCCTCCACTGCCGACAATTTTTCTGACCATCGGTCCGCCGTCGTCCGGCCGCGCCAGACCGCCGCACCGGTCCCAAACGATCGGTCTCCAACCCAGCTACAATTCTAGACCGGTGGCAGCCTCCCTAGCGCCGCCGTGAAGGAGGAATCGACGCCGAAAGCCCCGGCTGCTGAAAGCTTCTTTTCGCCGGAACTCCTTCCTCCGGCCGTCATATCCGGCGAGCTTTGGCTCAAAAGGAAGCCCTCCTCCCGTGCTTCAATCCCTCCAAAGGGCTCCCTCCATCTCGAGCTAGGTAAGGAGAAATCGGTATTTGAAATTCTAGGGCTTATTGTGTGTTTGTGTTCGATTGACATGGTTAGGCTTAGAATTGGAGTTTGTGGTAGTTAGGAATGTTGTAGAGGAGGTTGAGAGGAAGGTGCTGTCAAATTTTGGTAGCATTTGCAGGTCGCCGGAGTTGGTCGCCGGCCGCCGCCGAGAAAATGTTTTTGGTGGAGAATATTATGAGGAGTTTAATGGAATGAGTTTTAGAATTTTTGGAGGAGTTTTGGATAGGTTTTGGAATTTGTTAAGTTTGGTATTTTGGCGGATTAATAAGTTAAAATCCGGCCATTGGATTATTTTTGTGATTAGGACGTTGGAAGGTGATTTTGAGGATGTCGGTATTTATGAAGATTTATGGTTGACAGTGAAGTTAAGATTTAGGACGATAGGCATGGTTGAGCGCGGGAAGCTCATATTTAATTATGCCTATTTTCTTTGAATGTTGGGATTTTATTTGAGAAATTATTTATGTATTGGAACAGGACACGAGGAGGCTCGAGCAGAGGAGACCTCCGACCGACGTCAGGCTTAGGCCTAAGTTGTGAGTGGACCTTTGTTTTTAAATAATGTTTTATTGTTGAATGATTTTCCTTTGTTGGAATTTATCCTGAATTGAGAATTTCAGTAATTTTACTCATTTTATTTAACGTTTATGAGTATAGTATGTATATGAGAGAACGCTAGCTAGCAATACGTGCTCCCCTCATAATGAGGAAAAATGCCATTATGAGGTGACGTGAGCGTTAGACGCCAGCGTCCTAGCCCTGTACGATTTTCTACTTTCCGAGTTCATTCTATGTTTTTAGATTCATTCATAGAATTCGTACAGGGAGTGAACACGTATAAATACCACCCGGTCCCACCCCCATACTGAGGAAAAATGCCACTATGGGGTGACGTGCGCGTTAGACGCGAGCGTCCTAGCCTGGTATGACTATCTACCTTCAAGCTTATTCATAGATAGCATACATGGAGTAGACGGGTGTGAATACATACTGATATAATTATATAATTTTAGCCTGAGAGGCTGTACTTGTTTAAGATTTGGAGACTAGCCAGAACTAGTCGTGTCCTTGAAAGTGTTTCTTGGGGAAATATTTATTGTTGTCCAGATTATTTTGTTCACTCACCCTGACGTGATTAAATATTTTCCCCTGGGCTTTTCCTTCGTTTTAATCGCCCAGTCTGCAGAGTTCGGGTGGGGTCTAGAAGGAGGCGCCGAGGCATAGTCACCCACATTTCCACTACTGTTCGCCAGTAGGTCATTTGTTTAAACCCACTAGGATTTTTATCAGCTTCCGTTGTCCTTCGTGTAGTAGCTCTGAAAACTTTCGGAAAAATAATTGTGTATTATTTTATTCAGTTATTTGGATTAAAGTGAAGATTAATATTTTGGGTTAAGAGGGTGTTCTAAATTTTTCCGGGTTAGGGTTGTCCATTTTCAAGGGAGGTTTGTCGAGTCTTTCGGTAAATTTTCCTTGGAGGTGGTCCCCGAAGGACTTACCTCGGGTTTCAGGGTGAAATACGGGGTGGGTCTTGACACGCGAGGCTGGCGAGTCCTTGTGTGAGAGACTCCTCTCATATTGGGCGAAACGCGAAGCCTACGACAGGGTTGCCACTATGGAGTATGTAGACGAGATAGTGGACTATACCGATACCGAGGAGGAAGTTATTCAGTTAGCTCTTGCTGCCTTGGACGACACGCTGCCTCAAGTCCACGACCCCACCTTACAAGTCGGACGTGGGGACTGCAGAGAAACCCTTACTACTCTCCATCAGTGCCAAGCTGGCGGGACAAGAAAAGGAAGACATTCTCGCCTTACTACATGAATATAGGGACTATTTCGCCGAGAAGTACAAAGACATGCCTGGCCTATCCCCGGATTTAGTCTGTCACCGTCTTCCTACTCATCCTGACAGACGTCCAATTCGCCAATACGGCACTGATGCCCAGATCGTGGTCAAGGAAGAAATTGAAAACATGCACCGATCAGGTATCATTCGTGTGGCCAAGTATAATGAATGGCTATCCAACATCGTCCCAGTCCGCAAGAAGAACGGCAAAATGCGCGTCTGTGTCGACTATCGGGACCTCAACAACGCAACGCCCAAAGATATATACCCCATGCCTGTCGCGGACCTCCTCATTGATGCCGCGGCGGGGCATGAAGTGCTGTCCTTTATGGACGGAACCACCGGATACCACCAAATTCCTGTCGCTGAAGAGGATGGTCACAAGACCGCTTTCCGCTTCCCAGGGTTTGTAGGCGCGTTTGAATACGTTGTCATGCCTTTCGGGCTCAAGAACGCGGGGGCAACGTATCAGTGCGCTATGAACCTTATCCTTCACGATATTTTGGGAAAGTTGATTGAAGTATATATCGATGACGTTGTGGTTAAAACCAAGACGTGGGCGACACACGTTGAAGACCTCCGGCAGGTTTTCACGCGGATGCGAAAACATCACCTGAAGATGAACCCCGCCAAATGTGTTTTCTTCGCGGAGGCAGGCGACTTCCTAGGGTTTCTAATCCATCAAGGGGGTATCGAGATCCCCAAACACAAGGCGCAGGCGGTCATAAACGCCTCGCCTCCTACAACCAAAAAGGAGCTCCAACAATTGATCGGGCGAATCAACTTCCTCCGCCGTTTCATTTCAAACGTGGCAGGGAAAGTTTAGCCCTTTTTGCCTGTTCTAAAACTCCAGGAGGCAACCGAGTTCGTATGGGAGTCACAACACCAGGAGGCCTTCGATCGTATCAAGGACTATCTTACGAACCCACCTTTTTTGGTTCCCCCTCGCCCTGGCGTTCCGCTTAAGCTCTACATCGCCGCTGTTGAGTTGTCTATTGGCGGACTCTTGGAACAAGACAACGAGAATAGGGTGGAACACGCCGTTTACTATCTTAGCAGGGTGTTGACCGATTGCGAGACGCGCTACTCCCCAATGGAAAAGTTGTGTTTCGCCCTATTCTTTGCAGGTTGCAAGCTCCGCCACTACATGTTAGCCTTTACCACGGTGGTGATCGCTCATTCCGAACTAGTCAAATATATGCTTTCCCGCCCTATCCTACGGGGACGCATAGGTAAATGGATATTGGCTTTATCTAAATTCTCTTTGCAATATGTTCCGCAAAAGGCAGTTAAAGGACAGGCCAGAGCGGACTTCCTCGCTCATCACCCGCCAACCGAACTAACAACATTCCGCGAGTTGGAGGTCGCCGTAGTCTCCCTTACTCCATGGACTCTTTACTTTGATGGCTCGCGTATTGAACTCGCTGCAGGTGCCGGGATCGCCATCGAGAACGCTGCAGGAGACCAGTTTTCTTACTCTTTCTAGCTGGACTATAAATGTACAAATAATCAGGCGGAATACGAGGCGCTCATCATCGAACTGGAAATCTTGCTAGACTTACGAGTCCGCGAGGTTCAAGTCTTTGGCGACTCCGTATTGGTTGTCAACCAACTTGTGGCGAAGTTCAAGTGCTTAAGTTCGTCCATTGAACCTTACTTGCGAAAAGCCTTTGCCGTCTTGGACCGCTTCGACGATGTTCACATTGAGCACATCCCGCGCGAATTCAACTTCGCGGCGAATGAGCTCGCGCAGATTGCATCCGGTCTTAGCTTGCGAGATGGAGTGCGCGAACGACTCCTCAAAGTCGAGCGATGTACACTTCCTTCATTTCTTGCTATGGGGCAATATAAGGTAGACCCTCTAAACGTCGCTGCCTTAGACCCTATCGATGAAGATTGGCGGCTACCGTTCATTGCCTACCTCAAGCACCCTCATGACGCTACCCATTCCCGGCAAATGCGGTTTCTCGCCCTCAACTTTGTGCTTCGCAATGATAAGCTTCGCCGGCGCGGCGAGGACGGTAACGATTTCCGCTGCGTGTATGGCAACGAGGCTAAGCGGCTTCTGCGTGAGGTGCATTCCGGCGTTTGTGGTTCGCATCAGGCTGGACAAAAGATGCATTGGTTAATCTGTCGCCATGGTTACTACTGGCCTACTATTCTCAAAGATTGTATTACTTTCGCAAAAGGATGTCAGGATTGCCAGGCTCACGGACCAGTGCAACACATTCCAAACATTCCGTTATAGCCGATCGTTAAACCCTGGCCAAGTTGAGGATGGACGATAGACTTCGTCGGCCTCATTCATCCCCATTCCTCCGAGCAGCACGAGTTCCTTATCGTGGCCACCGATTTCTTTACCAAGTGGGTTGAGGCCGAGCCACTCAAGGTCGCTTCCACGACCTTAGTCCGCAACTTTATTTTCTGCAACATTATCTCCCGCTTTGGTATTCCAGAATGCATCGTGACGGACCGGGGGGCAGCTTTCATGGCAGATTCTGTAGTCACATTCCTCACCGGCTATGGTATCAAACTCCTGCATTCGACCCCCTATTATGCCCAGTCCAATGGTCAGGCGGAGGCGAGCAACAAAGTTATCCTCGGTATCTTGCGAAGGATGCTAGAGTTGAACCCCCGCGTCTGGCATCTAGAGCTTTACCATACTTTGTGGGCCTACTGTCACATCTCGACCCTTATAAAATTACCTTATTTATTAGCGTGATTATAATAAGAATTTTACCGTCTCGATCATTGAGTTAATAGCTTAATTGGTCCCTAGAGGGGTTTCGGGGACGATTATTGTGCTGAGGATTATTCGTAAAAGGAAAATACGACGACGGTAAAAATAGTAAATTTTAGCTAGTAAAAGATAATTTTATTCGGGTATTATTTTTCGGGGTGTTTAATTTTAGAATTGGGTAGTATATAGGTGATGGACCGGTTTGGGGTGTGAGGCCCAAACCCATTCTCTTTTCCTCCCGATTCTCTCTCCTCTCCCGCTCCCGCACCCGAGCCCTCCCGCTGTCCGAAATTCCGACCGCCAGACCGCCGCCGTCCGGCCGCCCCAGACCGCCGCACCTGTCCCAATCGATCGGTCTCCGACCCAGCTATCTTCCAGGACCGGTGACAGCCCCCTTAGCGCCGCCGTGAGAGAGCGGTGCCGCCCGAAAGGTTAGGCTGCCCCGAACTTCCGGTCGCCGGAACTCCCTCCTCCGGCCACCAATCCGGGCAAGCTTGGTACGGTTTTGTAGCCCTCCTCCCGTACGGTAAGGAGAAATGTGGAGTTGAAATTTCTAGGGCTTTTAAGTTGTTTTCGTTCGATTAGCCTTGTTAGGCTTGGAATTGGGTGATGTGTTGGTCATGAAAGTTGTAGAGCATGATGAAGAGATTATTCTGTCAAAATTTCATAGGTTTTGGAGGTCGCCGGAATTGGCCTCCGGCCGCCGCTGCCGGCGGAGCCGCCGGTTAGGAGATTTTTAGGGTTTTAAATGTGGATTATTAAGAGCAGTATATTGGTGTGATTTATGGAATTTTTGGATGAGATTTGGTTAGGTTTGTGAATTTCCGAAGTTTGGTATTTTTGGCGGTTAATTAATGTAGAATCCGGCCGTAGGATTCAAGTCGTATTTTGGGGAGGTTGTATTTACGGCTGATGGGTATGATATTTAAGTTCGGATCGTTCCGATTTAAGAATTTCGAAGTTAGGCAATGATGAGCGTATTTATGGCTCTCGGGTAATTTTGCCTATTTTGATTAAATATTGGATTATTGGTTGGGAAATTAATATTATATTTGGAACAGGACGTGAGGAGGCTCGAGCAGACGAGGCCCCAGATCGACATCAGGCTTAGGCCTAATTTGTGAGTGGACTTTTGTTTTAAATAATATGCATGCTATGGTTCATGAATGAACAATTAATGTCGTGGAGCATTTTGACGTCATTTTAGTTTTTGACGATTTTTATTTCTCTTGGAGAGATACCGAAAATGGGATTTTCGGTGGATATAAATATGTATTTATGAGAGAGTATGTATAGAAAATGCTAGCTAGCCATATGTGTCTGTCCACCTTAATGGCGCAGCATATAGCCGCATTATGGTGTGACGTGAGCGTTGGACGTAAGCGTAGTAGCCCTATTTGAGTGTTTAATTCATATAGGGGGTATGGACACATATTTATACACCCGTCTGTCCACCTTGATGGCGTAGTGTAGCACCGCATTAAGGCGTGACGTGAGCGTTGGACGCGAGCGTAGTAGCCCTATATAGACCCATGAATTTATATAGGGAGTATGGACGAGTGTAAATACATACATATATTATAGAGTCTGAGAGGCTCGATATTTTATGAGATAAAAGTTTTATCGCTTGCGGCATGCATTCTATTTTTTCTTAGAAATTAATTTGGGGAAACATAAATATTTTATTTTATTTTTGTCCACTCACTCTAACGTTATTAAATGTTTTCCCCTGGGCCCTTCGTTTTAAATTGCCCAATCTGCAGAGTTCGGGTTGGATATAGTAGGAGACGAGGCATAGTCACCCGCATTTCCGCCAGTTTTCATCAGTAGGTTACATGTTTAACCTACTCGTGTTTTCTTGCTTCCGCTAGTGTTTAGTAGCTCTGAATACTTTGGGATTATTGTATATTATGTGTAGAATTTCTGAAGGATAATTATGTGATGTTTGGAAGTGTTGATTTAAGAGTGAAATTTGGAATTTTCGAGTTAGGGTTGTCCATCTGCAAGGGAGATTTTCTCAATCTTTTCAGTAAATTTTCCTTGGAGGTGGTCCCCGCACGACTTACTCCGGGTTTCAGGGTGAAATTCGGGGTGGGTCGTGTCACCTACTGTACATCCAAGCGCGGTCTGACAGATACCACCCCATATGCTCTCATGTATGGCCATGACGCCGTCCTTCCCCTTGAGGTTCACATCGCCTCGCTTCGTGTCCAGGAACAGCACCAGTTGCTTGGTGACGATTACGTCCAGGCAATGTGGCAAGAGCTTGAAGACCTTGATGAACATCGCATCACTGCTTTCAACAATCTCATCCTTGAGAAGCAGCGCGTTGCGCGGTCATATGATAAAATCACTAGAGGTCGGAGTTATGCCGAGGGCCAAACGGTATGGCGTGCTGTGCTCCCACTTGGGGAGAAAACCCAAGGCCGCGGGAAAGGGTCCGCGCGGTGGGAGGGACCCTTTATTATTCATCGCATATTGCCTAAGGGGGTATACCATTTGCGCGACCTTGACGGTACACTCCATCCCAATCCCATTAATGGTCGTTTCTTAAAACGTGACATCGCTGGTGTTTGGGAGCGCGCAGATACTCCCCCTCCTCCTGATCCCGCGACCACTATTATTAGTGTCATGCGCCGTCGCGCTTACGCTCCATCACCTCACACTAGGGGGCAACCCGAGGGAGAAGCGTGCAATTAGTTTTTCTTTGTAAACGTGCGAGGTCTAACTAACAGACCAGTACAAGATTGGGGCCTATTCCAGAGGCCCTAAATAAAGGAATTAATTCAAGTGTTTCTTAGTCATCATCTAGGCCAACCCCGTGGCCTCCTCCAAATTTTCAAAGTTGGTTCGCCAGCTTTCTACGGCCATTTGCCGACTCTTTTGTTTGTCTCTCATTGGGGGGCAGCGAAGTGCATGACCTCTCTAAAAAAAAAAATTTATGCGGCCGTTCGCCGACTCTTTTGTTTGTCTCTCATTGGTTCGCACTGGGGGGCAGCAAAGTGCATGACCATTTGTCATTCCATGTTTATCACAACGTTGGTTCGCCAACGCCAAGAGCTCGCGAAGGGCTATTTTTTGGAATCTAGTCAAAGCAAACGTCTGCTCAAGATACATCCATGCGAGCTACATTCGCTCGCGATATGTGAAATGTTCCATGTCTTCTGAGTTGAGCAGGCGAATGCGGGCTAGGGGTAGGCGAATGCATGCGAGGAGCAAGCGAATGCAGAAGTAGTGTAAGCGAATACAGGCGAAGTTCAAGTCCAAGGTGCCTAGACGAGCCGAGCAGCAGTTCGCTGCATTGCCTTGCTGGGTGCTTGGGTTTCAAGGCCCATTCACAGGCTTGTCTACTCACACTCATTTTATGTATGACCCGAGCCAATACCAGTGGTTTTGGAGCAACATGAACATAAACCTCTTCAGTCATTTTTGACATTCATGACTTCGAGGCTGGGGGGCAATGTTTACGCCTAAATTAATATTTTACTGGACAGTAAATGTCTATGTGAATATTAATTAAATTCTTGGTCCATGTCATACCGGCGAGCCCAAGTTCTCTAAGTTTACAAGTAATGGCTGCCAGTGAGACCACGCGAGTTGAATTGCAAAGACTTCGTGCGGAACACATAGCTCGCGCCTGGAATAGACCACGCGAGCTAACTTATAGAGTTCGCACGCGGAATGACTTCGCGCGTAGGCGAGGCGCAGTAGTACTTCGCATAAAAGTCCTAGGCGAGGCGGAATATATCAAGGCGAGTTGGCTCGCGTAGGAGACTTCGCGAGGAAGAAACAGGCGGAGTTCGCACGTACCACATTAATCGTTGAAGACTTTTACAAGTCTTTGATATGCTTCGGGCCAATCCTTGTGGCCCATTTAATATAAAAAGCCCTTCTAAAGCCCGTGAGCTAGAAATGCCCGCGAGATGGAGACAAGCTTTTTGACCCCGCGGGATGAGGATATTCCTAATTCCAGTTCGCATAGGAGTCTATAATTGAGCGGCAGTGTCCTATGTGAAGTGTGCGAACTAGACATGTGTCACATGATGGTTGGTTCGCGTTGACGGAACAGTGCCCTTGTGCTATTAGTGTTTCAGAGTCCGACTTGAATTCTAAGCTATCTTTCTTCTGCCGCAAGTCGAACCACTATATAAAGGGCTCGAAGGCTTACAATCAAAACTCTCTCAAACACACACAAAAAATACAAACAAACTTTCAACCTAGTTGAAACCCTTTTCGAGCCTCTCAAAAACCCTAACCCTAAGCGCACCACCGCCTAGGTTTTTCTTCAGAGCCCTCCTGGACTCTTCCCCGATTTCCCTGATTCCCTATTGTTGCTCTGCTCGCGTCCCTCCGTGAGTATCGATCGCGTTGTGCTCGTAAATTCCTCCTCTGAGGTGGCAACTGGAAACCCCCTTCGTCTGATCAGAAGTCAAGCCCCCGCTACAATCACCCTTTCCTCGTCCGCGAGGTGGCACACCTGCAACACTCCCCCTTTCTTTGTTCGCTATTTACCTCTGCTCGGCGCGCTGAGGATCGTGGCCAAAACAGCAGCCACCCTACCCCTATGTCGGCTGGGACAGTACCACCAGGGGCTCTCCCCTTGATCGTGCGGCCCCCTACAGTTGACAGTAGTTCAACGAGATCTCCATTGGCATCTGCAACCGCACCCGAATCTGCAAGACGCATCGTCGGCAGCCCTTGAATCAAAGTTAGAAGCCCAACATGTAAGTGTATTAATTTACTGCCCCCTAGTAAACCTAGGGGTCAGTAAACTTGCAGTACATTATCTACCTTTCAATTTCATGTCAATTACACACAACAGATACCCTAATAAACAACTTTATTGCCCCCTAGTAAACCTAGTAGAAGTTTACTGCCCCCCCAGTAAACTTCTACTGGGGGTAAGTAAACTTGCAGTACAATATGTCTCTTTCATTTTCATGCCAATTACACACAAATGATACCCTAATAAACAACTTTATTGCCCCCTAGTAAACCCAGTAGAAGTTTACTGCGCCCTTGTAAACTTCTACTGGAGGTCAGTATACTTGCAGTACAATATGTTTCTTTTATTTTCATGCCAATTACACACAACAGATATCCTCTTGTATATTAAGTATCCTAATGTATTTTCACATGTTAATTATAGCTCCAGCCCTGAAAAAGAAGCGGGGTTTATGTTCTGGAAAGAAGGCAGAGGATATCGTTCAACAAACGGGGCAGAAGATCAAGCTGGAGTATTGCCCCCGTGTAAAAGGCCCTAGCGTGAGAGGGATAAACAGCTTGGTGGCACATGATATCGGTTGCGCCATACGGAGTCTGGTGGGAATGAGGGCAAGGACGTTCTACGACCTTGATCAGACCGAGAAGTGGAAGGTGTGGAATGCAATGTCGGTAAGTAACTGAAAAGTATATGAAAAGTAAATTTACTTAATTACATTTGTTTGATAACATATATATGATTGCTTATGTAATTGGAAGGCATGAACTGACTGAATTGACATCTCTCTGTTCATAAAATTTCATGTCTAAGGATATGTTTGCATAAGACTGAGTTTTCTTATAAGGTGAAAATGTTATGGATATGTGTAATGTATGATTGAATGTGTCTAAAGTATTGTGTGTTGATATGAATTGAAAGATGTGTTTTGTGATAGTAATTGGGTGTATTAATTTTTTTATTTTATTTTTCAGTGCTTAACATGGGAATTTTTTTTTATTTCTTACTTAGCCGAAGTACAAGTGAGATAAAAATGATGAGCCAATGTTCAATTGGATACTGAAGATGGCACATGAGAGGTACAAGGACTGGAAGTACCAGTGTCACAAAGCTTATCAATTGGAAGGGCCCTTTGGCATGCCTTCAGATTTCATTGGGAGAGAGGACTAGTGGGAGTTTCTATGCGAGCACTTCGAGTCAGATGCGTTCAATGTGATTTTGTTTAATTACCTTTATTGTTTCTCTTGTATTTTATTATTAACTCATTCAATACCATAACATATTTGATTTATATATTAACTATGTCTTATATATACTGTTTTGGCCACGATCCTCAGTAAATGATTGCAGAGGTAACTAGCTACCAAAAGTAAATAAAGGTGTGGATGCAGGCGTGCCACCTCGCGGACGAGGAAAGAAGATTGCGTCGGGTCTTGACTTCTTGAACAAACGGGGGGTTACCGGTGCCACCTTGCGGATGAGGAATTACAAGCACAGGGCGATTCGATACTCACGGTGTCGCGAGCAGACCAACCAAGGAAGGGTCGGAGGTGATCTGAGTAGAGTCTGAAAGGGCTCTGAGAAAACTAGGCGGCGGCGCGCTTGGGGTTAGGGTTTTCGAGGAGCTCGAAGAGGTTCAACTAGGTTGAAAGTGTGTTTGTATTGAGTTGTTGTATTTTGAGAGAGAGCCTTTCTGTAAGTCTTTGAGCCCTTTTATATAGTAACTTGCCTTCGGCCCAAAGAAAGATATTCATAATCCAATTCGAACTCTAAAACCCAATACCACCAGGACACTGCTTTATTCGCTTATACCATTCATCTGCATGACTCGTGTCCAGCCGCGTGGGTCACTGCCTCTGCGCTGCCTAACTGTAGAGTCCTATGTGGACTCAAATGAAGAAAGTTCTTATCCCGCGAGATGTCACAGTCTTTGTGGAAACCTATCTCGCGCGGGCCGCGGACTTAAACCAACCCGCGAGCTCCTGAAGCTTGACTCCATCTCGCGTGTCCCTAAAACTCGCGAGACTTAAAAGGACACAGGTATAAACCATAGCGATTGGCCCAAATGTGCCCCAGGTATTGGCCCAAATGTTACCCAAAACTTATTATGCAATCTTGGACCAAAATATCCACTGGGCTCAAACATATACTACCTTGTTTAATTGACTGATCAAGACCATATTTGGTATTACTATGGATATTAATTGGCTTTGAGAACAGTGGCTTAGCTAGACACTTTGTTAACAGGGGTCATATTTACATGTATAATTATGTATTTATAACATGTATAGTTATGTATTTATAAATTGAACTGTGAAATGTGCAAGATGTTAGAACTAATCTATTTAATATTTTTTCATGTATTAGAGACTCTCCTTGGCAAACAAGCGGAACCTATCATCTACACAATGGAGGAACTTAGAATACAAGGGGAGCAGCTTCCAATAATCAAAGGTTTGAGAAGACCTATGTCAGGGAGGGTGATGAAGTTACAACCAAGCATTATGTAAGTCTCTCTCCTTTTACTATTATGTAAGTTTATCAGTGATTAGTTACGCATGTGTAAATCCGGCTATTGGTATATATATGATTATAAGTTGAATGAATGTTTTCCTGCTTCTTCCAAAACAAACAAAAAAGTGTTAATAAATGTGTATGATCAAACCATGCATTGGAAAGCTTCTCTGTCTATTATTAATACAGGTCTATTAATACTTGCACATTTTATTGTCAACTTCCTTGTTAATGATCAAACCGTGCATTTCAAAGCTTGACAGGGAAGCTTCCCTGTTTATTAGGTACACTTAATAAACTTGACATTTATTATGATGCATGGTTGATCAGGTCTATTAATAAAAGTCAAGTTTATTAAGCTTCCCTGTATTGTTTGATTAGGTGTACCTAATAAGTGAAGCTTCCCTGTTTATTATGTAAAATGTCAAGTTTCTTATGAAAATGTTGAGCTGCATGTTTTGTTTATTAATTGATGTATTTTAAATGCAGAATGACATGGTTGATGATGTCATGCCCCGACTCTTAAATTTTTACCTTATTTACTAGCATGATGTTAATAAGAATTTTACCGTCTTCATCATTGAGCTTATAGTCCTAAGGTCCCTAGAGGTGTGTGGAGGGACGAATATTTCGAAAGAATTATTCGTAAAAGAAAATTGTGACGACGGTAAAAATGGTAAATTTTAGCTAGTAAAAGGTAATTTTTATTGGGGTATTATTTTTGGGGTGTTGAATTTTAGATTGGGTATATGGTGGAGTTGGTGGACCGGGTGGGCTAAAGGCCCAAATCAGTTTCTCTTTACTTTCTCTCTCTTCCTCCCGATTCTCTCTCCCCGAGCCTTCACTGCCGGAAGCTTCCGTCCGGCCGCCCCAGACCGCCGCACCGGTCCCGATCGATCGGTCTCCAACCCAGCTTCCGTTCTAGACCGGTGGCAGCCTCCCTAGCGCTGCCGTGAAGGAGAAAACAGCCCCGAAAGCCCCAACTGCCGGATTGGTTTTCTCGCTGGAACTCCCTCCTCCGGCCGCCATAGCTGGCGATCCTTGGCTCAAAAGGAAGCCCTCCTCCCGTGCTCCAATCCCTCCAAAGGTTTCGCTCCCTCTCGAGCTAGGTAAGGAGAAATCGGTAAAGGAAATTCTAGGGTTTTTATGGTTGTTTTCGTTCGATTGACATGGTTAGGCTTAGATTGGAGTTTGTGCTAATTAGGAATGTTGTAGAGGAGGTTGAGAGGAAGGTGCTGTCAAATTTTGGTGGGCATTGGAGGTCGCCGGAGCTGGCCGCCGGCCGCCGGCGCGGCCGCTGCAAGATTGTTTTTGGTGGAGATTTTTATGAGGAGCTTAATGGAATGAGTTTTAGAATTTTTGGAGGAGTTTTGGATAGGTTTGGAAATTATTAAAGTTTGGTATTTTTGGCGGATTAATAAGTTGAAAATCCGGCCATTGGATTGTTTATGGTTAGGAAGGTAGAAGGTGCTTTTGAGAATGGCGGAAAAATTGTGGAGTTTATGGCTGACAGTGAAGTAAAGATTTAGGGCGATAGGCATGGTTGAGCGCGAGAAACTCATATTTAATTATGCCTAATTTCTTTAAGCGTCGGTGTTTTATTTAAGGATTTATTTATGTTTTGGAACAGGACGTGAGGAGGCCCGAGCGAAAGAAACCTCCGACCGACATCAGGCTTAGGCCTAATTTGTGAGTGGACCTTTGTTTTTAAATAATGTTTTATTGTTGAATAATTTCTTCTGTTGGAATTTAACCTGAATTGAGAATTTCGGTGTTTATACCCATTTATTGACGTTTATGAGAATAGTATGTATATAAGTAAACGCTAGCTAGCAATACGTGATTTCCCCCCATAATGAGGAAAAATGTCATTATGGGGTGACGTGGGCGTTAGACGCCAGCGTCGTAGCCTTGTACGACTTTCTATTTTTCGTATTCATTCATAGACTCATACAAGGAGTAAGCACGTATATATATATATATATATATATATATATACATATATCCACTCGTGCGATTCCCCCATAATGAGGAAAAATGTCATTATGGGGTGACGTGAGCGGTAGACGCGAGCGTAATAGCCTTGTATGAATTTTTGTTTTTCTTTTATTCCTTCAAAGAAATCATAAAAGGAGTAGACGAGTGCATATACATACTGATATATTTAATTTTAGCCTGAGAGGCTGTATTTGTTTAAGTTTTGGAGACTAGCCGGAACTAGTCGTGTCCTTGAAAGTTTTCTCGGGGAAATATTTGTTTGGCGAGATTACTTTTGTTCACTCACTCTGACGTAATTAAATATTTTCCCCTGGGCTTTTCCTTCGTTTTTAAATGCCCAGTCTGCAGAGTTCGGGTGGGGTCTAGAAGGAGGCGACGAGGCATAGTCACCCACATTTCCGCTACTATTCGCCAATAGGTTATCCGTTTAACCCACTAGGATTTTTATCAGCTTCCGTTGTCTTTCTTGTAGTAGCTCTGAATACTTTCGGAAAAATAATTGTGTATTATTTTATTCGGTTATTTGGATTGAGTTGAATCTTGATATTTTGGGTTAAGAGGGTGTTCTATATTTTTCCGGGTTAGGGTTCTCCATTTTCAAGGGAGGTTTGCCGAGTTCTTCGGTAAATTTTCCTTGGAGGTGGTCCCCGCAGGACTTACCTCGGGTTTCAGGGTGAAATTCGGGGTGGGTCTTGATAGATGAGGTCAATAAACGAAAGGATGCATTTAAGGAACAACACCCTGACGCGATGGAGGAGCAGGTTATGGAAAGTGTTCAGTCCCAACAAATTGAGGTGTTGGGTACGGTGCTCAAAACTCGTAAAGGAAAGGAGATCAGAAGGATGGGACGAGGAGGCGAGTGAAACTTGAGCCATTCTTCAAATGGTTCCACTTCACGTAGTCGTCCTCCTAGAGTTGATGAGCAGCAACTCCAAGAGGTGCATGAGTGCTATGAGCAAAAACTAAAGGAATCAGAGGAGCGTGCCCAGCAGCAAATCCAAGAGGTCTAGCAGCGTGCCCTACGTGCCGAGTCTATGTATAGTGCTGTGCAGTCCCAAGTTGCAGCCATATATGAGCACCTAAGTATGCCACCTCCTCCTCCTCCACAATCTTCTCCTCCTCCACAAGTTTCCCCACAGAACAATGATGATAGAGGCGACAACATTGGATTGGACGAGAATGACAATTGACATTATTGATTTTGTAGTAGTTCATTCATAGTTTAGATAGATTGTATGAACAATTTTCTACCTAGTTCATTATTTTGTATATATGAACAATATTTGTCCATCTAGTTATCATGATCAATATATGAATATGTTTTCCAAATCCAGTGCTTCCTGCCTGTATGTGTTTGATTATTGTTACTGATTTGAAATTTTTGGAAACAGTGAATAAGGTTTTAAAAAAATTTACAATTTTTTACCCTAAATAAAATCTCTTAGGCGACGGAAACTATAACATTCGTCGCCTAAAATAAACCACTTATCCGACGAATACAAAGATCGATCGTCGACTAAGAACTGTTATGAATTCGTCGGTTTAAAACTCTGCCGACGAATATTCTGTCGCTTAAGGACGATGCAATATTCGTCGGTAAACATACATACTGACAACAATTTCGTCGGCTAAGAACAATTTCATATGCGTCGGCTAGGAATTTTTCCGACACAAACATTTCGTCAACAAAGGTTCTAATCGACGAACAAGTTTGTCGACAAGTCAGGAAAAGATCCGTCGTGTAGGATCCCTCTTAGTCGACGACTAACTTTAGTTCCGTCGCCTAAGTGTCTACCTCATGACACTTAGGCTACAGAACTTAGTCGATGGATAATTCGACTGCCAAGATCCTAGGCGACGAATTGTTTGTCTTAGGCGACAAGTTGTTTCTGTCGGCTAGGACGCGATTTCCTGTAGTGTCAAACCATAGGGACTATACAGTATTTAACCCTAAACCAAAACTTGTAATTTTCACAAAATCAGAAAAACCGTTCTCATTAAGATTGTCGAAAGCGAAAAGGTATACAACCATAGCTAATTCATGATTCTCTAACAACAAAGCAATGTGATCTGGTGCTTTTCCTAATCCCTCTCGCCTCTGATTCTCCTCGCAAGCTGAATATCCTTAGGTATAATGGTGTTCCTCCTGGCGTGAGTAGCGCAGAGGTTGGTGTCCTCAAACAGACCCACCAAGTAAGCCTCTGTAGCTTCTTGAAGCTTCACCATCGGGCTACTTTGGAACCAGAGATCCGTCTTGAAATCTTGAGCAATCTCCCTCAAAAGCCTCTAGAACAGCAACTTCTAGGTCAAAAGCTCTGTACTCTTCTGGTACTCTTTTGGTACCCTCAACAACACGGTTCCTGCTCTAAACCTGTGGGGCTTCTTCACTCCTTATGTCGCCAGAGCCGACTTCCGAGCATCCTTGGTGCTAGCTGCTTCCTCGACGCATTGCCAAGCAGTCTACTTGGTATGTGATTGTTTAGCATTGGAATCACAACGTGCCTACTAATGTGTATAACTTGTTTAGTAATTTATATGTAAGTGAACCTTTATGAACCAACAATACAGAGGAATCACAATTTTATAAAATCTTGTGAAATGAGATGTGATGGATACAGTAAAATTTTATAATATCTTGTGAAATGAGATGTGCTATGTACAATGAAATATATTTAGTGTTGAAAAATCACGTTGTTTACGCCTAAATTAATATTTTACTGGACAGTAAATGTCTATGTAAATATTAATTGTTTCTTTGTCCATGTTATACCGGCGAGCCCAAGTTTCTCTAAGTTTACAAGTGATAGCCCGTGAGTATCGATCGCTTGTTCTCGTAAATCCTCGTCTGAGGTGGCACCTAAAACCCCCGTCGCCTGATCGGAAGTCAAGATCTCGCACACCATCAACCTTTTCCTCGTCCGCGAGGTGGCACGCCCGCAACACCCCCTTCTCTTTGTTCGCTAGAAACCTTTGCTCCGCGCGCTGAGGATCGTGGCCAAAACATTGGCACGCCCAGTGGGACAAGGAGTACAAGCGAATACATCATAGGGAAACCAGAGGAAGCGCCGTACTGAAAGCCTCAGTTTTCTTGCCTCAACCACAGATCACTACGGTATAAGCCCCATAACAGCGCGGCTTGCCGATCCCTCACACCCGGACAAGTCCTTGCTCAGTTTGGTGATCCAGACTTCAGCGAGACCGCCATGGTAGGCTCTCAGCTGACCCAAGACACAGGCTCTGCCTCGACTATGGAGCAAGTCTTACAGAAACTCACGGAGCTCACGGGCCTGATCCAGGGTTTGACAACCCAGAGCTCTGCCACTCAACAAAGCGTTGTTGACCTAGCAGAACAGGTCAAGCAAGACAGAGCCTTTTTGAGGGCTACCCATGACAAACTCACCATGCTCGGTGAGGGTTACAGCCACCTCGACGCCAAGTTCACCGAGACTAAGGGCTTGGTCGAAGGTAGCCTCCAACGGATCCAGACGGATCTGAACCAGAACACGAAGACCGTGAAGCAGAACGCGGAAACTGTGAAGCACCATGCAGAGATCCTGTCGCTCACTCGCGCGACAGTAGAGGAACAAACTCGCCACTTGGACGACCACGATACCAAGCTGCATGACCAGTAGAATGCTTTCTTCTTTGGAAGCAAAAACAGTCTAGAAAAGCTAGACGAATTCAAGGACAAACAGGACCGGCTGAACTTGCGGGTCCTCGAAGTTGAAGACTGGATGAGGGCGTAGGCACCTAAGAACCCTGCTCTAAACCCTACTGGCCCAAGAGCGAATGAAGGAACTTCCAAATACGTCCCTCCTAACGAGTGCACGAGGGGAAACCCTAAAGTCGGGACTCCGAAGGCCCCGCAGTTCGTTCCAGGAGCAGGAACGTCAAAGAGTTCGCTCCCACATGGCTCGTTTGCTCCCTCCAAGGGACTAAATAACTCTCTACGTCAGGGAACCGGGACACCAGATGACCCGCTTCTAGTTTATTCCAGCCTTACTCCCAAGAACGGCGGACAGGCCGTCAGTTTCTCTGCATGGCCAAACCATGGGGAAGGACCAGAGTCCGTGCCCGTGACAACAGCCGACTGGCGCCAGCTTATCTCCTCCATTGTCAAGGAGCAGACCGGAAACGGTGATGCTAACTTGCGGTATCACGACCCCTACCTGGATAGTGTGGCGCAATACCCTTTCCCGCATGGGTTCAAGAACGTAGTGTTCACTACCTTCTCTGGAGAAACAAGGGAAGACGCAGCAACCCACATGGCCCGCTTCAAAGTCCAGTGCGGCCAGTACGGGAACAATGACATCCTCAAGCTCAAGCTCTTCGGGACCTCTCTGTCCGGAGCTGCATTTACTTGGTATTCCAAGTTGAAGCCAGGATCCATTGCGGACTGGCCTACCATGGAGAAACTGTTCCGGGAGACCTACGGTACCATTGAGCCAGAGGTCGGCCTTGACTCCCTCACCCAAATGAGCCAGCAAAGCATGGAGTCGGGCATCTCCTTCCTCCAGCGGTTCAAGATCCAACAGGCCAAGTGCGACTTCCTCCTACCCGAACAGGAAGCCATTAAGTTGGCTATTCGTGGCCTCGAACACCGCAAGCGGTTGAAGCACCATGGGGAACGCTTCGCGTCTATGGGCGAGCTCATCAACAAGGTCGGCAGCTATGAGCTGATCCTCAACGAAATGGACGAGAAGGCGAATGCCACCAAGGTATCATACGTACCGGGGAGAAACAGGATAGTAGGGGCATTAAACCTCTAGTCCCCCACGTTCGACCCGTACTACCAAAGGCAGGAGGAGAATGAGGCCGCGCAGGGATATGTTGACGACGTCGGAGCAGTCGAACTGACCGGGAAGCCTTTAGCTCACAAACTGAAGAATCTCAAGCTGACCCGTGAGCCAATCACCATTCAGTCCTTTGCATGGACTAAGCCCGAATATGAGGCGTACACGTATGACGCGAAAAACGCCCATCTTGTCTTTAATGACTTGATTGAGGCGAAATACGTGCGCTTGGATCACAAGATCCCGTCCAAGGAAGAGCTAAAGGACAATAAGTATTGCAGTTTTCACAACGCCTACAATCACGACACCAAGGACTGTGTCAAACTCCGCGACCAACTGCAAACCTGGTTGAATTCGGGCGCCCTAAAAATGAAGATGCCAGGAAGCACAGCTTCTCTAGTGGATGTAGATCCATTCCCGGCTGTTGTTGGTATGGTCGAGGTGAAATGGAACGACCAGCCAAAGGAGAACAGCCGCCGTCGCGCACCAAAGCCAGGCGAGCGGAGAATCACCTTGGGCCTGGCCGAACACCCAGAGGATGATAATCTGCGCCGAGCACTTAAGCGCGACCGAGAGGATGGTAATGATGACACACGTCAGCCATCTCGCCGGTACACTTACAACGTCAACCTCGCGCACGAGGTCTTAGACGATCTTATTGACTGCGGACTCGTCACTGTATCAAGAGCCTTGCCCTATGTTGAATACAAGGAAGGCAGCGTCCATTGCAAGTTCCATGACAGTTGGGGACACAGAACTCGCGATTGCTACCAGCTCCGCGAGCAAGTCCAGGACTAGCTAGACCTCAAGTATATTCGCTTTGAGGACAAAGGTGGCTTCATGATCGCAATTGCTGACATCGCCTGGCCCCGCATCGGCCAGCGCGCGATAACTTTGGACCTATCTCCAGATGCGGGCCAACGCGAACCGCCAGGTCAAAACCGCAAGAGACCGGCGAATGACTACACCGTTCTGGGGAACCAAAATGGGAACCACTACCCAGCAAGGGAGTTAGCCACCAGACTACAGCCCGATCACCTTTCAAGAAAGGATAAAGGCAAAGCTACCATGCGGGACGATACACCGTCTCCAGCTGACAACTATCAACCCATGAGTCCCAGGACTCGCGAAGAGCTAGAACAGAGGATCAAGCGCCTCGAAAACTTCATCCAATAATACTGGACTAAAGATGTACCTTCGTCTCCAGCTTTAAGCGAGATGGACATCTCCGACTCCGGCACCGAACACCAAAACAGCGAGGCTTCAAGCCTTCGGCGAGGTATCTTGACTGACCCCTACATTCCTCTGACATCTAAATCAGCGATCAAGGAAGGGATTTGGTACACACAGCAAGGGGGAAAGCCAGTTACCATCAGCAAATCCAAGAAGCTGAAGCTACAGAAGAAGTATGGCAGCATCCTGTGTGCCTTGCGAGCGGCCGATGATGGCATCATCCGACCCTCGCAGCTCGCTCAGACACCCGAGAGGATGTGGAGAGAAGCTAAAGGCTTGCGTGCTCTGCTCCAAAGACCGCCTCCACGTGTCTGTGCGCAGGCAGCAGATGACCCCTCTCCAAAGGCGAATGTCTTCTGTCGCCTCACCGTACCACCAAGACAGGATCCGCGCCCCATTAGGCACAGATCATCTCCGGAGCCAGCAAGGAGAAGGGATCCATAGTCCTCAAGGCACAGGCCTTCATCAGAACCTAAAAGAAGAAGGGAGTTGTTACCTCCACCAAGGCGCCAGCAGTCGTCGGAAGCAGAACGACGAAGGAACCCTCCACCTCCACCAAGGCGTAGGCAGTCGCCAGAGGCTGAAAGAAGACGAGAACCGTCTGCCCCAGCGAAGCGAAGACCGTTCGCCACATCAAGGCCCGAGCCAAGGCGCGAGCCGCCTCGGTCATCATATCACCAGAAGCCTCTTCACCAGGAACCTGAGCCTAAAAAGGAATTATCGCAACCGTGTCCGCCCCAACCACAACCCAAACAGGAGCCTCAGGTCTCAGTCGTTCCTTCGTCTAAGGTAGAGGACAATGCCAGCGCTCCTCTAGCCGCGGATAGGCATTCAGCTGAGGACAAACAGCCCTCGACCAAACTCATGTGGCGACCACGGCAGCCAGAGGGTAACGTCTCGCCAGGAGTCGAAAGTAGCACCTCCAGCCCCAACCTCGCGGAACTCATGGCCCAATGCTTCCGCGAGAATTCCCTGAACGAGGAGACTCATTCCGAGCCTCGCATCGACTTGGGTGACGACCAAGCAGAAGGGCAGGGTGAATCATTCAACTGCAATATGCTTGAAATCTCTGCATGGCCAAAGCTCGAAGAGGTCAATCCAGCAGAGGGCACATTTGCCGTGCTCGACGGAGAACACGGGAGCATTGAGACGCCACTGGTTCCAGTCTGCGAACAATTCTCTTTTCAGGTCGGAATGGTGTTCTTCATATCTGAGAGATACGCTCTCCCACCAAATACAACATGCAACGCGGCGGATATTCCAGACAATAGCGAAAGTATCTGTGACATATCCCCCCCTTGCAGCAGTGAGATGGGTCCAGTCCTAGCGGAGCCCGCACACGCTGCACCGTTGGAAGCCACAAGCAGCGTCACAAGCATGCCGACTCTGACTTTCTCCACTCCGACCTTGGACATGGCCACTCACATGAGGCCATTGTATATCACGGCTGAAGTTGAAGGGATTATGATCAACAAAATCATGGTCGACACGGGGGCTGCAGTGAATGTCGTCACCACCCGCACTATGGGACTCCTTGGTATCTCACGTTCGATGATCCAAACTACGTCCTTGACAGTCAAGAACTTCACCGGACAGGTCTCCAGGACTCTAGGTTTGTTGTTCTTACGGGTCAAGGTGGGACCGGCTTCAAGGGTCTACACATTCTTCGTCACCGAGTGTGCTTCGTCCTACAACATGATCCTAGGCCGCGACTGGATCCATAGAAGTTTTTGTATACCTTCATCCATGCACCAGGAGCTTATGATCTAGGATACAGAGAAACGTGAGGCGGTCCTCAACCAAGCGGATCCGCGTCCTTTCTCCATTTCCGCCAACTTCAATGACGCCCGCTATTACAATACTGACTTGGACCCCTTAGATGTTCAAGGGGTCGATTCTAAAGGCCGCCCATATGGGGTCACGGCCTCCAACTGAACGCGATGGGTACTCACTCAGGCGAGGGACAATTTACAACGTCCCCACACCATCGCGGATCCCTTACAACCATCTTATGATTAGTACATCCTCAGAAGAAGCACGCGAGGATGGCGAGTCCTTGTGTGAGAGACTCCTCTCATACTGGGCGGAACGCGAAGCCTACGACAGGGTCGCCACTATGAAGTATGTAGACGAGATAGTGGACTATACCGGTACCGAGGAGGAAGTTATTCAGTTAGCTCCCGCTGCCTTGGACGACACGCCACCTCAAGTCCGCGATCCCACCTTACAAGTCGACGTGGAGACTACAGAGAAACCCTTACTACTCTCCATCAGTGCCAAGTTGGCGGGACAAGAAAAGGAATACCTTCTCGCCTTACTACATGAATATAGGGACTGTTTCGCCGAGCAGTACGAAGACATGCCGGGCTTATCCCCGGATTTAGTCTGTCACCGTTTGCCTACTCATCCTGACAAACGTCCAGTCTGCCAAGATGGCAGATTCATGCGAACTGAGACCCAGATCGTGGTCAAGGAAGAAATTGAGAACATGCACCGATCAGGTATCATTCGCGTGGCCAAATACAATGAATGGCTATCCAACATCGTTCCAGTTCGCAAGAAGAACGGCAAAACGCGCGTCTGTGTTGACTACCGTGATCCCAACAATGCAACGCCTAAAGATATATATCCCATGCCTGTTGCTGACCTTCTCATTGACGCGGCCGCGGGGCATGAAGTGTTGGGTACCATCAGATCCTTGTCGCTAAAGAAGATCGCCACAAGACTGCATTCCACTGTCCGGGGTTTGCAGGTGCATTCGAGTATGTTGTCATGCCATTCGGGATCAAGAACGCGGGGGCAACATATCAACGCGCCATGAACCTTATCTTTCACGATATCCTAGGCAAGTTGATCGAAGTCTACATCGACGACGTAGTGGTTAAAACCAAGACGCGGGCGACACACATTGAAGACCTCCGGCAGGTTTTCACGAGGATGCGGAAACACCACCTAAAGATGAACCCCGCCAAATGTGTTTTCTTCGCGGAGGCTGGCGACTTCCTTGGGTTTCTAATCCATCAAAGGGGTATCGAGATCCCCAAAGACAAGGCGCAGGCGGTAATCAACGCCTCGCCTCCCACAACCAAAAAGGAACTCCAACAACTGATCGGGCGAATCAACTTCCTCCGCCGTTTCATTTCAAACGCGGCAGGGAAAGTTCAGCCCTTTTGGCCTCTTCTAAAGCTCCAAGGGGCAACCGAGTTCATATGGGAGTCACAACACCAGGAGGCCTTCGATCGTAGCAAGGACTATCTTGCGAATCCACCTGTTTTGGTTCCCCCTCGCCCTGGCATTCCGCTTAAGCTCTACATCGCCGCTGTTGATTTGTCTATTGGCGGACTCTTGGCACAAGACGATGAGAATGGGGTGGAACACGCCGTTTACTATCTTAGCAGGGTGTTGACCGATTGCGAGACGCGCTACTCCCCAATGGAAAAGTTGTGTTTCGCCCTTTTCTTTGCAGGTTGCAAGCTCCGCCACTACATGTTAGCCTTTACCACGGTGGTGATCGCTCAGTCTGACCTCGTCAAATATATGCTTTCCCGCCCTATCCTAAGGGGCCGCATAGGTAAATGGATATTGGCTTTGTCTGAATTCTCTTTGCAATATGTTCCGCAAAAGGCAGTTAAAGGACAGGCCATAGCGGACTTCCTCGCTCATCACCCACCAACCGAGCTGACAGCATTCCGCGAGTTGGAGGTTGCCGTAGTCTCCCTTACATGGACTCTCTACTTTGATGGCTCGTGTACTGAGCTTGCTGCAGGTGCCGGGATCGCCATCGAGAACCCTGCAGGAGACCGGTTTTCTTACTCTTTCCAGCTGGACTTTAAATGTACAAATAATCAGGCGGAATACGAGGCGCTCATCATGGGACTGGAAATCTTGCTGGACTTAGGAGTCCGCGAGGTTCAAGTCTTTGGCGACTCCTTATTGGTCGTCAACCAACTTGTGGCGAAGTTCAAGTGTTTAAGTTCGTCCATTGAACCTTACTTGCGGAAAGCTTTTGATGTCTTGGACCGCTTCAACGATGTTCACATTGAACACATCCCGCGCGAATTCAACTTCGCGGCGAATGAGCTCGCGCAGATCGCATACAGTCTTAGCTTGCGCGATGGAGTGCTCAAACGACTCCTCAAAGTCGAACGACTTACACTTCCTTCTTTTCTTGCTAGGGGGCAATATGAGGTAGACCCTCTTAACGTCGCTGCCTTAGATCCTATCGATGAAGATTGGCGGCTACTGTTCATTGCCTACCTCGAGCACCCTCATGACACTACCCATTCCCGGAAAATGCGGTTTCTCACCCTCAACTTTGTGCTTCGCAATGGTGAGCTTCGCCGGCGCGGCGAAGACGGTAACGATTTCCGCTGCGTGTATGGCAATGAGGCTAAGCGGCTTCTGCGTGAGGTGCATTCCGGCGTTTGTGGTTCGCATCAGGCTAGACCAAAGATGCGTTGGTTAATCCGTTGCCACGGCTACTACTGGCCTACTATTCTCAAGGATTGTATTACTTTCGCTAAAGGATGTCAGGACTGCCAGGCTCACGGACCAGTGCAACACATTCCAAACATTCTGTTACAGCCAATCGTTAAGCCCTGGCCATGTCGAGGTTGGGCGATAGACTTCATCGGTCTCATTCATCCCCATTCCTCCGAGCAGCACAAGTTCCTTATTGTGGCCACCGATTTCTTTATTGGAGTGGGTTGAAGCCGAGCCACTCAAGGTCGCTTCCACGACCTCGGTCCGCAACTTTATTTTCTGCAACATTATCTCCCGCTTTGGCATTCCAGAATGCATCGTGACGGACCGGGGGGGGCAGCTTTCATGGCGGATTCGGTAGTCACATTCCTCAACGGCTACGGTGTCAAACTCCTGCATTCGACCCCCTATTATGCCCAGTCCAACGGTCAGGCGGAGGCGAGCAACAAAGTCATCCTCGGTATCTTGCGAAAGATGCTAGAGTTGAAACCCCGCGTCTGGCATCTGGAGCTTTACCATACTTTGTGGGCCTACCATACATCCAAGCGTGGTCCGACAGATACCACCCCATATGCTCTCATGTATGGCCATGACGCCGTCCTTCCCCTAGAGGTTCACGTCGCCTCGCTTCGTGTCCAGGAGCAGCACCAGTTGCTTGGTGACGATTACGTCCAGGCAATGTGGCAAGAGCTTGAAGACCTTGATGAACATCGCATCACTGCTTTCAACAATCTCATCCTTGAGAAGCAGCGTGTTGCGCGGTCTTATGATAAAGTCACTCGAGGTCGGAGTTATGCCGAAGGCCAAACAGTATGGCGTGTTGTGCTCCCACTTAGGGAGAAAACCGAAGGCCGCGGGAAATGGTCCGCGTGTTGGGAGGGACCCTTTATTATTCATCGGATATTGCCTAAGGGGGCATATCATTTGCGCGACCTTGACGGTACACTCCATCCCAATCCTATTAATGGTCGTTTCTTAAAGCGCCACATCGCTGGTGTTTGGGAGCGCGCAGCCACATGAGACCACTGTCATTAGTGTCACGCGCCGTCGCGCTTACGCTCCATCACCTCACACTAGGGGGCAACCCCAGGGAGAAGCGTGCAATTAGTTTTTTCTTTGTAAACGTGCGTGGTCTAACTAACAGACCAGTACAAGATTGGGGCCTATTCCAGAGGCCCTAAATAAAGGAATTAATTCAAGTTGTCTTAGTCATCATCCAGGCCAACCCCTTTGGCTTTCTCCAATTTTTCAAAGTTGGTTCGCCAGCTTTATACGGCCGTTCGCCGACTCTTTTGTTTGTCTCTCATCGTTTTGCACTGGGGGGCAGCGAAGTGCATGGCCTATTAAATTTTTTCATCTCTCACTAGTTCGCATTGGGGGGCAGCGAAGTACATAGCCATTGTCTTTCCATGTTGGTCCGCCATCGCCAAGACATCGCGAAGGGCTATTTTTTGGAATCTACTCAAGTCACATGCGTCTGCTCAAGATACATCCATGTGAGCTACATTCGAGTTGAGCAGGCAAATGCGAGCTAGGGGCAGGCGAATGCAAGCAGAAGGCAAGCGAATGCATTTGAAGTTCAAGTCCAAGGTGCCTAGGCGAGCCGTACAGCAGTTCGCTACAATGCCTCATTGGGTGCTTGAGTTTCAAGGCCTATTCACAAGCTAGTCTACTCACACTCATTTTGTATGACCCGACCCATACCGCAGCATGAACATAAACCTCTTCAGTCATTCTCGACATTTCATGACTTCGAGGCTGGGGGGCAATGTTTACGCCTAAATTAATATTTTACTGGACAGTAAATGTCTATGTAAATATTAATTGTTTCTTTGTCCATGTTATACCGGCTAGCCCAAGTTTCTCTAAGTTTACAAGTGATAGCCCGCCAGTGAGACCACGCGAGCTGAGTTAGACTTCGCTCGGAACGAACTGCATGCAAACTGGACTTCACTTAGCTCGCGCGCGGAATGGACATAGGCGGACTACGCAGTTCGCGTGGAATACTTAGCTCGCGCGCGGAATTACTTCGCACGGAATTACTATTTAACACTTCGCGTAGGCGAGGCGAGACTGACTCTCCGCGTAGGCAAGGCGAGGCGAGCTGGCGAACTGGCTCGCGTAGGAGACTTCGCGAGGAAGCAACATGCGGAGTCCACACGCACCACGACAAACGTTGAAGACTTTTACAAGTCTTTGATATGCTTCGGGCCAATCCCTGTGGCCCATTTAATATAAAAAACCCTTTTAAGGCTCGCGAGCTGCAATAGCCCGCGAAATGGAAACGAGCTTCAGGAGCACGCGAGATAGCATCTTGTGACAGCTCGCGGGATGAATTCCAGTTCGCATAGAAGTCTATAGTTGGTAGCACGGAAGCAATGCCCTATGCGGAATGAAGTGTGCGAACTGGACATGAGTCACAAGACGGTTGGTTCGCATGGTCGGAGCAGTATCCTTGTGCGAATAGGATTTCAGAGTCCGACTTGGATTCTAATTACTTTTCTTCTACCGCAAGTCGAACTACTATATAAGGGGGCTCGAACCCTAGCAGAAAGCTCTCTCTCAAAACAAATACAAAAACACAATACAAACTACAAACCAGTTACCCCTCGAGCTACCTCGAAACCCTAACCCTAAATGCGCCGCCGCCTTAGTTCAGAGCCCTCCTGGACTTGTCCCCGACCTTCCTGTATCCCTATAGTTGCTCTGCTCGCGCTGCCGTGAGTATCGATCGCTTGTGCTCGTAAATCCTCATCTGAGGTGGCACCTGAAACCCCCGTCGCCTGATCGGAAGTCAAGATCTCGCACACCATCAACATTTTCTTCATCCGCGAGGTGGCACGCCCGCAACACCCCATTCTCTTTGTTCGCTAGAAACCTCTACTCCGCGCGCTGAGGATCGTGGCCAAAACACACGTATTTCGGATAATGTTTGAGTCTTGATAAAAACGGTTCTTAGAATGCATAAGTTATGTAGAAAATGCTGATAGTATTTTGGGATGTTCTTATAATATGGGTTTTGGATATAATATTTTTGTTGTATTATGTGGTTTATTCAATGATTATAGTTTGAGGGCGGCTGCTTAGCTTCGGTCAAAAAAGAAGAAGAAAAAGGGCAACTGAAACGACGTCTGCTGCAATTAACCGCCAAACCCCAGGCTCCAAAATCGCAGCTCATCACCCTAAAGCTAATGCTAATCCTAGTTAATAGTTTAATTAGGAAACGAATGAATGTCAAAGAAAAAGACGCGTGGAGCCCAGCTAGCTTATTAGTTATATTGTTACCTTACCACTAATCATGGTAGTGGGTGTAAATAAATACACGTAGGAATAATAGGAATAAGAATTGGAAGGGAAGGGAAGGGAAGGGAAGGGAAGGGAGATTGAAACACAAGGTAGGGGCTTTTGACTTTTGTGCCACGAAACTACAAAGCAACCCTTTCTTCATTCAACTTACTATCTCCTTTGTTCGCATGACATCTTATGACGACATTCTCTCTCTCAAATATAGTTGTCTATTAGAGCATATGATGGAGGTTCTTCCCTCCATTGAGTGAAGGATCACCAACGATCTTTTGATCTTTTGAAGGATCACCAACGATCTTTTGATCTTTTGAAGGATCACCAACGTCACATTGTGATTCTTCATTATGTTGAGGGAAGACTTTTCGGAGCATACACACCGGTGGGGTGATTTGCTGACCAATTTGGTGATTGCCACAAAATATCAATACATCGTGTGTAGATACCACCACTAGCATGGCTAATATGCTATGCCACCAAGCATAAGTAACACTCACGTTGTGAGCCCACGAGACATAATAATATATAACCGCGACATACATCTCGAAGTCTGACATACAAGCTATGCAACAGTACTTGGAAGCAGCCAAGACCTTACTAAGAAGTCACTTTTCCGGCCTCACCAAAAAGCCTCCACAAGCACACTTTGAAGACTAGGAATGAGACTCTTGTCTCACATTGAAGACAATATAAAAGAATGAGTCATTCCCTTATAAAATGAGACTTCTTCCCGTACTTACTCAACATTCCATTACAACCATTTGTAATATTGAGAAGCCACAAAGGCATCCAACACATAATAAAAGCTTAAGTGGATGTAGTCTCCCCCAAAGAGGGAGATGAACCACTATAAACTTTGTGTCTCTTTATCTCTATCTCTCTTACATTATGCTAATTCGATTTCAATGAATCCCCGCATTAACATTAGTACAAGGGATTATCTCATTGATAATTCACCGTATCAACATCGTGCATATTTTACGCGACTGATTGCTAAGCCTAACGTGGTCCTTATCTGCCCAGGCATATTTTTGTTTTTCGCCTACCGTCTTGCCCGACCAATTTGGCTGGGCTCCATAACAACTATAACGGCTCTTTTTATTTAGGCATAAATCATTGCAATGTGATTTAATTATAGCTGGGTATTTAAATCCAACAGCTGCGATTAAGTAGTGATTTTAATTTTTTTTCTAATTTCACTTCATATTTAATTCATAAATAACATAAAAAAAAACCTTAAAACTGTTTCTAGAAATTCTTTAAATACCTCATCCTTAATTAATTTCCTTATATTTTTTTCGTACAAAAACTTTATTAAAAGGAGAAAATACTGGTCACTCCATTAACTTTCATGTACTCGACAGTTTACTCCAATATCTTTTAATTTCAATCGATCACTCCGTCAACTATCCAATGTCACACTAATAGGTCCATATTGCTATCCAGTGTCGTCAACTTGCTGACCGGACATATTTTTCAATGTCAACTCAGCTGGATGAAAGGAGAAATTTCATTTAACCCCCTGAAAGCCTCAATGCAAACAAAGAGAAAGAGGGAGAGAGAGAGAGAGAGAGCAACATCCACACACAAAAGCTTATCAAGAGCATCAGCAAGGACACCTGGATCTTCGGCCTGAAACCACCAGGGCCACCTCGAACACTCCACCTCTGGTTCATCTCCGGTTCTTTTCTCTCCTCAGGTTCTCTCCAAGCCTCTCATTCTTTGTCGCATCGCCGCTGTGAACTTTCTCGCCGATCCCACCACCGACGAGGCCTTCGCCAAGCTCCTCCTCCACCCCGGCCTCTCCCCTCACCACCGCGAACTCAGAGCCGCCGCGCAGGAGGAGGCGGAGGCGGAGAGCGAAAATGACAATAGAAACAGAGAGAGAGAGAGAGGAGAGGCATCGAATCGATGAAGCTCCCTGGCCTGAAATCAATCGATCGAGCACGCTCACGACGAGTCCGGTATGGGTGGTCACCTAGGTCCCCGCCACCGATGCCCGACCCGCTTTGCTGTTAACTGGGTCACTCGACGAGTCCGGTATGGGCGGTCACCTAGGTCCCCGCCACCGATGCCCGACCCGCTTTGCTGTTAACTGGGTCACTCGACGAGTCTGTTCGCCTCTAGCAACCAAACAAGCTCGTCAACTGGGGAAAAATCACCGGTCACGGCCTCGGCGTTGCTTCCGTCGCCGCTCACCTTCCTGTTATGGTCTTTGAGGCTCTTGATATGGTCTCCTTTCATGGTCAATGCATGGCTTTTCCCAAAAACACCATGCATTATGACATGATAGTTGGCAACAAGGCTGAGCTCAACAGCATACGGTATACGAGAATGCAGTTGAAGATCTTGCTCTGCCAAAAGACAAGGATGCGTGGGGGGCAGCAAGACGTACCCTACGAACTACCTTGCTCAAATTTTCAATTTGTTGATGCGAAGCCCTGCTCAACACTTGGAAATTCTCAACAGCGACAATCTCATGCTGGAACCATGACGACGTCGAGACTTGGAGTGAAGCATTGGTGGCCTCCCCCGTGGCCTAACAATCCCCCGTGGCCTAACAAAGGGTACCTAATCAAGCTATGATACCCTTTGTTCTTTGTTTCCTAGCTTTCCTTCAGTTTTACTCCTGTTTGCTTTCAGTTTCTTTCTTTCTTGCATTGAAAAAAGAAAATACCAAAAAATTAAATAGCAGAAAACGCAAAAAGAGATCCTTGGTCTTGCTGAAATGCAAGACAACGTTCTTGCCTCTGACAGGCTTGAACTTTACATCGGAGCCTATCCCTGAGGCTTGACAACAACAGGCATTCCACATGCCTTCGAGTTACTGCCAGCGAAGTCAAGTCAGAGAGGCAATACAACTAGTTTGCAATTCTGAAAGTTGCACCAGCCACTACAAGATAGTCCACTTCGCGGACTCAACTTGAATGATCCAGGAAGCATTAGCCGGCACGCCTTATATCAACAGAAAGCCCTGGATGTCTACTTTCCAGAGGATTTTACGGTTCGTCATTTCGCCATTCTTGGAGGGAGTTATGGCAGTTTGAATGCAGACAGGTCAGGATACGCGCGGATTTGCAATGTGCATTTTCAATGTGTTTTCATGACCTCATAGCCTGCTTCCCTCACCGGGGGGCATTGGTACCACAACTCTGTCCCTGGGGGGCATGCTAGAGTTTTGATGTCCTCCATTTCTTCTCAAGCATGGGCGAACAGACATCAAAACTGGGGGGCACATTGGGTAGATGTGTTCCATTTATTTCAGACTTTGGACCTTCTTCCAAGTGTCTTAGTCATTATTTAGGCCAATCCTTGTGGCCTCCAAATTTTTAAAGTTGGTTCGCCAGCTTTGTATGGCCATTCGCCGACTCTTTTGTTTGTCTTTCATTGGTTCGCACTGGGGGCAGCGAAGTGCATGGCCTCTTAAAAAATTTTCAGCTCTCACTGGTTCGCACTAGGGGGCAGCGAAGTACATAGCCATTATTGCACAATGTTTATCACCAAGTTAATTTGCCAACGCCTAGAGCTCGCGAAGGGCCATTTTTTAGAATTTAGCCAAGGCAAACATTTGATGCAGGCGAATGCAAAAGTAGAGCAGGCGAATGCGGGCAGAGTTCAAGTCCAAGGTGCCTAGGCAAGGCGTGCAGCAGCTTCGCTACAATGCCTTGTTGGGTGCTTGGGTTTCAAGGCCTATTCACAGGCTTGTCTACTCACACTCATTTTGTATGACCCGACCCATACCGCAGCATGAACATAAACCTCTTCAGTCATTCTCGACATTTCATGACTTCGAGGCTGGGGGGCAATGTTTACGCCTAGATTAATATTTTACTGGACAATAAATGTCTATGTGAATATTAATTACATTCTTGGTCCATGTCATCCCGGCGAGCCCAAGTTCTTTAAGAAAACAAATGTCGGCCCGCCAGGGAACCATGCGGACTGGACTTCGCGTACAAACGACTCCATGCGGACTGGACTTCGCGCAGAATGGACATAGGCGGACTACACACTTCGCGCGGAATACACAGTCCGCGCGGACTACTATTTGCCAGTCTGCGAGGCGAGGCGAGATTGACTCTTCGAGTAGGCGAGGCGAGGCACTGGCGAACTGGCTCGCGTAAAGGACTTCGCGAGGAAGCATATGCGGAGTCCGCGTGCACCACAAATAATCGTTGAAGACTTTTACAAGTATTTGACATGCTTCGGGCCAATCCCTGTGGCCCCTTTTAATATAAAAAGCTCTTCTAAAGCCCGTGAGCTGCAATAGCCTGCGAATTGGAAGCGAGCTTCAGGAGCACGCGAGATAGCCTCTTGTGACAGCCCGCGGGATGGATTTCAGTCCGCATAGAACTCTACAGTTGGCGGCGCGGAAGCAATGCCCTATGCGCGGAATGGAGTGTGCGAACTGGACATGTGTCACAAGATGGTTGGTTCACATAGACGGAACAGTGCCTTTGTGCTATTAGGGTTTCAAGTCGAACCACTATATAAAGGGGTTGAAGGTATACAGAAAAAGACAACTCTCAAACAATACACAAAAACACAATACAAACTGAAACCAGTTACCCTTCGAGCTCCTCGAAACCCTAACCCTAAGCGCCGCCGCCTAGGTTCCCCTCTTCAGAGCCCTCAGGACTCTACCCCCCGACTTCTCTCTGAACTCCCTATAGTTGCTCTGCTCGCGCTGCCGTGAGTATCGATCGCTTGTGCTCGTAAATCCTCGTCTGAGGTGGCACCTGTAACCCCCTTCGCCTGATCAGAAGTCAAGATCTCGCATCACCATCAACCTTTTCCTCGTCCGCGAGGTGGCATGCCCGCAACACTCCCACCTTCTCTTTGCTCGCTAGAAACATCTACTCCAGGCGCTGAGGATCGTGGCCAAAACATAAACAACACATTTGCATACAACAATCATGTTTGCTCTAGCTATACTACATAACCAATTCTATAATTGAAGTGACCAAATAAACAATACTATAATCCTGGTTTTGTTGAATGGAAGCCAACCCTTTTCTTTGTCTTCGATGTTGTCATTTTCTTTCTTATTCACTACCACAAAAATAGCATCAGACGACGGCCAAAAAACGTCGTCTGATTGTCCGAATTACCATTGTCTTTTTGTGTGCTGTCTAATGCATTGTAAAAACGTGGTCTAATTGTTGTCGACATATGTCATGCCTTCAATTTGAACTTTATACATCCAAACAGTTAAAAACTTAAAACTGATACGTCCAGCTAAAATATGTGATTCATGCTGCACCAATCAACATGTTCAATACAAGGTCACTGCAAAGACTTGGAGCAGGTGTAATCCTGCATTTGTTGTTTGATTCTCATATAAATGACGTAAAGAGAGAAGTAAATGTATACAATAGTATCCTATTGTTGAAATCACCGCATAATTTGTTAAATTAGTAAATTATTATAAAGTTACTAACCAAATTCCAGTCTACAAATTCATCCTATACACAATATCTTACACATTTAAGGACAAATATTAATGTCACATCTCGACTCTTAAATTTTTACCCTAATTACTTGCATGGTGATAGTAAGAGTTTTTACCGTCTTCGTTAATGAATTTATAGTTTCAAAGGACCCCAGAGATGTTTTGAGGGACGATTATTTCGGAGGAATTTTTACGTAGGAGGATTTGTTGAAAGCGGTAAAAAGAGGTAAAATTTGGTTAGTAAAAGGTAATTTTTATTAGGGTATGTTTTTGGGGTGTTTTTGGAGTTGGGTTTTAAGGTGATGGGTTGGGATTCGGTTGGGAAAAAAAAAAGCCCAAACATTTCCTTCTCTCTCTCTCTCTCTCTCTCTCTCTCTCTCTCTCTCTCTCTCTCTCTCCTCTCCCCCGAGCTCCTCTTCCCCCTGACTCTCCACCTCCGATCGCCGTCGTCCAGCCAGCACAGGCCGTCGCACCGGTCCCGTTTGAAACCCGTTGTCTCCTTTCTCCTCCTGGGTAGGTGAGCAGCTCTACCACGCCGCCGATCGAGAGAAATCCCGTCCGAGACGTCGACTGTTCTCTCGTCGGAGCTCCCTCCTCCGGCTGCCATAGCCGGCGATTCTTGTCCCATCTTGTAGCTCTCATCTAGGGTAGTAATCCCTCGAAAGGAATTGGCTCGATTCGTGCTTGGTAAGGAGAAATCAATCATTGAAATTCTAGGGCTTATTTCACTGTTTTGGTTCGATTACCCTATCTAGGCTTGGATTTGGTGTTTGTGCTAGTTAGAGAAGTTGTTGTTCGTGTTGAGAGGAAGGTTGTGCTAAAATTTGGTGGGCATTGAAGGTGGTCAGAAAAGGGCTACCGGCGGAGCAGACAGCGGCGCCGCCTCTTTTAGGTAGTTTTTCAGGGTTTTAAATTTGTTATGCCGAGAGGAGTCTAATGATGTGAAGTTTGGAATTTTTTGAGGAGTTTTGGATAGGTTTGAGATTTTTCAAAGATTGGTGAACTTGGCGGTTAATAGGGTAGAAATCCGGTCGTTGAATTGGTATGGTTTAAACTATAGAAGGTTATTATAAGGCTGTCGGCGCTTGTGGTGAAGATCGGGCCTTATCGATTTAAGAATAGAGAAGTTGGGCAAGGATGAGCGTATTTAAGGCTCACTTTTAATTTTGTCTATTTTTATAAGGGTTGAATTTGTAGATGGGAATTTAACTATATATTTTGATCAGGACGTGAGGAGGCTCGAGCTGAAGAGACCTCGAATCGACGTCAAGCTTAAGCCTAAAGTTGGAGTGGACTTTTGTTTTAAATCGAAAGCATGCAATGCATTATTTTGATGATCAGTTTACTTTTCTGATAATTGGCAATTTTAATTATTTTGGAGAGTTACCGAAAATGAGATTTTCGGTGGATATTTATGAGGATAGTATGTATATAAATGCTAGCTAACCATACATGTTTTTCCGCCATAATGAGGTAAAATTCCATTATGGTGTGACGTGAGCGTGAGACGCAAGCGTCGTAGCCCTATATGAAAGTAGTAATTCATATAGGGGATATGCATGTATATACATCCGTCTTTTCCACCATAATGAGGTAAAATTATATTATGGTGTGACGTGAGCGTTAGACGCAAGCGTCGTAGACTTGTATGAATTTCTATTTTTCATATATTTTCATAAGAATTCATACAAGGAATATGACGAGTGTAAATACATACATATATTTATATTTTAGCATGAGAGGCTCTATTTTATAAAGTTTTGGAGACTAGCCGGGATTAGTCATGTAATTGCCAGTTTTTGAGTTAAGAGCTTTTGAAATTGTCGTTTGCAGCATATCTTCTCTATGGAAATTTAATCGTGAAAGCATAAAGATAATTGTTGCTCATTTCTCTTAAATTTATTTTTGTCCACTCACTCTAACGTTTTCGAATGTTTTTCCCTGGGCCCTTCGGTTTTAAATGTCCAGTTTACAAGTTAGTATAATTGAGATCGGGCGTACATGGAGTCGAGGCATAGTCCATCGTATAGCTTCCGCTTATATATATATTTATTTTCCCTTCATTATTAGAATTGCTCTGAACGTTGGTTATGAGATTCTTGTTGGATTAGTAAATATAAATTGGGAGATGTTGTGATTTGTGGGGAGCACGAAGGCTCCAAGAGTTTATAAGGTTGGAGTTGGAACTTTTAGAAGTGTTTGCAAGTGTTTTATTTAGGAAGGGTTGTCTATTTTCAAGAGAGGTTATGCCGAGTTTTTGGTAAATTTTTCTTGGAGGTGGACCCCGCATGATTTACTTCGAGTTTCAGGATGAAATTTGGGTTGGGTCCTGACAATTAACAAATTAAGACAAACTAATATGCACATGTCATATGTCACTACAATTTTACCAGAATACCCTTCACTACATATCAACTGTTATTGTCGACGAGTAGCACAGTAGCACATTGGGTGGCAATAGCACCCGATAAAAAAGTGCTATTGCAATTTTTTTTCAAGCAATTCTCCGAAACAAAGCTGCTATTGTCACAATAGGAGACCTTCATAAAGCTGCTACTGTCACTATTAGAAACTTTCTGCTAATGACGACGAAATGGCTACTGCTACCGCGAATCTAACTGCTAATGCCAACTTCTACTACCAATCTGCCAGCTACTGCCTACATTTGCTACTCATCCCACTCTGCTACTGCTTACTTCTGCAACTCAACCCACTGCTACTTCCTCAACCAGACTCCTCTATTTCAATGCATTACCTCAACCCAATCATATAGCTCCACTTTCAATGCATTGTCTTCGTCTAACCTCAACCTCCCATTGCTACTCAGACGCTTAACCCAATCATATACCCAAATCGGAACCCCCAAAATTCAGCGACAATTGAATTGATATTCTTTGAACAAGAATCTACTCATCTTCCTCCTCGATGGTGTTGATTACTCATGTCGTTGGCCTCATATCAGGCAGCTTTAGTAGCAAATTGGATTTTGACGACGGTGGAGGATTGAGGAATATGTACAGTGAGACCGAAAGGGATGGGTGGAGCCGTCGTCGTCGGGGCAGAGCCGTCGTTGTCGAGGAAGAGCAGTCGTCAAGGAGAAGCCATCGTCGCCGAGGCAGAGCCGTCATCATCGTCGAGGCGGAGCCGTTGTCGAGCCTCATTCATCGTCGACGTTGAGGAGTCAGGCGTCGTTGGTGAGCGTCGTCCGTTGTATATGAGCTTCGTCATCGAGCATCTTCCGTCGTCGAGATGGCTTCTTTGCTTCTTACGTTGGTATGAGAGAGAGAGAGAGAGAGAGCAACATATAGAGAGAGAGAGAGAGAGAGAGAGGAACAAATCTGTGGTGATGGGGTGATAGAAGAAGATAAAGAACGAGGTGTGTGCTTTTTGATTTAGAGTTGGGCATTTTAGTCATTTCATATCTACAATTCGGGTCAAGCCTGCTATTATTAGTGTTGGACTTGGGTTCATGTTCTAATTTGTATAAGAAATATTGAAGGTGTGTTTTTTTGTGTTTTTAAATTTGGTCAGTTCCTTATATGTAATTTTCTCTTGTTAAATTTCTCAAGTGAAATGTCAATAATTGAAATGGATGTTCAATTTCTCAAGCCAAATGTCAAAAATGGATGTTGGATGTTGTGTCGTTCCCCATAAGAAATGTCATCATCAGATGTATTGCCGTACATAGCCTCTGTCTCTACGTCAATGTATTCTCCATACCCACAAGGTAAATCCTCTAATGCAATAACGAGGTTCCACTGTCAAAACAAAGAAAAGATTGTACGTATGAGGTTTCTTTTTTTTTTTTTTTTTTTCGAGCAGAAATAACTATATTAATAACGGAAAAATTACAGCATATTGAAATGACCGGTTGTGATACCTACACCACGACACACATTCCTATAAAGATTCATAGTTACGGGTTCGTCGCTAATAACAACGTCCATGAGCCAAATGAGCCCAACACCTAACCAAATTACATGCTAAAAAAAAGCTATCAGGTCTCGAGAGTAACGATAGAACCTCGCTCCCAACACTAAAACGAGCAAATTCCCCTTCTTCAACACCGTGTCCAAATACCAACAGACCATGTGCAAAGGTAAACCACCCTCATGTTAACAACCAGACAACACCAAAATTAAAACCGATAATCCCCAGGAATGACGCCACATAAGTAGCACACTTACCAAAACAGCACACCAAAACCCTCGCTCGAAAGAGGAGAGACTGATCAGACCTAACCAAAACACTAACCAAACCCTTAAAAAAACCCTAACAAAATCCCAAATAAAGGACCAAAATTGGCCCCAAACTACACTTCCAGCCAGCCCAACAAATCCCCAACACCATCATCTGCCTTTCACCACCAGCGCCGCCACAAACTCTGAATCACCGCCGACGTCGAATCCTCAACATAATCCCTTCTGACCGCCACTATGTCCCGCCGTAAAGCCAACGAACGCTCCTAGATTTAGAGTCGTCGTCGTTCTCATAAAATACAGAGTCGCAGATTTAGACTGACATGTGCAACAACCCACAACCAGAAGAATACCAAGACAACTTGTCCGGCCGCACCTAGCCCACCGACTAGGCCGGAAGCCAACGCCGACGCAGAGGCGTCGCCGGACAAGCCACGCGGAACACCCTTTTCCCAAAACCCTACTTCCTGTGTTTACAGAGCCAATTTTCGCTCACCCCCTGTTTGTCGATTGTACATATGAGCCTCCAATACAAATTGGAAATCTCTAACCCAATTTTTTTATTTTTTATTTTTTATTTGGAACGCAATAAAGAAAATCATAATCCCTTTGAAACAAATTTGAAAGAAATAACAGAATTACTTTCCATCATAACTACTCACGCATAGAGCTAACTTTATGGTGACTTAAATCATTTGTATGAAATCCAAAGAAAAAAAACTTGATCCCATTTAAAACATGGGAACGTCTAGCTTTCAGAGATGATTGAATAAAAAGCTAGCTATTAACAAAATTAAGAAGAAAAATGTTGTTTCACAAAATTATGCAGCAGACCTGTAACTTTGAAAAATCATAACTGATTCTAGAAAAAATCGTGTTCATGAGATTTCAATTCTAAACGATCATTAAGATGTTTACTGTAATTCTTATAAAGACATCAACTTTAAAAAGCAAATAAAATTGTACAGTTTTCAGTAAAAAAAAGGTAACTGGTTCAAAATTGTACATCACAAAAGGGTCAAATAACATACTAAAATACATAACTCATACAAAACCGAACATCTTAAAAGTAATTAAGTTGAGACAATATATCACGCTTATTCTTGTATTCTTGTTCCGAGTGTTACCTTAAGTAGCCGACAAACGATGGCCCCCGTTTCCCGATCTACCAAAGGCGGCTGAAACCGATGGGTTTGTAATACGTCGGCGCCGCGATGAGATAGACTTCCGTACCGACCAACGGAGTACATAGCGCACTTGTTCCTATTTAATTGAGGTGTCGTTCATTAGTCAGTGAAGGATAGGCAAAGGCCCAAAAACTCGCTTAGGCCTTTTCTGATGAAAGGATAGTGAGTTTTGACCATTGGAATCTTTGATAAAAATAGGAAGTCTGCCCTGAATTGCTTGTTTGATAAAAATAGGAATGCGAGCGGTGGCGGTGATGAAAAAGCCGACGAAGCTGGCTGAGAGGAAGAGCAGAAGAAAAACTGACGGGCAGCAGCCGGTGGTTCGTTCTCCTCATTTCCGGAATCAGCCGGTGGTGGAAATAGGGACTCAGCCAGAACACGGTAAGATAATCTCCTCCGAGTCAGACCATGTGAATGTGCATGTAGCGTCTGAGATTAGAACCAGGAAAGAAAAGAGGAGGAGACGCCATGATGCTGGTGACAACGATGGCAATTGTGAGATGGCAAAGAAGAAGATGGCCCAAGTAGAGGAGAAGCCAGATACTAGTATGCCCATCCTGAATCTTGACCATGTGTTCTCTCAATTTGCTTACAAGGGTGGTGCTGCTACTCTATTCAAATATAAACACACCAAGATGCCCAGAAAGCCTTCCCAAATTATCTATCCTTGTAGTCAGACTGGCCGGAACTCAATTGAGGACCGTGCCACTATGCTTGCAACCTTGGAACAAGAACAGATAGGGAAAAAGAAGGAAACTCAGTCATCTGTGGGCATCCGAAAGGTTTCTCGTTACTTCCCAATTCCAACCTCAAGTGTGCAACCAGTGTTGGTAGATGAGTGCAAGAAAATTAAACTCTCCAAACGCCGTCGTGGAAAAACCTTTCAGAAGGATGCCCCTGAAGAAAATAATGCAGATGGCAACTTGTCGCAAATTAGGACAAGGAGCAAGAGAAAATCTCCTGAAATCAGGACAACTCTTACTGCTTCCCAGAGGAGGGATGAAGCATACCGAAGGAGAACTCCAGATAACACCTGGATTCCTCCTCGCTCTGAAATTAAACTCCTCCAAGAAGATCACTATCATGACCCTTGGAGAGTATTGGTTATATGCATGCTTCTTAATCGGACACAAGGAAAGCAGGTCTGAATTCCCTATACTTTGACAGCTTGATTACTTAATAACTTATATCATTGTTTCCAATTGATATTTGGATCATTGTACTTGTTTTTGTGTGTGTAGAGAGGGAGGCTTGGGTAATTAACTATTGTAAGCAGTTAAAGTTAGTAATACGTAGAATCGGTAAACCATCATGGAATTTTGAAGGGCTGTTGTATTGGTGGTGAATATTGAAGTACTTTTACTTTGTCGCTCATTTTAGCTATTTATTCTATATAGGTACAACACAGAGAGCATACAGCCCTACAATGATCATATACACGTTTATAGTATTGGATATCATCTATATCTGTGTGGTTGTGTTTACATGCAGCTATTTGTGCTCTAAAATCACAAATGAAGTTTACAAGATTATAAACTTTCACTTGTAATTTGAGTTCTTCTACACCTGCCCTCTAGATGGATGTGAAATGTATATCATTCAAAACACTTATTCTTTATGCTCCCTTTTATTTTTCAGTTTATCTTTTAAGTATTTCTGCCTCCAATGCTTATTTTCAATTCTTATTTTCCTTCAGCTGTCTGTTACAATGCCTCGCAATTTTGTTTTAGTTTATTAAGCTTTATGGCCATTAGTGGTTGGGTGGCCCTTTCTTAACTTGGGCCATTATCCATGAATTTGTTAGGAATAGTTTTCTCACAGTTGAAACTAAAGATCAGCTGTTTGTTAGAATGCCTAGCAAGTTTTATTTTACTGTATTAAGCTTTGTGGCCTGGTTGGGTGGCCCTTGTTTAACTTGAGTCATTATCCTAGATGGGTTTGTCAGTAGCATTAGTATGAACCCGTGGTTGCCTAAAATATATGTAGAAGTTACTCTAATTAGTTCTTCAGTTAATGTTTAGATGCTGAAGTTTGGAAGTTCGAAATTTCCAATGATCTTGTCGTGCTTATGTTTACTTGACTCAAGAATACTTCTTATTCTTATGTTTATATCTTGTTTTAGTAGTTTCAAGTTTCTGTACAATATTGTGTGGTGCTATGAAGTTTTGCATCATTCATGTGGCTTTCCATTCCTATCAGAGCTATAAACCCTGAATCTGCTATCACACATTACCCTTCAAGTCTAGGAATTGCAATCATAGGTAAGTTCTGCAGCATCAGTTTCACTTTGTGCAACCTTTCAGAATTTAGAATGATCGCTTCCAAGCCTTGTCCATAATCTTTTTCCCTATTGTCCTAGTACTTCTTGTTCTTTGTTACGAGGTATCAGAGCCTTCAGAAGTCAGAATATTGCGGACAGGACTAATGTATCTTAAACCAAAGATATATTGGGCACCACTTGTGACTTTGATGTTTCATAAGTGGCTGGAATTGGAAGCTTGGGCACATATCTGGAAAGTTCTTCATCATGAAGGGGGCATGCTATTTGCTAATCGTTCAGTCTAGATTCTCGTTTAGCAAACTATAATTACGTGCTTCAGGTTTTTGGATATAGATTCCAATGATATTAACCAAAGTTATATTTCTTCAGTGGTGCTTCCTTTTGTAAATTAATATGATTAATCCACAGTTTGGTTTCTAGCAATTTTTGCTCTACTCTTAGGCTTTGGATTGAGGAACAAGAATTTAGTCATGTTTGATTCTTAATGAGAAGATACTTTCTTATGCAGTTAAAAGGAGTTATATCAAATTTCTTCACTTTGTGTCCTACTGCGAAGGCTGCTACTGAGGTTGCCGTACGGGATATAGAAGAGGTTATAAGATCTCTTGGTCTACACAAGAGAGCAGAGATGATACAGCGTATGTCTGAGGAGTATTTAGGTGAAAGTTGGACCCATGTACCTGAGTTGTATGGTGTTGGCAAGTATGTTGCTATTCTTTGGTCCTTTTATTTTCTTATTTTATATTTCTCTTTAGTCTTCTAATTCCCGCTTTAATTTCTTAGTTCTTGTCTGGATTATTTTATTAAAGAAAAAGGCATGTGTTTGTGTCCTCCATAGTTTTGGAGACTGTCTACATTCTGCATGTTTTGCAAAGCAAATGTACATTAATATAAAACCATGTTATCCCACACGGATGGTCCGGGTATAAGATTGATCAGTGACAACATAAACGTTGCATTTCTTTCTATAATCTAACCATTCAAACTAGTGGTCAAGATTAGAGTAAGTTGTGAAATGTCCATTGTGTCATCAATGTTTAAGACTGTCCCGACTCCAAACTGTAGATTTTTCCAACTCAAAAAGTCCAAATTAATGGTAGTGAGAGTTCTGGAGGAACTGGAGATTTTATTTCCAGTGCTATTTAAGTTATTGTAATTGATTTTGTGTTCTAGAGGAACTGGAGATTTTATTTCCAGTGCTATTTAAGTTATTGTAATTGATTTTGTTGATGGAAATTGATTTCTGTGTTCATTTGGTTGGATTGGACTAGGTATGCAGCTGATGCATATGCAATATTCTGTACTGGAATGTGGGAACGAGTGAAACCTACCGACCACAAGCTAAATGAATACTGGGAATTTCTCCACAGCATAAATAGAGTAAGCTGAGGCCTGCAGCTTTTATTTGACAGCAACAACTCTTTGGTCTTTTTGAAACCATCTGATGGAAAAGTATCTTATGGAAAGATATATTTTTGGGAACGGAGAGTCTTGTATATAAGAATGCCGCAATGGGTGGTAGAATTGTGAACCTTGCTTGGTAGAATTCTGAACCATCTAATTATTTTTACTGCAGGGTCTGCAGCGGACCATTTTCAAGTTCAGTAAAAAACCACATGGGTGCAGCTATTGTCACCTTATCTTCTTTGTTCACCCTACTTGCTCATTTCACTCTACATTTTAATTTCAATACTAAAATCTACTTATGAGGAACGTGCCGCAAGTGAGAAACCCAACAGCTTTCTAGCTTCTCTCCCGGCCGAACGCCGGCGTCTTTTGCTGCTGCGCCTCTAACCCGGGAGAGGATGTATTGATCCAGGCTATGTAGTTTGGCCTTATGGGAGAAGCTTGGTGTAGGGTTGGAGGTTGGGTGTTTGTTTCTTGAGGTACATAGATCGATCTGTTACCTTCTCGATTTATGGGTGAGGGTGAGGAGCAGCGCTGTGAGGCTATTTGTTGGCGGCGGTTCTTGTGTCACCGGTGTGACATCGGGCTTCAGTCAACAATTGACCTCATGACGGAATTGGTCATGGGATGGTATTAGATCTGAGGGTTTGGTGTCGTCCAATTGGCCTTGAAGCGGAGGTGGGGGGCGGCGACGTAGTGCGTGGCAGCGGCTTTTGTGACGTGAGAGAGCCACAACGACGAGTTTCTTGCTGTGTGTTCTTTGCTGGTGGAAGGTGGATTGGGCCGGGTATCTGCCCCCGCTTGTTGGGTTGTAACTCTTTCTAGCCCTTTCGAGATTCCAAGGGTTTCCACCCAATTTAGCTATCTAGTCTGTTCCTAGGGGTAAGCGTACCCTAACAAGGACAAGGAGATCTTGATTTCTTTGATCCTTCCCGAGGCAAGTGATGGAAGACTATTGTTTTTTAATTCTCGGTTTTACTTAATTGTGCACTAATTGAGGTCCGTAGACAACTGGTATTATTGCTACATGGGAGTTAGATATGAGTATTTAGAAATCTCTTGTATTAGGTATAAAACGAGCGCATTTTACAATGAGGGCTCATTGTCATTTTGTTATTTCTTGTTTCCAACTAGATTAGTGGTTGTAAGTAGGCAATTTGATATATGCGACATCTGACCGTGAATAAGTAATGCAATTTTCTATTTGATTATAAAAAAAATACTGAAACCTGCTTATTTTATCGATTTCTTTTTTCCAGAAATATCTTTATATGAAATATTTGTTAAGAAAAAATACATTTTGTGTGTGCATTGGTTAATGCTGATGACAATAGGATTACAATACCATGTTGTAATAGGTTTACTATATTGTGTAAGATTAAGTTTGCCTTCAACACGTTACCAGCATGGTCTCGAGCTGATAGCAACCACTAAGAAAATCGTTGTCCCTGTTTTTGCCCACAAGTCTTTTGACGACCGAACCCCTCTAATCTGGCAAGCAATGCGACCCCCTTCCTCCGTCCCCGATTACCGATTCCGACCACCATCCCCTTTTCGGTCCTATTTTTTGGGAATTAACATGTAATTCAGATAAAAGTTTCAAAGTTAAAAAAACTCGGAGAAATTTTTCCTCATATTCTAGTCAAACTTTGTTTGGTAAAATATACCGTGATATAGCATATTCACGGACGATTGAAAGAAAGCAATTACCATGGTCAAACAATTGTTTTTTGTTTTTTTTTTTTTGAGAAAAGGTCAATCAATCGTTGTAATAAAGTATTTTCAAAACAAAACAACGAATTAAGTGACCCATGACGCAGCTTGGCCTAACTGATCATAACACAACTTGGCCAACTTTTTGAGTTGGCTTCCAACCTACTCGCTCTGAAGGAAAATTCTTAAATGTGTTAATGTATGACATGTATCAACTTTGTTCTAAAGTTGTTAAATGAATTCTTAAAGTTATAATATTAGTCCTCAAAGTTGTAAATGAGTCCTTAAAGTTGTAAATATTCTCAGTTACCATATAAGTCCTTAAAATAGTAATATTTATCCTTTTTTTTTGTGTGAATAATAATATGAATCCTTACAGAGGTAATATAAGTCCTTAAAGTGATAAAAAAAAAAGTTGATACTATTTAAGGAAATTATGTTTTCGTCCTTCTGTTATGTGTCTTACCCTAATACACGTAGGATTGGTTAATCCAGTTTTCTTATTAGAATAGATTACGGTTGATAGAACTTCTAGATCATTCAGGAGACTCTATGTAATGCCTATCTATCAATGAATGAGTAGACCGTTATTCTCGTTATCTTTTCTTATTCAACACGTTATCAGCATTGTGCTCTAACCCGAGGTTGATAACGAAACCGTAAACAGGAAAACCTCACCGTTTTTTGCTCTGGGCACCCTAGCTTGTCAACAGCCGTCGTACCCCCTCGTCTCGAAGCTCCACCGGCGCTCACCTTCAACCCTGCGCGCCTCCTCACCTAGGCGGCTCTACCCCAGCTAGCGACCCGGATTGCCCTCGCCCCGGATCTCCTTAGATCCCAAAGCCACCGGCAGCAACCCAGTCCTCTGTTCAAGACGTTGCTCCCGACTTGCATCCCAAACCGAGGACAAGGTCAGCCCAGATGCCGTTGCTCCAGTCTCTGTCGGTGGTCGTCCCCAACGCAGTCGTCCGGAAGCAGCTCAACCCAGCAGCCTTGAGCCCCGCTCCGGCCTCGACCCAAACCCGCTCCTTCGATCCCAACGACCGGATCTCCTTCGATCCCAAAATATCATGACTCAGATCCGACCCGAGAAAAAGCGATTTTACCCTACTGGGAAATCAGGTTATTTACGAGTGGCAAAGCGGTAAAACTTGCCCCTCCAGGTAAAAAGCTTTTACCTCACGAGTAAAAACAGCTTATTTATAGTAGTAATTTAATTAGTTTTACTATTTTTATATATATGATAAATATGACTAATCATATGTTATATTTTTCATGAAATTTTTCACGTGACTGATCGCGATGGAATTGCACGAGTAACTTCTTTGCACGCACGTGGAAGTACATATGAAAATTGCAAGGGCAACTTCTCTTACACGCAGTTTATTTGGCAAACTAGCAAATAAGCTTTTATATAAGTTGCCGCTTTTGAATTTTAATTTCATAGCCGGGCTTTGTAGCCTTCTTCTACCCCCACCTTTTTTATAACGTGGGTTGATGTGAGGAATTGGGACCCCTCATATCAAAGTTGAAATTTATGATGATTTGACAAGTCACGGTATTAGAACGAAATATTGTCGTGGTTAATAAAGGGACAAACATCGATTTGCGACAGAAATTGTCACGGTTAACATCAATTTGTGATGAAAATTGTCACGGTTACATTGATTTGTGACGAAATTTGTCACGGTTCACATCGAATTGAGTTACCATAACACATTGGTTTTGACCTAATTCAATACTTGGAATTAATTATCGTATATCGATAATAGTTTGTCTTCCATCTTGTTATTTTGAGATAATTTACCGAAACATGCGCCTAGAATTTGACATCAAAATAAGTGACGAAATTTGTGTCACGCGTTCTGAAAAAAGAGGGGGAGGCAACGCCTCGAACCCCATATGTCATATAAAGATTGGGCTAGTGAAAGAAAAATCATGTTATTGATGTGGTTCTACATCGGTTCATTAATTGCAAAGAAAGCAATATTATGGTCAATGTATACAAGAAATATATGGAGTTCTTGAAACAAGAAGCTCACTATATGGAATAAGATGAGAATATTATTCTCACAGTTACGGATTTTAATAGCAAAAGGTACATTGCGGAAGATATGAAGCACATGACTTCGGTTTAATAGTCTAAGTGACTACCAATCTGTATATTTTTCCAAGTTTTGTGAAGGCATACACCTCACATATTTGACTAAAGTGACTTAGTCGTTATATTTTGAATTAAATTCATGGTCAAGACCTCAATGCAATTGTTGGCATATGTATTCGAATTTTGTCTTGCACATATGGTTCGATTTACATAAGCTATATGTTAATACAATATATCGCATTACAACATAACAGTACATTGGACTACATTGGACCACCGGTTACTATAAGGTGGCGTATCTAAAGGCTAAATTATCGTGATGTGGTGAAATGCACATCTTTTTTGGATCAAAAAAGGATTTGTAATGTCAATTTTTCTGCAAAGACGTTACAAACAACAGTAGTCTTCTACACTCTTGAGCGGATTCACAATTGCAAAAAGGAAATTTGCGTTACGTTATATGTCATCCAAAATTGGATGTTGAAAAATCCTCCTCTTTCTCTACAAGATCCAACAGTGAGCTTGTCACGCCCCGGTTCTTAAGTTATTTTACGGTTATTTACTTTGGTATTATTTTGGTCTTTTACCGTTTTAAGTAACCATTTACTATTTAAGACTCCAAAAGTTGACTTTTGTTCTGTTTGGAATTTGGGAAAACTTTCTTCATGAAATTCGTAGAGGATGTTGTTACGAGTTCGTAGACATGCTATGCGTTAAAATCGGAGTTAGCATGGAAAAGTTATGAATTAAAAATGTAAGTTTTATTGGGGTATTATTTTGGGGTGTTAAATTTTGGAGTTGAGTTTTGTTTTGGGTTATGTTTAAGTTGGACCGGGCCATTGTTTTGGTCAAAGCCCAAAAATCTTTTCTCCCTCTCTTCTCTCTCCTCCCTCCCGATTCTCTCTCCCTCTCCCTCTGCCGGATTTTCTTCCCGGTCGTCCGCCGCCGTCCGGCCACCAGAGACCGCCGGACCGGTCCTGTTCGGACCCCCTCCGCTTCCCCTCTCTTCCCGGGCCGGTGACTGCGCGCGGGACGCCGCCAAGTGGGAGGAAACCGCCTTTAGCAACCGACTGTCCCGTCGCCGTAAATTGCTTCTCCGGCCACCATAGCCGAAGCAGCTTAGCTCGTTGGAAAGCCCTCCTCCCGTGCAGCAACCTCTCCAAAGGACTCCCTCCCTCTTGAGCTAGGTAAGGAGAAATCGGTAAAGGAAATTCTAGGGCTTATTAGATGTTTTCGTTCGATTGACATAGTTAGGCTTAGAATTGATGTTTGTGCTAGTTAGGAAAGTCGTAGAGGAGATTGAGAGGAAGATGATGTTAAAATTTGGTAGCTATTGGTGGTCGCTGGAGTCGGCCGCCGGCCGCCGCTGTTTTAGGAAATTTTATAATTTTAAATGTGGAAAAATTAAGGGGAGGTTAATGATGTGAATTTAGGAATTTTTGGAGGAATTTTGGATAGGTTTAGGATTTTTCGAAGTTTGGTATTTTGGCCGTTAATTTGGATAGAATCCGGCCGTTAGATTATTGTTGTTTCGGCCGTTGAAGGTGGATTTAAGGCCGCCGATATTTGTGGTGAAGTTTAGACGGTATCAATTGTAAGATTTGCAAAGTTGGGCAAGAATGAGAGTAGATAAGGCCACATTTAATTTTGCCTATTTTTATTTAAGCGTTGGTATATAGTTGATGATTTAATTATATTCTTGGATCAAGACGTGAGGAAGCTCGAGCAGAAGAGGCTTCAGACCGACTTTAGGCTTAGGCCTAATTTGTGAGTGGACTTTTGGTTTAAATAATGTGCATGCAATTGTTTATTTGGTTGGACCATTTGACGTCATTTTTATTTGACGATTTTACTCATTGTGGTGAGTTACCGAAAATGGGATTTTCGGTAAATTATAATATATTTTTAAGGAGAGTATGTATATAAATGCTAGCTAGCGATATGTGTCTGTCCACCTTAATGACATAGTATATAACTGCATTATGGTGTGACGTGAGTGTTGGACGCAAGCGTAGTAGCCTTATATGAGTGTTTAATTCATATAAGGGGTATGAGCACATATTTATACACCTGTCTGTCCACCTTAATGGCGTAGTGTATCACCGCATTAAGGCGTGACGTGAGCGTTGGACGCGAGCGTAGTAGCCCTATATAGATTATTATTAATTTATATAGGAAGTATGTGCGAGTGTAAATACATACATATTTTAATATATAGTTTTGAGGTGTAGAGGCTCGATATTTATGAGATAAGAGAATTATTGTTTCAGACATGCATTCGTTTTCTTTGAATTAAAAAAAATGGGAAAGCATAAATGTTAATAAATATTTTCTTTATTTATTTTTGTCCACTCACTCTAATTTTTACGAATGTTTTTTCCCTGGGCTATTCGTTTTAAAAATGCCCAGTCTGCAGAGTTCGGGTTAGTACGAGTAGGAGACGACGAGGCATAGTTACCCATTTCTCACCCACCTTTCACCAATAGGTTACATGTTTAACCTACTAGGGTATTTTCCTGCTTCTCTAGTGTATAGTAGCTCTGAATGCTCTTTGGGGTTCATCGTATAATTTTTCTGGTGATGTGCTAAGACTTATGTTTTATTTTGGAATTTACGAAGTTTGTAATTATATTCTCACTTTCCTATAATTGTGGGTTGATTTGGAGGATGCTCAATAATATTTAGGAAAGTAACACTTTAGTTTTCTAGGTTAGGGTTGTCCATTTTCAAGGGAGGTTTGCTTATCGGTAAATTTTCCTTGAAGGTGGTCCCCGCAAGACTTACTTCGGGTTTCAAGGTGAAATTCGGGGTGGGTCTTGACAGAGCCATTGGTCGTGGCGCCGCCTGTCACATCCCAACTCTTAATTTTTACTTTATTTACTAGCTTGGTATTAATAAGAATTTTACCGTCTTCGTAAATGAGTTTATAGTTTCAAAGGTCCTTAGAGAGGTGTTGAGGGACGATTATTTCGGAGAAATTATTCGTATGAGAAATATTTGAAGACTGTAAAAATGGTAAATTTTAGCTAGTAAAAAGGTAAGTTTTATTAAGGTATTATTTTTTGTGTGTTAATTTGTGGAGTTGGGTTTTTATTTGGTGTGGGTAGGAACCTGTTGGGGAGAAAGCCCAACACATTTTCTCCCTTCTCTCTCTCTTCCCTCACTACTCTCTCCCCGAGCTCTCTCCCTGCCGGAACTTTCCACCGTTCCGCCACCACAGACCGCCGCACCGGTCCCAATTGGTCGGCCCTTGTTCCCTCTTCCCTTCCTAGACCGGTGGCAGCCTCCGTGAGTGAAAAACCATGCTCGAAAGGTCCGACTGAAATTTTGAGCCAGTGAACATCAATCTTAAAACTTAACCTTTGCACTAAAAAAGTGATGGAAGGCTAGGATAGCTTATATAGTTATTGACACGGTAACCTTTGCAAAAATAAAACTTAAAACATTTCTTAAGATTGATTATAACATAGAGTTGACAAAAAGAGAACTCAGTTTCATAAGCAAACTAACTGTACTTTGGCCTAGAATCTTGTACATAAATAACAAAGAGATGACGTAGCTCTCCGTCGCCGGAACTCCCTCCTCCAGCCGTCATAGCTTGGCTCGTTTGAAAGCCCTCCTCCCGTGCAGCAATATTTGGCAGCTTGATGACTCTTCGGGATTTGACAACTTCTAGGTTTGAGGTTGATGAAGAACCGGCTATTTGGCAGCTTGATGGTTCTTCAAGGGTTTAGTGAAGAACTGGCTATTTGGGGAGCTTGATAGTTCTTCAAGGATTTCGGGGAGGCTTCTGAGCTCTTGAGGGATTTTTCTCTCTCTCTCTAGTCCGCTCCTTTTTGTTTCTGCCCCCCCCTTCTCTTGGTATAAGAGGGGGTATTTATAATGTTAACATGCCTTCGCTTTTGGCAAGTAATGAAGATACTGAATCAATGATATTTCCTTAATCGAATCAATGAATTTTGACTGATTGATTTACTTGCCGATTTTAACATAATCAAATCAATCAAATCTTAAGATTTAGATATGCCCAGATCGCTTTGGATTGAATGTCCTGTTTTGATCAAGATCCTTAGTAAGGGGCGAGCCATCTCGCGGATATGGAAGGTATCTCGCGAGGCACCTTGATTTCCAAGCAACCGGTGATTTCTGGTCTCACTTCGCGGATGACTTATCTTGGACGTACATCCACGCATGCATGCGAACTCTGTCGTCTAGCTCCTTCGCGAGGTTCCCCCCTACACGGGGCCATCTCGCCTCGCCTTTATGTTAATCTACACGCGCAGAGCCATCTCGCCTCGCCTTCACGTAAATCTACAAGCGCGAAGTCTATTTTGCCTCGCGGAGTCAATTTCACCTCGCCCAGTCAAGTTCACCTCGCGGAGTCTATTTCACCTCGCGAAGTCAAGTTCACCTCGCGAAGTCTATTTCGCCTCGCGGAGTCAATTTCACCTCGCCAAGCCTAGCTCACCTCGCGAAGTCCGTTTCGCCTCGCGGAGTCAATTTCACCTCGCGAAGTCAAGCTATCTAGTTCGCCTGACCGCTGGCGAACCATTACCAATTATTTTGGGGATGTCCGATTAATTTAATTTAATTGATTTCTGATCATCAATCGACACTTGATAATTGATTTCAATCGGGATTTGAGATTTTGTCGTCGGCCAACTATTCCCACGTTGTCATGTGTCATTTCCGACGGCTTTCCAATTTTGTTAACTCACGAGCCACGTATTTGCTTGGATTTTTCAACGACTATTATTATCGTTAAATTTTTTATGTCTACAATAACATTTAAATTGCAGATATCAAACTTTACCAAGTATAACAAACATCAACAGTATACACGAACAGGGTAGAAGAAGGCCAATCATAAGGATAGCTTGACAACAAAGTTAACAGATAAGAATACCATGAATCAACAAAAGTGTCAATATGAATACTCGTGATACTCATAGAATTTTCTTTCACTCGAAGATTCCGGTTAGAGCCCACCGCCCAGCTATACCACCGAGCAAACCCCGCACATGCGGTTCCCTGATCAGGTTTAGGGTTAAACAACCCAACGGAGGTACAATCCCCACTCACATAATTCACTGGGCCTAACCGAACAAAACATTTGAAATCCAATCATTTCTTTCCAGGAAGTTTCACTTTCTCAACCAACTGATCAAACAAAGATTTCGAAAACAAACTTGAAATCCCTTTTCCAACTGTAATAAGATACTGCCCAGAAATTATACAGGAATATAGACCTCTGGTATTTCAACGACACAAATGATCAAGAGAACAAATCTTTATATGAAGACCAAATGGGTAGACACAAATTCCTTTAGAACAATGAGGTAGAGAAACTTGAGTTCACAAACTCATAGATGACAAGAGGAAATTATCAAAGAATGGAACCTTGTCTTAAAATAAATTCAAACAGGCATATCAGAAGAATCAGCTTTCAATAGCAAGCTGAACATGAGGTATGTATCAATACATGGATTTCAAAGGCAGCAGCAAAGACTTGGGTTTTCAAACTGTTGGAGTAATCAACAACAAAGACCATGACTGATGGAAAAGAACTTAACAAACAATGAACTAGTAATAAGCACATACTCCAACTCATAATACAAAGCATTGGATCATTCTATGAACAGAAGTAGCTTTCTAAGAATAATGACAATGTGGTACGATCACTTTCAAATCACAATCAAGTAGCAGGAATGAACTCAAGTACAACCATGTACAAATTGACTTGGAATTCATGGTTTCATATGGCTAGAAGTACACAAGATAAACCTTTGGTTTTGAAAGGATGCATAAATCACTTTGCTGCATCTTAAGAGATATAACATAGAAACTGTACAGTACTTATGGTTATGAAGTCCAGGTAATGAGTACAAGACTATTTCAAAATACTTTAAATAAGGATCCGCAATAAATATGGATAGATCGAAAACCAGGTAAAAGTGGTATATTTTAAACACCAACATTTGATAGGTAAGCCTCGACATGAAATAGGCCAAAAACTAATTTCACTTTGAGGTCAAAAGACCAAGAATGTATGTATAGGTAAGTATATAACACATGTATGAAGTCTTTTTGCTGTAAATCAGAAATTGTAAGAAAACATACTTCAGTTTCAAAAGTCGTACTTGATTAATTTCAGAAATTATAGGGTAGCGGGCACCAAGAGTAAATTAAACAACAAGTAGAATAGTTGAGAGCAAGAAATCTAGTCATCTCATTTATTTATTCCCTTACAGAGGTCATATCAGTGAAAATAAGCAAAGCCTTGGATTTTTGGTTCAAGTAAACCCATGTATAAAAACTTCCTTTTAAATTATAAAGAACAAGACAAGAATCAGATTTGTGTTGGCCTCAAGGATATAAATATCAATGGGTAAGGACACTAACTTGAGCAGCTCTGTATAGTGAGTTCATGAGCATTAGTAGAGAGCATGACTAAAATAAGAAATAGACTCAAAGGAGCAGCCAAGAAAGCAGTTACATAAGACAAAGTAGACACAGATAAAACCACTTTAGATGGTATAACAAGATACAAGCCATGGCTGCAACTAACATGATAAGAAGAGAGTTGGGAATGAGAAGGACCTTGTCCGATGTGAACTTCTTCAAAGAATACCAGCCAAAATACTCAAGGCTATCATTTCAAGATTAAATACAAGACAAGGGTACTTATTACCCTGAATCAAAGGACCATCGACACTCAACAAGATTTCTATTCGACAAGCTATGTATGCTTGACAGTTTCAATCAAGGAAAAATAGCAGAGAAGACATTCCAACACAATCATACCAAATACACATCAAACTAGAATCAAAGCTATAAAGAAAAGTTTATTTTCCCTACCTCAATCTATGGGTACCAGCAGCCAAAATCTCCAAGAGAAGCAAGCTAACTCCAAACGCACAAGCACCCAATTCAAATGACGTTAATCCAACATCAACCCAAACACCCAGCTTGCTATTTCAAGTTCCCTAATTGAATTTCATGGCACAAATCATTCATCCACTTTATTGGGTAATAGCTTAAACAAGAACTAGTTTGAGAAAGAGGAGATTGAAGCTTACAGAAGTTAGGAACAAATTGAAGAGAGAATTTCATATTCTTTGACAGTAGAATTCATGGCAATTCTCTCCTCTTTCTTGTGAGCTAGTGAATTAGGTGTGGTTGGTTTAGAGAAGGGAACGATGATCATTAGAGAACAAAGACATAACTGAGAGAAGAGTGAGAGAGCTGAGAGAGCGACAGAGTTGAGAGAGAGGGCGAGAGAGTGAGAGTTGAGACAACATTGAGAGAGAGAGAGAGAGAGGGCTTACCGTTGAGAGTGAGAGGGCGAGAGTCTCGATCTGTTTGAGAGTGAGAGTTGAGAGTCGATCTGTTTTGTGGGTTTAGGGTAAATGAATGCGAGGGAGAGAGAGATAGCGATATGAATGCGAGAGAGTAAGAGTGTGGTGACTAAAAACATACGAAATCAGTTAAATCCATAAAACTTCCCTAAGATCATGCGAATGGTACGGTTCCTAACCGTATTTGTAAATTATCATAAGAAATTAAAATAAAACTCAATGACGTGTCTCACACGTCAAATTATTCTCAAAACCATAATATAAACGAGAGTTAATTAACAAGTAAAAATCGTAAATAATATCTTAATCCAAAATACTCGCTAAAAATATTCTTAATGTCAAGATCGATAATCCACAAATAAACGAGAAAGTTATAAATAGAGAATTACCGAAAATCTCATTTTTCAATAATCTTTAATAAATCTCAAAGTCAACAATAAAGCCGATAATAAATAAATCCAGAAATAATAAATGATATACAAACTCAAATACCAAATTAATTATCCGAGCTCAAATCCATTAACCATGGTCAACAATTAATCCATTCGTCAAACTCAAAATAATTTCCAAGAACATTTCATAAGCCGAAGTATTAATATATGCTCAGAAAAGAATGATAAATTATAAAATCTTGCATGCATATTTATTAAAAACCAAAGTGTCCACTCACAAATTTAGGCATAAGCCCGATGAAATCCGAACCGTCACTCAAGCGAGGTCTCCTCGTATCCTGGCACAATAACCATGCTTAGGACCAAACTTCAATTCCGGAAAATAAATACTTAAATATAAACACAAATCTCTTCCGCTTAACCCACTACCCTTACTAGGGTTAAGCTTACCTGATTCACACCAAACTCCACCACAAGCTTAATTCATCTATTCTAACATTCTAGAATAGATACAAAGGAAATCCAACGGTTCGATGTTCTTAAATTACCTACCGGCAAAAACCAACTTGAAAATTCCCAAACTTCAACCAACTTCAACCCAAATTCATAAACTTAATATCATTGGACTCCTCTCATCATACTCTACCTAATCAGCTTGAAAAACCACCCAAAAGAGGCGGCACCGCCGTCTGCTCCACCGGCAGCGGCCGGCCGGCCACCCCCAAATTCCGACCACCTCCGATCGCCACCAAAATTTAACAAAATACTCTTCTCCATATATCCAACAACTTTCTCAATTATCACTAAGTCCAAATCTGAACAGAGAAGCCAGAATTTACCTCGAATGGTGGAAAATACCAAACCGACCGATTTTCTTCCGAAGCTTGATTCTCCCTCCTTGCTGTGAATTGGCCTGAGACCCATTGAGGGTTTGCTATGCGGGGTCTAAGCTCCATGATGCGAGTGGTTGCGCCTTTTAGGTTGGCCGGATGAGAGAGTTCCGGTCGGGTCACCAAAACAGTCTTTTATGGAATGTTCTTGCATTGCTGGGCTGTGAACGCTTTGAATCGATCCTCAAAGCTCCTATGGATCGATAGACGAGGAAGAAAGGAAGAGAATGGGACCGGTGGCGAGCAATTTCGTTGTCGGACGACGGAGAACTTGCCAGCAAACCGTCCGGTCTCGGGTCGGGTTCGCAGGTCGAGCGGAGAGAGTGAAGGTTCCAAAAAAAGAAGGTTCCCGAACTGGAAACCTACACTTCCTATTTATAGTAGTTTCCATGAATAGTAACTTTTGTTTTTAGACCATAACTTCTTCATATGAACTCTGTTTTGAGCGTGCCACGTGTCCACGAACTCCGTTTAACGTCCTCTACGACTTTCATGAAGAAAGTTTTCTCAAATTTTAGACGAAGGAAAAAGTCAACTTTTGAAGCCTTAAATAGTTTGAAAACGGTAGAAGGTTAAAGTAACACAAAAGTAAATACTCGTAAATTAACTTAAGAACCGGGATGTGACACCCATTTTATAATGCTTGATCCGTCAACAAAGTCCCGCAAAAAGCATTGTTAGGCTTCAAAACCCTAATAAATATCTCATTGTTAAGGCTAAAACCTTTGCAAATATCCCGGTCCTGATATTAGTATTCCTTGGCCAGTTTCGGTTCAAGTGGGATATGTCCGTCGGTTCAAGTGGGATACGTCCGTTCACGTGAGCAGAGGAAAATCCTATTGGTTTACTGCTAGGTCTGTCCTATTGGTTTACTGCTAGGTCTGAAGAAAGAACCTTGTGATAGGTGTGCTCTAGCCTATCCACAATCTCTTGAGAAGAAGAAGATCAAGGCGCGAACACTTCCTCAAGTGGCACCGCCTCAAGGTGCTCGCACGCCACCGAAAATAGAGAGTTCGAGAAAGTTCATTGTCACTCCGAACAAAATCTTCCCACATCCAAACACATTCTTGTAAGTTTTCATTCGTCCGGAAAAATAAAACAATGGCGTGATTAGTTGAAACTTGAACGGGATGGACTCATCCGTAAGTAGTCAGTGATTAACTAGAACACTTGTTTTTCTTCTAAATGGACAGATGGCCCACCATGAAGAGATTAGACTAATGGCTAGTTTAAAGGTGGGTGCTTTGAGTCGGATTCTGATATTGAATCTTGAATCTTGAATTTTCAGGACAAGTGACAATTCGAGAGAGGGAGGAAGGAGGTTGAAGCAGAGAGAGAGAGAGAGAGAGAGAGAGAGAGAGAGAGAGAGATGGGCGCGATGAAGGCTGCTCTGGGAGATGCGGTGGTGACGTTTATGTGGGTTTTCTGCGCATCGACGCTGGGACTGATGACAAGTCTGATCGCAAATGTAATTGGGGTTCAAGGCTCCCAGCTCTTCTGGGCTTCTTTCGGCATCACCACTGCCCTCGTCTTCTTCCTCGTCTTGGTCTTCAACATGATCGGTGACGCCTTGGGTGGGGCCAGCTTCAACCCCACTGGCACTGCCTCTTTCTACGCCGCCGGCGTTGGTGCCGATACCCTCTTCTCCATGGCCCTCCGCTTTCCGGCTCAGGTGCCCCTTCCTTTTTCCTTCCTTCCTTATCAATCTCCTTCGAAATGGTTCACGTTTCATGATGTTTATGATCCAAACAGACTTTGGGTGCTGTGGGTGGCGCTCTGGCTATTAAGGAGGTCATTCCCGCTCAGTACAAGCACATGATTGGAGGCCCTTCCTTGAAAGTAGACTTGCACACCGGGGCCATTGCCGAGGGGCTCTTGACTTTCCTTATCACCTTCATTGTCCTTGTCATCATCCTCAAGGGTCCCCGTAGCTCACTCTTGAAAACATTGCTTCTTGCAGTGGTTACTGTGGCATTGGTTGTTGCTGGTTCCGTCTATACTGGGCCTTCAATGAATCCTGCTAATGTAAGCAAACGATTTCCTTCTTCTTTTGTTTGCGTCTTTTTTACAGAGTAAGAAAAATACTAATCAAGTCCGTATACCATATCACGTCCCTTGCACAGTTGCACCAAGATCTTTACTAATCGACTTTATTACAAATCCACAATCCTTTAAGCATGTCCACACTTTTTTTTCTAAATGGATCTGTTGTCATCCTGCTATGTATACTGCTCTGCTTCGAACGAAGTTTTTGGTTTCTACATATTGATGCATCAGTGAGGATTTTACTCTGAGAATTTAGGAATGTATATAGTTGGATATGAATATGGATTATCATATGCGGTGATTAAATGACCTTTGTCTATTGGTAGTACTTGAATCATGATACAGACTGGGTTTGGCTACTTTTGTGTCAAATCTGGGAATATCTTTGTTTTCTGTTTGACATCGCTATTTTGCTTGTTAGTCTGCTTGTGTGATAGTTTTCGATATATGATTTATGGGAGATCTGGACAAGGTGAAAAAGATACATTCTGGACTTTAAAACAGGGTTATGAACCCAATTATGCTAACCCAATATTAGATATGATGGTAGGAAAATAAGATAGAAGATATAGACCCTGCTTTGCTTCCACTGACAATTCATTTCTCCTCAAAGTATCCCTGCATTTTGTTGTTTTTTGTCACTTTTACATTTTAAAAAGTGATGGAGAATAATAATACTCAGTGTCTACTGTAATGCAGTACTTTTCCCTAACTTAAAACTTTTTCTTTCCGGTCACTAATGTGTTTGTACTGAAATAAAAAAAATTCTTCAGTTAAATTGTTACTCTTTTCTGTTGTGAAATATCCCGACGTCCGATTTGGTTGAGTTATTCCAAGTCTGAGGTTGTTTTTTTCCTGTTGATATTTTAACTGATGAGTTTAAAGGTAGGAATGTTCTTAGTTAGCTACATGTATGTTATACCCACATTTACTTATATGACTACAAATTTATTGCCAATTTGGTAAAGTTGAGTCATAATTTAGGTAATCTTAGTTCTGTTATGGGTAATTACTCAACGTCTGATATTTTTACAAGTTTGTGATCAAATTGTTGCTTATATAGTAACTTGGTTCAATTATATGTAAACGTGTAAAACAAATGTGGTAATTTTGTAGTCAATGCTGTAAATTTGGTTCAATTATATTGTAATTTTTGTTCATTTAATTGAAAATTAGTGTACAATATACATCCCAATACCATTGACAACCCTTGATTTTTTTTTATTTTTTCCATGGGATAAAATGTTTCTTACATCCAGAGAAAAACACATTTATGTATGTGTGTCTTCGCGATTTCATTAGATGTTGGCTCTTTTTCTTTAGAAGAATACTTGTGCCTACAAACTTGATTAGTTCAGATTTGGGAAGCACAAAGCTAGTCGAGCTTCCCTCGTTTTTGATACATTCATAAACTTGTGTATTGCTTTGGTTATTCTCTAGTAGGAAGACTGGACATTTTCTTTTGACCTAATATTTAGCACCAATTGGGACAGTGAGAACTTAGAAGAGAAAGAGACAACTTAGTTTTGGGGAAGAGAAATACATGAGTTTGTTTTAGGAGATAAATTAGAGAGATTACAGAAATAATTTTTAATTAAGGAATGACAAAGATTGAAGTGCAAATTACAATAATTGTCTATTTAAAGAAGTTACAAGATCTTTTCAATAATAATAAAAATAATAAAGATAATTGTCTATTCTACAATATACCAATACAAACTTACAAAGCTAGCACAGAAATCCCTTAGATAGATGAGCCCACCCACGGTCGGTAACCTAGAAGACATAGGTTCCAATACTTAATATCAATTCAATCTCACCCTAGGCCGTTCTGCATCATTCTCCACTGGTGACCAAACTGGCCAGTGAAGCCAGGATTTGCATCCTCGTCTATACAACATCTAATGGGTCATCAAGTGGATTCTAGTGATCAATTTTGGTTTTGTAGAAGATAATTGTGTGCCATATGACTTGTTGTATGACAATGGCTGGACTGCATAGCCTATGCATGCTAGAGTTATTTGGAGCTTGTTCACAGTATAAAGGGGATTTAAGACTTCTTTTGGCTTGACTTGTGACATCCACAACCCCAAAGCTTAATGAACATTAGGAAACTGTTCAGCATTGTTGAGGAGCTTGCTCAATCACTGATAGGGAGAGCTAATTCAATGTCTTAAACCTTGCATTGAATGATATATTGTGATTGGTAATGTCAAAGGTTTGAGGCCATACAAATTTTTCCATATTAAAATAATCTCTTTTTTCTTATTCCTTTTTGAGTATTCTGAACTGCATCCTCTGCTTGAAGTGCACATAAGCTAATTGCATTATCCCTAATTTTATGCAGTCATTGTTAATGACGAGAAAGTTTGATGTCGTATATATTCTTTTATATACCTTTCTGAGTAGGTCTCCATTCCTAAATCACTTTTGCAAACAAACTTTTTTGGAACTGTTACGGTACTAACTAGATTAAATCAGAATCATCACGTTCAAAAATGTTGAAACACGACAATGAAATTTTAAAAAAAAATCCAATTCAGTATTTGCAGTAGTGATATACTCATAGAGACTTAAACATGATGTCTTAATATGATGAAAATCTCATAAAAATGATACTTATGGAATGGCCCTGTATGTGTGTCTTTATCTTGTGTATTATGCATGATTGTATAGTAATAGAATGTGATCCCTCTGTAGGACTCGATTTATGGTGGAATGATGAATAAGGAGAAATTGGTTCGACTCTTTGGGCTAAAAACACTTGAGCTTTTTGCTGGAATTGAATTGTATTCAATATTCTCTTTTGCTCATGTTATTTTTCTTATTTTCCTGGATATGCTTCCGCTTTCTTTGTATGTATTTGTTTTTTTTTTGTTCATAAAATAATTTGGAATTGTCTGTTTTATACTTCTACTTGTGAAATACTCTACATTTTACTGGAGATCGTTTTCCTTTACATAGTGATATGATCAATGCAGGCATTTGGTTGGGCATATGTAGACAATCGACACAACACATGGGAGCAGTTCTATGTTTATTGGATTTGCCCTTTCATAGGAGCAATATTGGCTGCTTGGGTCTTTCGTGCTCTCTTTCCCCCTCCAACCAAACAGAAGAAAGCTTGAAGAAACTTAAGATCTTTTTAGATAATTTCATCCATTAGATAAAGCTGTAATGAGGACCGTTTTCTTTTATTTTTTTGACATTATGATACTACTTTCAAACATTAGATGAAAAATAAAATGACCCGCCTAGTCAAGGAGCTGTACTATAGGGGATGGATAATTGTGTTCCATGTAATAACGCTTTGATATCCAAATTAAGTTAGAGGTTTGCCTTTGATTAAATGCATTTTTTTTTTTGCCATTCCTCCTCCGCCGCCACTCTTCTTAAAAGAACAAAACAATCCCTCTCGGATTTCCAGTATGCAAATCGAAACCCATCGTGTCACTTGCGAGTTCCCACCTAAGCTCAAGTGATTGCTCAAGGATATAAATTGCCACTCTAAGGACTCCTCCAGTCCTCCCATTGAAAAGGAAGAAACTTTTTTCTCTTGCTAATATGGTATTACTTCTTATAGACTAAAATTTTGTCCTCAGGGACTTAACTTTTGTCTTCTTATGTAAATGATGGGTAAAAATAGAAAATGAGAGTATGGATTACAATTTGGAGAGTGTGGATTTCACTTCCCAAAAAATAATGGAATGTCTAGTGAGTAAATAAGGTGTAATGAGTAAAATATTAAAATATATGTGAATTACATAAACAAGGCTATTTTAGAAATTTGAAATGATGTCTAGTAAACAAATTCTTGTATTTAAAGTAAAATGGAGATGTAGAGAAAATGAGAGGTATATTGGGCAAATTTGGAGGTCCCAATAGTCTTCGGTATCATACCAATAATTGGACTGGTAAAAAAAGAATGTCCTAAAAGCATTTAACTGACCTCAGGAAACTTGAACCAAAAAAGGAAAAGATATTGTCAAACATTGTACACATACTTATAAACAACAAATGATTAACTTGAAAAGTATGTAAGTTTCAGATATCAGAATTTAGTACTAAAAGTATACCACATTGAGTTTGACTTATAATTGCGCAAGTTTCCAAACCCAGCCATGCCAGGATCAAAACTTAATGATTGTTTCTTATCTTAACTCAAACAAAAGAGTCTCTTAATGTTGCTTTTCAAGTACACTCCTCCAGTGTGAGAAATGAAGGTGCTGGCTGGTAGAGAAAAAATCGGAAGAATAGTGAGTGGTATAAACTTAAACACTACACAGAAACAATTGCAACAGGCAACTGGTAAGAAGACAATTCATAGGTATTATTTTAGTGATGCTATCTGGATCACTATTGTAGCTCTCTTAATGTTGCTTTTCAAGTACACTCCTCCAGTGTGAGAAATGAAGGTGCTGGCTGGTAGAGGAAAAATCGGAAGAATAGTGAGTGGTATAAACTTAAACACTACACAGAAACAATTGCAACAGGCAACTGGTAAGAAGACAATTCATAGGTATTATTTTAGTGATGCTATCTGGATCACTATTGTAGCTATCCACAAATCCCAGCTTTACCAAAAAGGGATCATACACAGCAATTTACTAATCCTAAAAGAAAGCAAATATACATTGTCATATCACATCAATTTTGAGAGCCATAAATGATGGTGATGGTGTTAGGAGTTCCAAATCACAGGCTACATTTGTATTTGTGAAATACATACAACTTGGTAATGTAAAGATCAAATCTCATTAGCCTAGTTAATGCAACAATTTTGAGAGGTGAAAATGATCATAATGGTGTTAGGCCTTGACGCTTACCTTAATCATTATGATGAGATGAGAGCTATCATTCCTGGCATGCAGTCATCTGTAATTCACAAATTTACATGTACATCATGTAGAAAGAGCAGGGCAATTGAATCAGATATTGATAGATTAAAGCTACATAATCACACATAGAATAAAAGGTAAGAAAACTACCCAACATGGAACAACCCAAAAATGAAATACCTGATGATGATTGGTTGGAGTCACAGAAAGAGGTTAAGAGAAATCACTGTAATCCTCTTCATCATTTGAACTCATTTATATTTAAGCTTTAGTATCTGTAATTCAAAATGCAATCATCCTATGTAATCCTATTTAATTTGCAAATTGGTAGATACTGAATGCAAAAACTGTAAACTCAAAACGGAGGTGAAATTTTGAGCCAGTGAACATCAATCTTAAAACTTAACCTTTGCACAAAAAAAGTGATGGAAGGCTAGGATAGCTGATATAGTTATTGACACGGTAACCTTTGCAAAAATAAAACTTAAAACATTTCTTAAGATTGATTATAACATGGAGTTGACAAAAAGAGAACTCAGTTTCATACTAACTGTACTTTGGCCTAGAATCTTGTACTTAAATAAAAAAGAGATTACGTTTCTCATGAAAGCTAAAGAACTTCATTGACCACTACAGAAAAATTTGTGAGCCAAAGGAAACACGAAGCTGATATAAATTGTTCATTCTTACTCAAAACAGATTTTTCTTGCATGATGAATCATTAATTTTACCTCGATTTTGGAAGATCTAGCCATTGGATGTTTCTGGAATTTTAACACAGACTAGCAGACACAATTCCGAACAACTTTCTAAACAAACTAATGAAAGAATATAATTAGGGAAAGAAAATTCAGCTATGTACCTTTATGACAGTTGTAGGGTGTAGTTGAGAGAAAGAAAATTGATCTCTGTGCTAAAATGTTTCTCCAATCAAGCTGCCAAGAGGTATTTGATACAAAAATGGTTTTAATTCTAATTAGCTGAATTCAATTTCATATATTACACCGTGGGCACTCACCTTAACAACACCGGATGAAAGAAGGAATTCAAGTCGCAGGAGGTTGATTTTGTACATCAGTCATATTTGCCTGAAAATCGAAACTAAGCAACCTCAGATTAAAGTCCAGTAAAGCCTAGGGGTCTCGAAGGCGCTCCGAAATCTGAAGATTGTAAGCAGAAGCAATCAAATAAACAAAAAGAAGAAGATGATGATAGAGATAAGCGGGCTACCTGAATTTGTTCCAGATGAAAACGATGAGTTTCTTGGATAAACCGAGGCAAAAGCAAAGACATATTTGAATACAGCAAGTGTACTTGTATATTGATAATCTGAGGCGTAACCACGTAAGTAAGGATATATGTTTCTCAGTTTATTCTTCACTGTCCTCTTCCACAAGACAGGCCCTAATTCAAGTCGGTAAAAGTTTGATGTATAAGACTTTGTACTATTTTAAATGTCCCCTAGAACAGTTTTTTTATAGATAAGAACGTGCTAGAGAAGGACAGGTATACTATACTATAATTTCAATAATCCCATCAAAATTAAGGCAAATACAGCATTTTTAAAAAAAAAAATAGAACAGTGATGCAGAAATCATAAAAGCTACATATAAACTAATGCAGAAGATCTATTGAGATCCAATAGATTTATAGAATTCCTGTACATTATTCCATTGTTTAAACAAAAAGTTCAATAAAAATTGATAAAAGAATTTGTAAACTGAAATTTGATATGTATATGTATACGTATACACATATGTAGTATATGTATATGTACAGGTACCAGTGCCCAGTTTTCTGATACTTTCAAATGTTCAACTTTGTAGCAGTTAGCTGCTGTCAAATCAGCAACAAGTGACCTACATTTACATATCCACAAACGTTATCAGTATAGGTACCACTGCCCAGTTTTGTGGTGTTTTCAAATGCTCAACTTTGTAGCAGTTAGCTGCTGCCAGATCAGCAATTAGTGACCTAGTTTTGAGTAGCACCTCTAACAATGTTTTGTGTTGTATTATCCGTTAAAGTAGGTGTTGAAGCTCCCCTTTAAAGCATAATTCATTCCATATTTTGTACAGGGAACTAACAACGTTACACAGTAAAATTCCAGTGAGTCATGTCAGTTTAGTGAAATCGAAACAGTCATAGGAATTGACAAATTAAGCAAAACACAAGGAACCACTGGAAAGAGAAGCAGAATTTTCCCAACTAGATTCATATATATATATATATATGGTACAGAAGATGACATTATGGCATTATATAAAACCTTAATGGACCTCATAGTCTAATCTAACCTCCCAAACATGGTCGGGGCATGCTGCATAAGAGGAGCAATTACCCGGACATAAAGGAAAGGATCACGGCATGATATCAAAGACCTTTTCTTTCAGATTCATGTTTTCATGGAATTCGGTTTTGTGAATGTGTGATGGAAAAGGCAATGAAGACCATACCACATACAATAGATTCGTCTAACCAAGAATCAGCTATAAGGTTCAGCAACATTCTTTGTTCAATTCGCAGAGGTTTTACTGGTAATGTGTGTTCCAAAAAGATTTTGAAATCGAAATTAATATGGAATACATAAACAGATATAAACCAAAAAATGATCATATAAAAAGCACTCTCAAGGAAATGAAAAGTGAACATACCGAAAAGATTCAAAGTGGTGTTTCTTTGAAGTTGGAACAGGAACCTCAACATGCTGCAACATGCTGCAACAAACATGCAGTCCTATCAATTTATTCATTAGTTTAACAGACTATTCAACCCAATTCACCGAGTAACAGCATTCAACGTTTGTTATGGAAAAAATAATTAAAAAATAATAATATTGGCATTGAGTAACCTCCAACGCTGGTTATTTACTTTGTCGGAAATCCAAACACAATCCAGCCTCTTTGACATAAAGAATAAGCAGAGAAAAAGAAATCGGTAATAGAAACACAAAAATTGAATTAGCACAGAACCAAAAACAGGTAATAGAAATCCAGTACGGACATAAAATCAAAAGAGTAAGAAAACTCCAATTTGAGGAGAGAACAGGTGTATACATGAACAAGCATTTCTTATGCGTTACAAGCATTTGTTCTGAAAGCATGCTCCCTCTTCTGCATCGAATAATTTATTTATATTGTCTGTCACTCGATTATCTACTTTCACCGTTGTGCTACTATATTTACCTTAAAATATACTCTCTTTTTTCTTTTGTCGAACCGTAATATATCCTGTAATATATACGTTGCGTTCAGTTCTGCGAACAATGTAACCATGTTAAATATGAAAGGGAGGGATAATTCATCACTGTTGATATTGAGAAAGGGATGCAAGATGGACAAGTAAGCTAACAGTAAAGGGCAATTGACAATTTCACAAAGACATGCATGCTGAAAAACAAAAAACTACATCAGTGCATGAAAAAGGACAGGATGGCTTCTCTGGTCTTACCCCATTAAGACATGGTTGAATCAAAAACAAAAATTACAATCTGGAAGTTGGAAACGAAATATCATCTGAATCTTGGAAACCTAAAAATATTCAATTCACAATTTGACATCGAAACACTGATTAACAAAAAAGTAGAACGTGTTCTGGGCAATGAAAAAGTATAGGACCAACTCACCTCGGAAAGAGAAGGAGAAGGATTTTGCGTCCCCAAACATGTGATGCCGT